>PVIW01000398.1:277841-526457 GCA_004026585.1 Noctilio leporinus | reverse complement strand
AAAAAGAGGAAGGAAGAAAAGAATAAAGAAAGGGTTTAGAAAGGCTGGGGAAGGGAGGAATACTTAGATTGAGGACTGGGAATGCGTTATAGCCACAGAGTGAATAGACTTTAATTCGAGAGTAGGGGAGGGTCTTGGATATTTAGGTGGATTGAGGTATGGGGGGGATTAAGAATATGTGAGGAGTAACTTTTGCAAATGACCTTGGAACATACCCTCTCTCATCATGCTTGCAATATGCCCATCTTTGCCAGGATGAATGGAGAGTATCTATTTTGTCAATGTTTATTAGTGGAGTACTTCAGGCTGCTATTGTTTTTAATAAGACAGCAAATCTTCAGCAGAGTTTATAGGTTGTCTTTAATCCAAAGACCTCAAAGCAATGTTGCTAACACTGTGTCATTATTAATAATCCAACTTGCCCACGGAGGCAAGCGGTGGTTGTTTCAAAGGGAGAAACTGAAGTTCCAAGAAAACGATGAAACTTCTTTTTTTTTTAAAAGGACCATCACTGCCGTCCCCCCACCCCACATTTTTTTAAAAAGATTTTACTTATTTTTATAAAGAGGTAAAATGAGAGGGAGAGAAACATCAATAGGTTGCCTCTTGCACACCCCCAACTAGGGATCTGGCTCTCAACCTAGGCATGTGCCCTCACGGGGAATCGAACTGGTAACCCTTTTGTTCGCAGGCTGGCACTTAATCCACTGGGCCACATCAGCATGGGTGCGATGCGAATTCTCAAGGTCACAAACAGGGTCAGAAAAAATAATTGGGCAAAGAGCCCACATTCTTGTCACTCAAGCCAGAGACCCAGCACTCCCCCAAAGCTCTCTAAACATTTCCTTTTAATAGAAAATTTGATTTTTCTACCTTGATCTATTAAGCAGAAATGAACTCTGGACCCTTCTTCAATGACTCAGGGAAATGAAAGTTTAATTTTGAAGTTACTTCAAGTCATAAAATGGTTGATTCAGTATATTGAAGAACAACATTGAAATAACTGAACAGCTTTGTAGTTAAAATGATAGCTTGCATTTCAATGGTGCAAGAGCTCTGAGAAGTACTGCAGTTCACAGGCTGCTAATGACGCATTTTGTCTGCTCCTATTTATTTATTTATTTAAAAATTTTTAAAGATTTTATTATTTTTAAAGAGAGGGGAAGGGAGAGAGGCACAGAGGGAGAGAGACATCAATGTATGGTTGCCTTTCACCTGCCTCCAGCTACGGACCTGGCTGGAGACCTGGCTTGCAACCAGGTTGCTCTTATTTATTTATGTATTTATTTATAGAAAGAAGGGAAGGGAGGGAGATAGAGAGGAGGGAAACAATTAGGTTACCTGTCACATGCCCCCAATCAGGGACCTGGCCTACAACCCAGGCATGTGCTCTGATAGGGAATCGAACCAGTGACCTTTTGGCTTGCAGGCCGGAATTCAACCCACTGAGCCACACCAGCCAAGGCTGTCCACTACTCTTTGATTTCAACTATTTCTTTCTCACATCTTTTCTTCACCTCTTCATTTCCTTCACACACACCCCTTTCCTCTTATTGAATTATTTATTCTGATGCATCAGGGATGCCCTCAAGATAAAAATAACTCTTTGCTTTTGAGGGATACCAAGAAAAATCCCCAAGGCCCTTGGAATAGGGTGTGACATCCCATGCCACAAGATCCTCCAACAGGTCCCTAGAAGGTTGAGTAAAGATTCCATTTTGCTTAGAGATCAAGGATTAAAGTTACAAAGACTCATTAGACCTCATCAAACATTCAAATAATCCTTCAAATATCTCAGCCTAACTTGTACTTAGATTGGGGCCTTATAACTAGTCTAGCAATGAAAGGAAAGTCAGTAGAGAATAGTAGGTGTCCTTCACTTCTCTCTTAACCTTCAGAGTAACTTTGGAGTCATGCCTTGATCGTACAGATACAAGGTGGAGGGTCGTGCCACTCTAGTTAAGACTGAATGAGCGAGACACAAACTTTGGTCTGATAAAACCCCAGAGATTTTGGTTGCTATTAATCATCCTGCCTAGCTCCCAGAGTCGATTATTGACATAACAGAGAAACTGGAGCTACCTGGTATTAGTTTAGTAGCCAGGCTGAAAAGATGGCAGTCTGTGATCTACAGTGGCAAAGAGTTGAATAAAATTGGGCCTGAAGTAACTTGGAAAGCAGCCCATGCACCAGCTGAATTTTTAGGCCTAAGGCAGGGGTCAGTAAACTTTTTTGAAAAGAGCTAGATAGAGGGTTTTCAGCTTTTTGGGCCATATGGTTTCTTCTGCAACTACTCAACTTCACCACTGTAGAAGGAAAACAACCATAGATGATATTTAAACCAGTACACATAGCTATGTTCCAATAAAACTTTATTTAGAATAAGACAGTGGTGGATTTGTCCTGTTACATGTTATTTGCCAACCCCTAGTCTTGGAGAAGAGTTTGAATAACAGAATGTTAAGTTTGTGTTGTCATTGGCCACATTTGACAAGAAATTTTGGTAAAGAGAAGTTCCAAAAGTGCTGGCTTGTTTCAAACAGAATTTGAAGAGAAAAGTCAGAAATTTAGGTCACCAACTTTTCATGAAACTGTAAATGGGCTAAGAACTAGGTTAGCTGCCCCCCAAAGCCTCCCTTTGCGGAGGAGGAGGATGAATGCACAAGCAGGAACCTTCTAGAGAGTAGAGCAGGGTCAGGGGTGGGGGAATTAATATTTGAATAAAGGCCTGAAAAGTGAAGGACAGGCCAGATGGATAGATGGAAAAGAGCAGAATTACAAGCAAATGCAAAGGCCCTGAGGCAGGACTGTATGTTGGACCTTCAAGAAACCACAAAGCTACCGGTGTGGCTAGAGCAGAGGGAACAAGGGTGGAGGGTTAGTAAGAGATGACTTCAGAGCAGGGAAAAAGACTGGCTGGGGTTCCTGGAAGATAAATCACACAAGACCTTATAGGTCATTTTAAAGATGTTAGCTCTCATTCTGAATGCTTTGGGGGCCAACCAGTGAGGTTGTTGAGGGTGTGAACAGAAACACACTGTGACTTATGTTTTTAAAGAATCATTCAGGTTACTGGATTGAGAAACAAAAAAACAAAGATGGGGAAAGGTAACCAAGAAACAAGCCAGGAGTCTGTTGCAATAATCCAAGTAAGAGGTCACTCATTCACTCCCTGAACGAGCCTTCCTTGGACACCTCCTAAAAAGACATTGCCAGGGATATTTTTCCTGTATCACAGTTACTGTGGGAGATTTCTCTTAAACAACAATGCTGTATCTGTGCTATGAGATAAAAAGTTAAATGTGGAAATATGTTGTGAGTTCTTCGAGCTCTGAAGTTTTGACAAATCATGAGAAAAATTTTCATTTTTAACTTTTGAAGAAATTTTTAATTAAAAATTTTTGGCTTCTAAATTTGGAGAATGAAAACTGTTATGGACTTCCGTCTACTTCTTGCCAAGGTGGAGGTACAGATAGACATGCTGGGTCTCACTCCACAACTAAGGAGGAATACGACTACCTCAGAACTAGAGACAGACAGACATTCCAGAGAATCAAGGGCATAGAAGTCCAACAATCGAAGATATAAAGAGGAAATACTCATCCAGACAGGTAGGAGGGGTGGAGCCAGGGTGGAGGCGTTCGGTTTGGCGGCGCTGCAGCTGCGGCAGGACAGCGGCTGTGGTCACTGGCAGAAAGTGTAGGCACACATTAAAAAAATGTAGGGACACCTGGGGAGTGCTCCCACCAGACTGCCCAGCCCACAATTCTAGCATCTGGGGGAAAATGAAGCCACATTGTTTCTGACTGTGGAAACCAGTGGGGGGTTGGGGCAGAGGAAGAAACTGCTGGTCTGTCAGCAGGTCCGTTTGTTTAGAGGCCCCCACGGTCCTAGAATGTCTGCAAACCCACCCACTCTGGGAACCACGGACAGGGCAACAGCTAGAGAGGCGCCAGTCCTATACAGGGAGTGGGGGAAGTGCCTGGAAAAGGGCAAGTGTTGAGCAAGCAGCATTGTTCCCTCTCAGACCTCTTCTCCACATACAGCACCACAGTGTGGTGAAACACGTACCCTGCACTGACAAATACCTCAGGCTCTGCCCTTTACAATGTAACAGGTACAACAGCTCTACCCAAGACACAGAGACAAACACAGAAGCCTGTCAAGTTGAGGAGAAAGAGAAGTATGGCCCCAAAAAGGAAACAAATCAAAATTCCAGTGGAATAACTAAGGGATGAGGAGATAACCAAACTAACAGATACAGAGTTCAAAACACTGGTATTAAAGATGTTCACAGACCTGACAGATATGCTTGAGTATTGGCAAACACAGGAGGGAAGAAGTGAAGGCTATGATAAATGAAATGAAGGAAAATGCACACAAAACCAAGGGTGAAGGGAAGGAAACCAGGATTCAAATCAATGATTTGGAACACAAGGAGGAAATAAACAGTCAACCAGTATAGGAGGAGGAAACAAGAATTTAAAAAATGAGGAGAGGCTTAGGAACTCCTGGGACAACTTTAAATGTGCCAACATCTGAATCATAGGGGTGCCAGGAGGAGAAGAGAAAGAGCAAGAAATTGAAAACTTATTTGAAAAAATAAAAATAAAATTTCCAAATTTGGTGAAGGAAATAGACATGTAAGTCCAGGAAGCACAGAGAGTCCCAAACAATCTAGAGCCAAAAAGGACCACACCAAGACACATCATAATTAAAATACCAAAGGTTTTTAAAAAAGATTTTATTTATTATTTTTAGAGAGAGGAGAAGGGATAGAGGCAGAGAGGGAGAGAGACATCCATGTATGGTTGCCTTTCACCTGCCTCTAACTACAGAGCTGGCTGGAGACCTGGCTTGCAACCTGGTTATGTGCCCTGGCTGGGGATCCAATGAGAGACCTTTGGGTTCACAGGCTGGTGCCTTATCCACTGTGCCACCAACCAGGGCTAAAATACCAAAGTTTAAAGATAAAGAGAGAATCTTAAAAGCAGCAAAAGAAGAGAGTTACCTACAAAGGGATTCCCATAAGACTATTGGCTGATTTCTCAAAAGAAGCTTTGCAGGCAAGAAGGGGCAGTTAAGAAGTATTCAAAGTGATGAAAAGCAAGGACCTACTACCATGATTACTCTATCCAGCAAAGCTATTGTTTAGAATGAAAGGGCAGATAAAGTGCTTCCCAGATAAGGTAAAGCTAAATAAAGGAGTTCATCATCACCAAGCCATTATTATATGAAATGGTAAAGGGACTTACTTAAGAAAAAGAAGATCACAGCCCTGGCTGGTGACACAGTGGATAAGGCACCGGCCTGTAAACCCAAAGGTCACTCATTGGATTCCCAGCCAGGGCACATAACCAGGTTGCAAGCCAGGTCTCCAGCCAGGTCTGTAGCTGGAGGCAGGTGAAAGGCAACCATACATGGATGTTTCTCTCCCTCTCTGCCTCCCTCCCTCCCCCTCTCTCTGAAGATAATAAATAAAATCTTTTTAAAAATTAAAAAAAAAGAAAAAGAAGATCAAAACTATGAACATTAAAATGACAATAAACTCACAACTGTCAACAACAGAATCTTAATAAAAACAAAAACAAGCTAAGCAAACAATCAGAATAGGATCAGAATCATAAATATGGAGATCGTTTTGAGGGTTACCAGCTGGAAGGGGAAAGGGGAAGAAATGGGAAAATTATGCAAGGATTAGGAAATATAATTGGTAGGTACAAGATAGACAGGGGGAAGTTAAAGACAGTATAGGAAAGGGAGAAGCCAAAGAACTTATATGCACGGCCCATGGACATGAACTAAGGGAGGTGGGATTACAGGAGGGAAGGGGGATCCTGGGTGGAGGGGAGAAAAGGGAAAAGAAATTGAGACAATTGTAACAGCATAATCAATGAAATATACTAAAAAAACTATTATGTTTAAAAATCAGATGACAACCTTCCTTACGTTAATTGCTATATTATACAGTAAACAAATATTAATGTAAATCTCTCTTCCCTACCAGGAAGTTTAAGCTGTCAACAAATGCATGGTGTGATTCTAGATTGAACCCTGATATGGGAAATAAAAATCTATGAAAGACAGTATTAAAACAAGTGAAATATTGGAATATGGACTAGATAGATAATAGTGTCATAGTGATGTCAAATTTTCTGAATTTTATAACTGTATTGTGTTTATATAATTTCTTTGTCCTTGGGAAACACTGGGGTATTAAAGATAAAGGCACTTATACATAGAAAAGAGGCATGGTGCGTGCAACTGACCAGCAAATGGTTAAGAAAAAATAGTATAACACACATATGTGTATACATGCTTGCACATATCCTTAGTGACTTGTATGTACATGTGTGTATACAGAGATGTGTATGTGTATATATGTATATATGTATTGGGTTGGCCAAAAAGCCTACTTAGGTTTTTTTGTAAAATAAAAGACAAATATTTCTTTTTCACCCATGACTTTATTGATTTGGATATTTTGAGTAGGCTGGCTATCCTCCTGTGTGGTATAATGTTGATTGTTTTCAATTAATGTCCTGATTTGATCACTTCCCATTCCAACTGGTCTACCTGACTGCGGAGCATCACACTGTGAGCATCACATGAAACTTTGCAAACCACTTTTAACATGTTTGATCAGTCGCAGCTTCTTCTCTGTACCCTGAACGAATCACTTTTTGTGTGTTTTGGTTGTGCTTTTACCTTTCTTGAAATAATAAAGCATAATATGCTGAAAATGTTGTTCTCCCATCTTCAATATTAAAATGGCTACACAAAAACCCACCTACTTTGACATTTTTTTATTGCATGCTACTATGAGAACTGTCACAATACAATCTAATGAAATTGTTTTGAATGAAGTTAAAGACAAGTAAGTTCTAGAAGAGCCATCTTATGGAAAAAACCAAACTCTTTGGCCCACCCGATACATTTGTGTGTATATAAATCAACAAATATGGAAAATATTAATACTTAGCGCTTCTGGATAAAAAGTATATGAGGGTTGTATTTACTATTCTTGAAATTTCTCTAAGTTTGAAATTATTTCTCATAAAAGTTTTTAAAATGTTTTATAACCACTCCAAAGTCAGGTTGACAAATGAAAAAACAAACAGTTAGACTAGTTGTGCTGTAGAGTCCCCCTTCCAAAGGAAGAGGTAGAAATATTTCTTTCTTTTTTTAAACAGACGGAACTTACCGTTTATTTAACACTTGGTAATTTTTCAAAGTATGGCTCTTTTGGATTACTTTTCAGTATGAAGGATTAGACCCAAGCCTTGAAATATTAGCAATATTTCAATCCCAAAGGGCATCACAATTTTCACAGAAAAGGAAGGAGAATTCTGAGTCCTCTCTGCTTTGAACACTTTCTGTTCCAGCCAGAAGCTGATACCCTTCTTCTCTCTCCCCATGGAAACCCAGAGTCCCAGAATCATCTCAACCGTTTGACATCACTGTTCTCAAACTTGTCTGCATGTTAGAATCACCCGGAAAGCTTGAAAAGGACTGCTGCTTGAGTCCTACCTGGCAGAGATTCTGATGTCTGGGGAAGGGGGGTTGGAAGGGTGGGCTGGGGCATCAGCATTTTTAAAAACTGCCCCCGAGATTCTCCTGTGCAGACAATGTGGAGAGTCTGCTGATTTATACCATGTTACCTGGCTGGGAGCTCAGTGCAGGGCCTGCTGGGGCCCCAGGTATGCAATAATCCGCCAGGTCTCTGGCCTTGTTCTTTGGCTGCAGGGAGACCTTTCCTCAATGGGTGACTTTGCAGTCCCGTCTGGGATGCAGGACTGCAAGGTTCTTGGAAGAGTCCATCCTAGGGGGCCATGAGCATCACTCAAGGCCACCCGTTTGCTCCAGGGTGGTTTCTGCAGCACCCTAGGGTGGCTCCACACTAGGGGAGTATGTGGGGGATGGGGGGCTGGTGTGGGAAGATGGTCTTTTGAAGAGCAAACAGGGGTTGGGGGAGCCTTTTCTTTCCGTTGACATCCCAGTCCTGTCCTGAAAGCCTTGTCCTGTTTCTCTAACAGCCCAGAAAGTCCAGGGGCAGCGGGTGACATTTGTCTCCATCTGACATGGGCCATCGGAGGACAGGACAGGTCCCTGCACAAGCACAGAGTGGTCAAGCAGGCTGAGTGGCCCCCACATCGTTCCTATCACACGGTTAGGCTCTTCGTCCCCTCTCCCCTTTAAGTCACCCTCCTCCTACATTCTTCTCAAGAAAGCTATTTTCACCAACCTTGGGTGCCACTTCCGATGAACCAGATGAACCGCTGGCCTGGAGGAAGGCCCAGCTCAGGCACTTTTCATCTCTAATGGTCCCATTCACCTTATTCCAAGAGGCGTTTTCAAAGCAATGGGAGCGCGTCACTCATTCAAATGCTGTTAACAAATAACAGGACTTAACTACGTAATAGGTAGTCACTCAGCTTTGAAAATTTTCCCTGAAGAGTTAAAATTTCTG
Source organism: Noctilio leporinus (assembly GCA_004026585.1). NCBI lineage: Eukaryota > Metazoa > Chordata > Mammalia > Chiroptera > Noctilionidae > Noctilio > Noctilio leporinus. The sequence goes on along the minus strand of PVIW01000398.1, from coordinate 517,987 downwards.
CTTCACTGGAAATTGAGGGTTGGGGGCAGAGGGAGAATGTCCTCGTGGGAGGGCTTTCCAGCCCCTGGACGTTTACGGCTGACCTGCCTCCCTGCATCTGAGCTGAGCTGGGAGAGCCAGTAAGAGATGGTGAGAGAGTGAGGCCTGGGGACAGTTCAGCCAGTGCACTGGGAGGGCTGCCACCCACCACCCCCTCCTTGCGCCGGCGGACAAGGCCAGGACTTGCTGGAGCCCGTGTCAGCGGAGTATGCTTGTAAATTACACCCTGGATCATCTTTCCAGGTTGGACGGGCTCAGCGAGGGTGGAGTGAGGAGGTGCGGCTGCCCGGGCTCCTCAGTCCCTCAAGGAAAGAAAGGCCGGTGATCCGGGGACGACCTGCCACCCAGTCCCAGCAAACTCGAGACTGCCACCTCCTCAGCCGCTGGGTGACTGTCCCCGTTTCTCCCGCCTCTAGAATAATTGCTGCTTTTGTCTGTTAAAAAACATTCTCTGCTTTATTTGCACTTTGTGACACTCTTTAATATATTGTTTATCCAAAGAGGTAATTGCGTTAACTTTCAGAATTCTTGATTCTTGCTGTTGTGGCATGAGCTTGTGTAACCCCACCGGGAACTCTTGTGGGATGTCCTGGAAATATTCAAGTTCGGTTCTTAATTAAAAAAATATATTTCCTGAAGTCCTCTGCGGTGAGGACATGACAACCGGAGTCCTACACAGTGAGGCATCCCACACTACGGAGCAGCAATCATCAGGCAGGGGGCCTGCCGCCTGGTCCAGGTAGGAAGTAAGTGCTCAGTAAATGCCGGCTCTCCTGTGGCCTGGGTCATATGCAGGCCCCGGGTGGCCTGGAGAGGCGTCTGTGAGTCCTGCAACTGGGTTGGGCAACAAGGACGTTAAGGATGTCAGGGCTGCACGTTAGGGCAGGAAAGGAACTCGCCTGGGTTGGTCAACCCCCAATTATTTTCCAGTTTGGTTCTTCTGTGGACAAGTCCCCATTTAAAAGGGTAGTCATGGTATAGGAATTCAGAGAATATTTATTGAAAGGAGGAATGATGATTAAATTAGAGGTGTGTGAGGGCGTGCACTGAGCCAGGCAAAAAAGGCAGAAGAGAAGGACCTGAGTTTCCACTTGAAGTGGTGGCTCCAGTGCCTGGGGCAGAAAGCTGGAGGGGGGCACAGGGCTGTGGAGAATGCCACTCAACCCCCACTCCCCACCTTGCAGAGCTTCAAAGGGGGTGAGGGGGAGGGGAGGAGGGGAAGAAAGAGGCTGAAGGAGAAGGAGCAGGAAGAGAAGAGTCAAGGGTCAAGTTCTCAAGTTCTCCTTTTCCAGCAGTGAGGACAGCGGGCTCTCCTCAGGGGAAATTCATTCCCCTTTCTGTCCCTTTCCTTATCACAGATGTGACCTCCTCAAGGCTCCTCAGCCTGCTGCAGGCCACCCACAGACAGGCACTCAGACTGTACCTGAGAGTAAATTCAAGACCCAACCCAGTACTTTACATATCTCACCTCCAAATCTACACACCATGCCTTAGCTCATTAGGATCCTACAACTGGGCTTTCTCTGCCTAATCCCCTTTCAAAGTCCTTGTCTTAGATCCTGATCTTGACACTGATCTACAGTTTTGTGATAATAATTCAATGACACATGCACTTATCTATTGATTGATGTTCATACTAAGCCTCATTCCAAGAATGAATGGAGGCGTCTTCTAAAGTTTCAATGTGGTGATTGCAGGGAGGAGGGGGGATAAGGGGGATAAACGGAGATGGAAAAAAGTACAGTAAAAGCAAACACGCTGGTGAAAAAGTTTCAGTGTGGTAACTGCTTTGATTAATCTGGTTTCCCCCTTTAAAACAGCTGCATCCATAGCCATAAAATATAGTTCTAGTTTAATCATAAAACAACATACAAAGCATCTTTGAATTCTTTTAAAATATGTGCAGCTCACTTAGTATCCCAAGAAGATTCAGACAGTACTGCGCATCCTGGTCCCAGTAAACTCTGGGGAGTTGTGGGGTGACCTGGTTGGCTGCCCGTCAGAACTGTTGGAGAAATCTAGGCTCCTTATAAAGTATGCCCCCAACCCCCAGTATGATGCTGATCCCGTGCTGGAGTCCGGATGCAGAGAGCTGGGGACATCCAAAACTATGACCCTCCTTGATTCTCTTTCCTTTGTTAGGTGTGGAGATAAAAGAGGTGAAAAGGTTGTCCTGGAGAGAGAAATTTTGTTCAAAGGGACAGTAGAGGGAGGTTTCCTCTCTTCCCGGAGGGTCTGCAATGCCCCTGGCCTTGCCCACTGGGACCTGTATCCAGCCACACTTGCCCCCCAGTCCTGCAGAGACCCAGTTGATCCAAGCTGGACATGTAATCCTTTGCTAAAAGGCCTCCTGACCAACGCCCAGCTCAGCAGAGGAGGGGCCAGCTTGTCTTCTGCGGGGTTGCTGTGTAGGGTCCCACTCTTGGGAGCTCCCAGCCTGTGGGAAGCTGGCAGGTGCCCCTTCTCACATTCAGAGGTTGACTTTTGGAGTTGCAAAGGGACTCGCTTCTCTGGGGTTACCTCCAGGAACCTCAAGAAAATCCCTAAGCAGCTTCACGGGGCAGGTGAGGGGGGCGACAAGGTCTTTCTGCCAGAGATCAGGCCAGACCTGTTCTCTCCTCACGCAAAGGGCTAAAGACACAGCAATAGGGACCAAAGGGGGCATTTTCCTCATTTCTTGTCCTTTAATAATTTAAACTATATATTCTTTCTCCTGAAAATGTCCACGAGGGCTTACAGAAAGCACGACACAGAAGTCATTGAGACATTAAAGGACGCAGCCTCTGGGCCCGAGCAGAACATGGAGAAGGGGGATAATCCAAGTTGCCACTGTGAGTCTGGCTGACGCTTGGCAGCTGATCAACCTGCTTGTTTTTCACAACACTCTGATGGTAAATGTTGTCACCACTATTTGACAGATCAAGAAATTGAGGCTCAGAGAAATGGAGAAACTCACCCAAAGACCCGAAGTGAGTCAGTGGTAGGATCAGGGTGGGAATCCAGGGTTCTGGAGCCCTTAGGTCGGCCCATGCGGAGTTGAGCCAGTAGCTCTGCTCTTGCGGCAGTGCCACCCTGGACTTTTCAGGCCGCTTGCCCCAGCTACTGAGGCAGACAGAGCAGGACATGGCCAGGCCACAGGCCACCCCCTGCGCTCTCAGAGCGGCTAAGGAGCTCAGCGCTGGTTGTCTGAATTGGGATGTCCATCGATGAGCTGCGCCCTGCCCTGCACGACTGATTCTCTTGTTGGTGACGGTTGCCTGTTCCTCACACCTGTTCGAGTCTGCACTCTCTGCGCTACAGCATTTCCACGGCCTGAAAAATGTCAGCTCCGTCTTGGCACCAGCGTAAGGGGGGCCTCTCTTTGGGGGTGACAAAGCCCTCTAGATAGCTTCTAAATTTCACCCATTTATATAAAACTCATAAAATGACTGGGCGTGGTTTCAGTAGGTTTGTATCAACGCTGGGTTCCTTCTTGCAGTAACAGGCTGCAAGGGAGGGCAGAGTGAGCTGCTGGGTTATGGTCAAAACAAAAAATATGTTTTTAAAAGTCCTTTTTTTCGTAGTTTGTTCGATGAGAATGTAATCCAGACCAGAGCGCTTGGGGAAATGTCAGTTTTCTTGTTCCCTGGGAGAGGGGAGAGCGTCTTAGGGAACTTGTTTCCACCCGACAAAGCAAAGAAAAAAAAAAGTGCTATTTTCCTTTATTATTTCTTTTGCAAAGGTGGAATGAACTTATGAGAAGAATGTGCCTTATTGGACCTACAAAGATCAGGGTTCAAAGTCACGGTTGTGTGGCCAGGAACAAGTTACATCAAAATACATTTCTGAGCCCAGTTTCCCAGCAGTAATGCAGACCTTGCTGGGTGCTCCAGAGATTAGGGGCAACCTGTGGGAGACCCTTGCCAGACCCCAAGGAGGACTCTTTGGAATAGGTCTGGCTCTTTGCAGAAGCAGAATGGGACATGGCCCTCAGGACCCTGCTGCTGGCGTTCTGTCCTGGTTGAAAGGAACTGCTCTAATCCAACACAGCCAGACAGGCTTCACAGGATTGCAAGGGCTGCACACTGCCTCACCTAAGATAGGGCAGGACTGTAGAGTTTCTGTTTTCAAAGATAAAAAGGCAGACAACCAACAGCACCCCTACCTCTTCTGCACCCACCTTCCACCTTCCTCCCTTATAAACATTGAGAAGTCTACCCACCCCTAGTCCTCCGGAGACCTTACGTGGCGGTTTGCTGCCCCCTGCTGTCCACCTGCAGAACTCCCTGCATGCTTTTGGCCATGCTGCCAGCCTCCAAACCCCAAGAAGCTTTGGACTTGCTCCACCATTCTGAAAGGTGCACCCTGGGAGGGGCGTAGCACCAGCACTGGCTACATAATCTGAAGGGTCCAGTAAAAAAAAAAAAAAAAAAAAAAAAATGCAGAGCACCTTGTTAAAAAAAAAAATTGTTAAAGAATTTCAAGACAGCAACAACAGAAATATTATGACCAAGCGATGGGTGCCATTTAGGGCTGGATTCTGAACAACCGCAGGGGTGGCGGCCCGCCCAGGAAGCTGGCCTTTTCTCATTACTACCTGATCCTGACATTGGACTTCCAGACCTATGACACAGTCACCATAAGTCCCTAAGGAACTGAAGTGAGTGGAACACGTTGGAGGGAAAGTGGGAGCAAAGAACAATTTTAATTGAAAAACAAAAGCATACCTTGGGTTAGTCTTGGAAAGCAATTCAGGCTCAGAAGTCACAGGACAGGCTATACGGAAGGACAGCGTTTAGGTATAACTGAAGAATATGCGAAAGCTCTCTCAAATTCCACAAGGACAAATCAGCCCAAGAGAGACTGTGGAACAACAGCTGTCACCGGCTCAACAGGAATTCGGTGCACGGGGAGAAGGGATCGAGCAAGGCGGGAAAAGTACTTAGAGAAAGATGCCTGTCTGTGGACCCCAGAGCAGTGGAAAGAACGTGTACTCGACACTAACTAGGAAAACAGAAACCACTTCTAGTGTTGACAACACAGGGCATTTGATGCAGGCACTTGGCTTCACAGGTGAAGGTGCTGAGAAGCTCAAGCCCAAGGGGAACGGGAACAGGAAGCCGCTCCCACTTGGAACCCTTCTGGGTCCCTCACATCAGAGCTGGAGCCATGGAGGAAATAGAGCTGCTGCTCTTCCTGCGATGGCAGGAGAGGGAGAGCAGTGCCCCGGCTTCGTCCTATGTCCCACCCTGTCTCCTGGCCACACTCAGCTGACTCCAGCAGCTGATCCAGGAGTCAGGAGGAGACAGCCCCCAGGGGTCTGTTCCCCTGCATTTCGGAGGACGGGGAGGTGAGGAATGGGTCAGAGCAGACCCATTTTAGCCTGGTGGCTAAAGCTAAATTCTGCCTGGGGATGTGTAAGGTCGTTCAAAGGCCAGACCACATCATGAACCCCATTTCCTTCTATTCCCTTTTTCCTGTTCTTTCAGGTTACTGCCTAATTCTAAGTTCTTTGTCATGCTCTCTACGTATTCCTGGAATGTCCTTGGCCCACATCATCCCTCTCCCTTCTCCCTCCTTCCCTTTCCTCATTTCCCCTCTACCTGCCATCTTATCACTTCATGCTGCTCCCCCTTTTCTCCCTTCCCCCCTTTCCTCCCTGCCTCTTCATGTATGTAAGTTGTTACTGTTTTCCAGTAAGCGGAAAATATTAAATATTAAAGCATATTGTAACCACTGACTTTCAGCCCCTCTCCACAGGTAGGAAGCCTCAAATCCGTCTGTAACTGAGTAAAACCAGGCCTAACTTTCTTTATCAAACCACTAGATGTCATACTGATTTCACCAAACTGGGAAGCCCGTACAATTAGAAACCTGCAATGAACAAACGAAAAACGAGCATCTTAAGATTTGCCTTTAAAACATCATCGTAAATTAAAAATAAGTCATAGGCAGACTTCTATGCATAGCAATGATTAAGTAAGATTTTACTGGATAGATGTAACAAAAATGGAAGCAGTGGAGAGTGAACAGAGGCAAGCAGATTTTGGCGGGAAGTCGTTCTCCAGATGCCAGGAAGTCACGGAAAGTGAGCCCCGTTTCTCTTTTAGCCAGGGGCCAGGGGCAGGCCATGTGTATCAGGGGTGGTGCTGGGGGCCATCAGCCCTACTTTTGGGCCATGAACATAGAACATTGGGTCCTGGACACCAATAGGTGCCAAAGGGAGGGGAGGGAGTCCTGGAAGAAAAGAGCCAGAGGGGGGTCCCCAAATTCTATCTGCTCCTCCCTCAGGCTCCCTGCTAGACCGTGCATATGCACACAGACATGCACCCAGCCCCTCAGCTAGAGGGTCTGAGATTGGAGCCTCCACCCAAGAGATAGAGTTTGCAGTTTAACGAAGGAATTTTGAATGCCTGCTGAAAATAAAGTGAAACCACCTATCTGAGAACAATATCAAAATGGACAACCTCCATCATTAACATTAATAATACATATAACGTTACCTAACATATAAAGAATCAAAAAAATGGGGCCTACTCTCAAGTGAAAGAAAATGTTACATGCTAAACAGAATCAAATGCAAAGAAGTGTAGGCTGTATGATTCTATCTAAGTAAAATTCTGGAAAAGGCAAAATATCACAGGAACAGCAAGCAGATCTGAGCTTGTGTGAAGCTGAGTCAGAGGAGGGGACTAGTTGCAAAGGGGTGTGGGAAACTTTAGGGGGGGGTGTGTGTTCTATATTTGTGGTGGTAATGATATAACTATCAATATATATGAGTGCTCAATCTTAACAAATTATGCACTTAAAGTGAGTTACTTTATTATGTTATACTTCAATAAAGTTGGAGAACAAAATAAATGAAAAAAGAAAACCACCCACTACGGGCTCTTTCTCATGGATGCAAGATACCGGTACATATTTCAATTGTTCTTTTCACTCATATCATAGCCAATTATGTCAATAAACCCACTTATTTTTTAATTCTACTGTTTCTGGGTGGGAACTATAACATTCTTGTACAAGTGATTGTTACCAACTTACACATCCACCAGCATGCACAAAGGCTCCACTGTTCCACATCTTTACCCACACATGGTGTTATGAGACTTAAAAACTAAATCTGCTGGGCAAATACTGTGATTCTGAATGTGCCATTTACCAGCTTAGTTATGGAGTTGAGTATCTTTTCCTGTTTTTTTGCCATGTGGACTTTTTCATGGGGTGGGTGGTACTGTCCTACTTCTGGCCTATCATGAGAAGGCAGGGTTCTTTGGAAATGTCTTCTTTATTCAACATATGTGGGTTGAAGGAAATTGTGACTGGTAAGTGTGAAATGGCCTTCCATGTAATAAGGACTCGGGAAAAGGCTCCCAAGTCTCCCTTCCTCTACCATGAGCAGTTACAGGCAGCTGCAGGCCTCTCAACATTGGCTTGCTGAAAATGCGTCTCTTCAAAGGAGCTGGAATGTTCTTTCTTCTCTGTCCTCTCTCCCGTCAGAGCCTCTTGGAATTTGAGGCAGGCTTTCTCCCATTTCAAAAACAAGGGGAGAAGCAAGACCCTCTGAGGTCTAGCTCAAACCAGAGGGTTCCAGGGAGCATTGTGTACCCTTGTCAAAAGCCCAAGGTCACTGCTGTTTAAGAAAGCTGTCCCCCTCTTTAATCCAGACTCCCAGGAGCTGAAATGCAGGGGCCAGGAGTCCAGGCTGAATAGTCAGGGTGACTATTCAAGGCTCTCCCACCCATTCGTTGTAACTCTGGATGACCTATCCTTTCAGAGCCTCAGTTTTGTGGTAATAATGTCACTGCCATAGGGGCTCTTCTGAGACTCAAAAGAAACAATATATACACTCCATACCAATACACTTGGCCCAGTGCCCAGCATACAGTAAAAACTTGGTGAATCCTAGGGTTTGTTATACACGCGTGCTGTACAGCCGAATCACAAATCCCATGTTGATGCCGAGGACAGGGGCACGAGGTTCCAGCTCTACAGGCAACCCAACTACTGAGAATGCCAGCATCTTGTGGGCAAGAACCAGCTTGTGGGCCATACTTGTCTCTGTGCCCCACTGTCTGCGTTATCCCTGGTTCCTGGCATGTGCCCAGCACGCTGGGTTAACAGTAACAAATGCTCAGTGGCCGAGCCACTGTGCTTTTATTCCTCCAAGGCCCTACTATGTCACACTGGAACGTGGGACATGGCTTCTTGGGGTCGCCTGGGAGTCACAGGTAAGCTGTTCTACAAAATTTCTGTCGATTTTAATGTCGATTTTTACGGAGGGTGAGACAGACAGTCAGGCTGACTGACTTGTGGATGCTTTTGAGAAACCAGCTAGATTAACACCTGGCGTGTTCTAATTACTGAGCTTGGTGGACACTGGCAAGAATCATGGCTTCAACCTCCTTGACTCTGCCCTTCATATGAGCATTCACAGCACAGAAAGCTTATTTCATCTCCAACAACATACACTTTTGCAGATAAAAAAGGTGACCCACACTTTCATTTTCTTTATTTTTCATTGATACCGTATGAATACAAAGTTTCTAGAAAGCTACAAAATGTCTACCACTTTATCAAGAAGGCATCAAAAATGTGTCACTTTGCAAAGACATGAAAACACCTGCAGGAACTGACACAAAAATAGCATTTTTAGAGTGATGAAATAATTGCACTTAACTGTCATGGATATTAAAGTTATCACACATATGTACCGCGAAAGCTAGAATACATTTTTTTTTACAAAGCACTTTATAAAAAAATTCTCTGCACACAAACCCTATAATTTTCATATAACTATCATACTAAAGATAAATTCACTTTAAAGCCAACACTTAGAACATTTTTAAACAAAAAGGTACCAGTACCTAAACACAGACATTAACAAATACGAGAATACTGTACTGCCAAGAGGTTTAACCAAATGCCTTTTGAGTTTCTGCAATCAGGTTAGCGTGTGCGAGAATTTGTCCCCCACCCCCCAGTCTCTCCAACCTCCCCGAGAGGAACCTTAGGACCCGAGGGCAGGCTCCACAACCCACTCCCAGCAGCAGTACAATATCAAAGGAACCACTGACCAGATGAAACGCTTACACCACAAGCCCATTTTACACACGTGACATGAAGACACACAGGCTGTGAGAACCCCATTAAGTCATTTAGAATATGAACAAACACATGTGGCAAAAAACCGATGTACATAACATTGACACATCTTAAAGAATTAAAGGCTATTCAGGTTTGTTTTGCAATGTTACAAAAAATTTTTTTGTTTGTTTTTCAGGCACATACTGTTTTTACTTTTTTTTCTCTTTATCTGCAGTCATGAGCCTACTGAAGAAAGGCCTACAGAAGTGAATCAAAGAGGTAACAGGGAGATTGTTTTTTTTTTTTTTAAAGAAGTGCAGTTAGTATCTAATTTACATAATGAAACTAATCACAGAAAATGACTGGTGTGGAAAAAATGAACGAAAATCAGAGACTGGTTTCCATTTGATTTATGCCTAGATTCTGTCAGCTTCTCTTAAAGAAAGGGGAGGGAGAAACATTCTCATGATGGAAGCCAGACAAGAGATTCACCCTGACAGGTGGAATCTGCCAGAACCTGACCCCATTGAATGATGAGCACGTGGGGGACAGCAATGCCATTTCAAATCCTAAAATGTAGCGTGGCATATGACTGACTCAATGCAAATTCACAAAGAACAAAACAAGTTACGGCTTAAGAAGTAGGACAATAAATACACATAGTTTATCTTATTGAATGGCGCGTGACTTCAGTGAAACTATTCTTTGCGATGCAATAAACTTTACACACAAAACCTTCATTCTTAACAGTCTAAGCAATGAGTTTCTGCGAGGAAACTCCTGCCAAACAAAGCACAGTAACAGATGAAGAGAGAAGAGGAGACAGGTGTTTGAGGAATCTCTTCCAAGTTGTGGTCAAGTACACTTGACAGGGGGCTGAATTCAAGTCGCCTACTCTAACTCGTGTTGAGCAATTTTCCTTTTCATTTGACTTTTTTTCCTTGTAAAAATTCCTATAAATACTCACAACTTGGTGTGGATAGAAAGCACTTCTGAAATTTCAGAGCCCAGGGACGGTATTCTTAGAGACACCAGCAGAGACAGAAGGAACACACACATTAAGAGTTCAGAGGCTAACTTTTCGAGGTGTCTGATGTCATTTTGAAGTTTATACTGGTAAAGAAAAATTTTTTCCTTGGCTTGTTTGGCGATGTTTTTTGCCTTCTTGTCCCTTCTCACTCCTCTTCCTTACCTCTATCCATTTTCCCGATGTGTACAAGGTTTTGATAAAAGCCAGTAAGGACGTGAAAGAACTGCCCTCTTTGAGGGCTGGAACCTTCTTTGAAAATGCCGAATTGTGAATGGTGCTCTTTGGAAGTTTCTCATAGTACAGTCATACAAGACACTCAGAGCCAACATGTTCGCCCTAAGAACACTTGAATTGTCATGACCCTAACTCATTTTTGTTCTGCACTGTCATCTCAGTTTGAGGCTTCCAGCTTTCCGAATGGTGTCCTGTGTGAACCAGGTAAGTGCGCACGGTCCCCGACTGGGAAAGAAAACCTCCGCAAGGCTGAGCACAGACACCCGGAGGAGGGCAGGTCTGTTTCTGCCAGCTGAGCGTCTGTCGTTTGCGTGGGTGCATGGCCAGTGACACGTTGAGAGGACTCACTGGGTCATCGGCACACATAAACACAACAGTTCCTGGGGTCCCTAGGGCTCCGGTGTGCTCCCGGCCATGGGCGGCGGATGGTCTCACTGCAGGCAGGGTCCCCGCCACGCTCTCGCGAATAGAGGCCTGTGGTCGGTCCCTCATCCCAGTAAACCAAAGGCATTACGGTGATCTCAAAATATTTTTGGTCTCTCTACAAATTATCGTTATTATGGCAGCACTTTTCTAAGCTGGAATCTCAAACCAAAGGCACTTTCATGCTAGAGTGCAGAAGATTCACAAATAGCTAAGTATTTGGTCGTGAACTTCAAAGGCAACATTAAAAGTACAATTTGCTTTTCATAGTAAACTATGAAGTTGCAAAACCTTTTGTTTGGTATATACGTTTGAGAGTCTGGTCGAAGAACTGACATTGGGTTTCAGATTTTAGACCACGCGGTCCGCTTTTTGTCGGACTGGAGAAAAATGGGCTTACGAAACGAAATGAAAACGATTTTCACGTGTTCTGTGTTAAAACTGGGCCAATCGGTAAATGGGCATGGAGAACAGGTGTGAGAAAGGCTGGCGGCAGGACTAAGGTATCACTAAGGCACTGCTTACTGGAACGCTTTGGCAGCTCTAAATTGGGAACTTCCTAATAAAAGTAACAGTAGTAGGAGAAATGCTTCCAGCTTACAAAAGGGCTCACAGCTCCCAGGCAGCCTGTCACACTGCGTACCCGACACACAACATCTCCATGATTTAAGGCTTTTCAGAAATGACATGTGCAGGGCTGGGCCACAGAAAGTCAACATAAAGAAAGGAGCGATGCGGACATATCCCCTTCATGTCACAGGTGTGAACACCAACAAACAAAACTCATTCTGCCCTTTGTCAGGACAAGTGTAGTGTACCAGAGCATATACAGAATCATACAAATTCTATGTACCTGGTTTGCAAAATTGACTGTAGTCTCATGATTTAAATAATTTACTGTTATAAAAACAAAACAAAACAAAAACGAAAACAAACAAACTGCTAAGCCACTACAGGATTGAAACCTAGAGACTTAGGTTTTAAAGTCATTCGGGGACTTGTAACACCAAGTGCTTGCTTGGAAGGGGGCCTGTCCTTCGGCCGGTCTGAGCGTGGGACTTTGCTGCCGGGTGCCTCGCTGTTGGAACTTTGTCTCAGAGCCTGTGGCAGGTGAACTGTCCCCAGAGGAAGTGAAAAGGCTCATCAGCTTTCATACCTGCTAGTACATGCCTCCAACAGCTCTGGTCAGAGAAGACTCACCAGTTCTCCTCCCCCTCTTCCGCGCTGGCCCTGAGCACACAGCTGCAGGGTCGTTCTGGCCCGAGCACAGAAGAGGAACCGCCTCCACCAGGGAAGGTGGAGGATTTCAGGGCAGGGGCGCTACAGCCTCTCCCTTATTCTGTCACTAACCAAGCCGGTGGCTTCAGGCAAGTCCTCTCCTCCCTGGGCCTTGGCTTTATCACCTACACAGTGAAGGAGAGTAGACTGCTCTCTTTTAGCTCAATGAAGAAAGAATTCTACCAGCCCTCTTCTGGAACTGATCCCTCTCTTCTCCATCCAGACAGATGGAAAGACAAGTTCCAGGAGCTTCCATAAATACAAACAGTACTGAATGTAAAGCAAAAAAGCAGAAGACCAGAGGAAACGTACTAAAACGATTCAAGGTTTGATGAGACCCTTATGAAAATTAAGGAAAATAGCTGTGCGTTGTTTTTTTTTAACCCAGTAAACTACGGATTGAAGATCAAATTAGAAATGCTCTTTAAATGGGCATGAGCTGATCATAGGAACATTGGTGACCAGCTCTTCCCAATGTCACCAGGCATGAGTGAAAGGATATTTCTGGCAAGAGAGACACCGGTGTGAAAGAGAAATTCTGCAACACGAAGAGACACGGGCACAATGTCACTTGTGTAATGGCACTTGATGACTGATGTTGCTATTTTGTGGTGACATAGGGGGAAGAAGAAACTCTCAACTATGATTAGTTGTGGTGCAGAGCAGCGGTTCTCAACCAGGGGAGATTCTGTGCCCCAGGGATGTTTGGAAATGTCTGAAGACACTCCAGGCTGTGACAACTGAGGGAAGAGTACTACTGATATCTAGTGGGCGGGGGCCAGGGATGCTGCTAATTTTCCTGTGATGCACAGGATAGCATCTACAACAAAGAATTATCTGGTATAAAATGTCAATGGCATCAAGGTTGACACTGGTCTGGGGCAGTCTGGCCATTCTGGAATTCTGGGACATGTTTTGGAAGAAGTTCTGGTTTTATTGTAGGTCTCCTGCTAAGGTGGAAAAGAATGATCACAGACCAGAACCCAACTCTTCAGGTAGTCCCTGGGTAGGGAGTGAAAAATTGGCTTCCAAATTCTCTAGTGAAAACAATTGATGTCCCTGAATCAAACCTGGTAGTGGAGAGTCACCAGGAGACACAGCACCTGGGGGAGGGCAGTGAGGACAGAGCTTTGGAAAGTCCTCTTTATGGTTTATAAAGCTTTACAGACAGAAGGAGAAGACTGCCATAAGGGTGAAAGATCAAAGACATACATGGAGCGGGTGTTAAATGCTACCCCGAGTCTAATCTGGGAGAGAGGGCCAAGAGTTGGGTGACTGACCCAGTGGCTATGGGAGAAGAAAGAATCTGTTTTGGAGAAAACTTGAGAAGAAGATGTAACTTAAAAGATCTTAAGAGCAAAAGATGTAAGCAAGAAGATTTAACAGCAAAAAATAATCCTCAGGGTAGCTCATGTACCCCTCCCTCCCTGCCCCAAAGTCAACTACAAAAGGACTGGGACGAGGACACTGGTGGGGAGGAATCAGAGGGCCCAGCCTGACGCGGGCAGTCATCAGGCCAGGGCGTGCCCTTCTGTGGCCAACAGAGCGATGTGGGTCCTCCAGTGGGTCTTTGTGGGTCTCAGTCTACTTGTGCTTTGAAAGTAAGTCCCAAGAGCTCTCCTGGCAGCACAGAAGAGCCCCATTCCTGGGTGGGAGCGTGAACCAGGCACCCTCCCCCTGAAGTTCTGGGACGGCTTGCCTTTGAGTTACACAGATCATTTGCACACCTCCAGCTCTGGGGTGCTGCTCCTGGCAGAGTTGGGGCTTCCTTGGGGAAAGATGCAAGAGACAGGAGCTAAAGCAACAGATCTGGGGCTGAAGACCAGATGGAAGAGCAGACAACTAGGGCAACCCTTCACGGGTCCACCTGGAATCAGGAAACAAAAGGTAGTCTCTTGACAGAGGGAAGGTGGGCACCTTCCTACTGGTTTCTGTAAGGGATATACACTCCAAATGAGGAAAGTTGTGCACTTTCCCCTCTGGTCTTCCCAGTGACCAGTGTATTAGTCTGGAAGAGGCCACGCTTGGTCCAGTGTTCTGTTTGCCACGAGCCTGTCACCCCCTCCCACTCATGATCACCAGGCATGAGTCCAGATACAGGCAGGGTCACAGCAGACAGTGAGATAAGGAAGAAGGTGTGTAAGTTACCTGGATGTGATAGAAGGAAGCTTGTATTTTCTGGCGGGGTGAAAAGATCTCGATATGTTTCACATCTTACACAACTTATTTCACATTTTATTGTGTTAACATGTTCCCAACAATTATAAAAATGTCACTGTCTTCTGGGAAGTCGGGGGTGTGTGCTTGTGGGTATTTCCCAAAGAAGCACCATGGAAAGAACCTCAGACAAGTACGGGGCTACAGGACTCCAAGTCGGCCTCGGCCACGCTTTGCAGTATTTGGGTTAGAAGGCTGAATCTCTCCTGGAAAGAGAACCTCCTGAATGAGCCTGTTTGAAAGGTCAGAGATAGATAGCTGGGCCTCTTAAACCTCGGTCCAACAAGTACTGCGACTTACTGAGAGGTGACAAGAAAATGGATGTCCTTAGAGAATATACCTAGGGCTACAGAAACAGATTGAAATCTACATAAGATGTCAGCACCTAGTAGACTTAGGGACACTAACTAGGTGTTCAATAAGTAAGGATGTGTTGAGTAACTATATATGAATATGTGTACACGCGCACACATGCACACATATAGTTAGAGCAGGTTAACGTGCATGTTGGATCGCCAGAAAGAAACCATTTCTCTGCGGGCTGGTGAGGATGCCGCCAGCTTCTGGGGAGCAGGGATGCTAAGACTGATGAGCCTTTACCTTGTCTGGTTGGTGCAAGTTTCTCCCAGCCACAGGATTCGCTATTCTTTGCAGCTCACAGTGCAGTGTTCATGCCAATTAAAATTTTTTTTTGTTATGAAATTTCAGTGGTTCAAATATTTACTTCTCTTAATAAAAAAATTTGGTTGTCCATATAAAATATAACTGCACACACAAGACTATAAACATTGTAAGTTTAGATTTTCAGTATTTATCTACTTATTGCAAAAAGAGCCATCTTTTCTTTTTCATTAAATAATCAATTATCACATTAGTACAATACACTTTTATATTTTTAAATATACTATATATGTTAAGGATAAGGGGTGAAGTTTTCTTCCTTTGTAATACCTGTTCAAGAGTTTAATGGATTAGGAGATTAGTTTTAACCTTGTGAAAAAAGTACAAATTTGTCTCATTAGGATATTTCTACCAAGCATTTCTTAAGGCTATATTTTAACATTTGGTTTCAAAAAGAAAGAAAAGTTTCATTTAAAAAATAATTTAGTGAATTACATTCTTTCATAACTTCCACCCTAATTAGTTACAAAGATAAGTCTAAAGATTCTTAGTTTTTTGTACTAATTTACATTTATATTTAAAGATTAATTTTACTTGTATCTTAAAACAAGAATTTTATATTGGAAAAAAAAAAAAAAAGAACTAAATACATTTGTATAAAGGCTGTAAGTGTCCCATGGCAGATGCTCTGTCTGGATATTTTCTACCACAATTAGGAACAGGCCTCTACAGACAGAGAGGTGGGTTCTTAAGGTTCACCTTTCCCATGGAATTGTGGGCTGCAGATCCGAGGAACACATAGCAACAACTCGATTTCTCTTTTTACAACTGTACCAGAACTTCACAGCTAGGATGATATAGGAACACATGAAAAAATGACTTCACTCAAACGGGATTTAGAAAAGCAGGGTGACCTCAGGGCCAGGGCACCACCCCTGCATGGTGAGGTTGACAGTCAGTCGTTTGATAATGGAGTGAGAGTGTGTGTGTGTGCGCATATGTGTGTGTGTATATACAGGTAACTCTATATATAAATAACCATGTTCAGTCCTTCACAAGCCTGTAAATATGATGCTGTGCTCCATGTTCACTATTTGAAACTTCAAATACACAGGCCATGCAGAGGAGAGTTTCTTGTGTATCCCTGTTTGTTACCACCTGTTAAAAAAAAAAAATATATATACATACATAAATAAAACACTGCATGGATGAAAATGTATTCCATCTGTGCCATGACTGCTCTGATCTACTTAGAGAGAAACAGTCTAAAGTCTAAGAACTGGATTATTAGAAATCTATCCCGCCTCTCACTGCCCTGTCTGGCATGAAATCAGGATATTACGAGCTGAGCTTGAAATGTATCTGAGTCACCATATGTAAGAAAGACCTTCCTGAAAGGGCCTCACCCATAATCTGAGTTCCAGAAGAGACCAGAAGGATTAGTATGGGTATTTTTTTATGGGGGTGAGGTGGCCGATTTCTTTACAACCAAGAAATTTCCTACAATTCTGTCCCATGGGGCAGTCATGTATCCTAGGAATTTTGTCTCTTATCTTTTTAAAATTTAATTTACTGTGGTTTGTCTCCTATCTTATCCCTAAACATTTACTTAATTATTTCACCATAGCCCATGATGGACAGAAGCTTCCTGAGTATCTTCCACACCACTCTGAACCAGCTGTGCCTGGATCAGTGAAATATATGCCAAGTAAAGAAATGGTGGCATCATCACGTCCAATGATGGTTCTTTTAGTCTACAGAGGCTTTACTTTTCAGACTGTATTTTGAATTAGTTGTTTCCCCTCTAGAGTTGAGTAGCTCAAACCAGCCTCTCTCCTCCCGCTGCACAGATTCCTCTACAGGCCCCTGCTCAGCACCAGACCCTCCTGTATGCAGCAGCCACAAAGAAACCAAAAGATTTCCAAGAAACGTAAATCTGACAAGAGCATCACCTTGTTTAAAAGCCCTGATGACCTCTTGTAAACTTTTGAGCTTTAGGATGAAGAGAAAACCTACTTCCATGCTATAAGGCCAAGGAGACCCTGCTGGTCTGGCTGTTCCTCCCAGCCAGCTCATCGCTGCACACCCCCGTCCCTCTCCACACCAGCCACACAACCGTAGTGTTGGCTCCACTTGCCGCCGCCTGCTTACCTGCCTTTCTGCGGTAAGCTTCCCCCTCCCCTGCCTGTTCACCTGGCAGGTAGCTTTCAACAGCTTCTTCCTTAGGGAAGCCTTCCCTGACCTCCAGAGCGAGGCCAAACCCTCCATTATACGCTCCCTTGGCACTATGTACCGGCCTCTGCAGCCTCCCGCCACCGTCCAGTGGCCATTCATTTTGAGTTTACTGGGGAATGCCCACCTCCCTCACCAGACTCCAGGATGGCTGCCCCACCTGTCTAGTTCACCAAATCCTAGAACCTGACACTTAGTTATGCACCCATGAAATGGCCCTTATCCTGGTAAATGGAAAATGTCTTGTTTATTCACCGAGGCAACTTAAACATTACCTGTTAACATCCCTGAAGATTTTCCACCTCAACCCTACTACAGGTGCCTGTGCTTTTCTGGTGCCTATTTCACAAGTTACCACAGCCATTATGAACTTGTACTGCAATCATTTATCTACCTATCTCTTTCCCCTACCAGGCCAAGATTAACTACGGAATAGGTATGTATTTTATTTGCATTGTATTCAGGATGCTATTCAGCTGAATGAACTGAATCATATTTGTCAATAACCTTTGAGGTGAAGAGTACAGATCTCAGCATTCTGTTTGTAAATGGAGGAAGAAATTGAGGTCTAGAGATTTTAAATGGCTTGCCTGAAGTCATAAACCCAAGTCTGATTCCATGATCATGAACTATAATACAAAGTATATTTTTCATCAATTTAAGTCTTAATTTATGCCTATTCTTGGCTCTGTGACCTAATGCATTAGGGTGGACCTGACATTTCCTATCCATTAAGTGTGAATAAAAATGACCTCACAGTTCTGCAGTGAGAATTTCATATATAACATTCACAAAAGGTTTATTTAACATGTGCCTGGAACATCTACAATCTATCCTACCTTCTTGCAAATTTTCTATGAAAGAAGATATCCTACTTAGGCTTCGTGATTGAGATTCAAATGAAGAAAATTAAAAACAAAATTTCTAGCAACCTGTATGTCCAAATACAACCTCAAAAGAAGATAGGAAGGCTTGGCTTATGGTTCAGTTGCTGTTGTCCCCTGTCTGCCCGGATGCTGTCACGAAGGCCCTCAATTCCTGAATGGCCCTGATGGAATCGGGGAGTCTAGCCCACCAGGCAGTCGGGTCTGGAAATGGACCTGCTGACACAGGCTCTGTATCCAAGCGCCCAGGTAGAACATCTGCAACTGTGCCCAGCAGCCGCCACCCCCACTGTGTTCCCATCCCCACCCCCGAGGCAATGCAGCAAAGTACTCTTTGCTCCTGTTATCAATGAGATGCGTTTATTCTCACAATCTAGGACTACTGGTTTAATTTCAGCTTTCCAAAGCTAAACTATTATTTCTAGCAGCTATTTATTGACAGCCACTAATTCTTCATACCAAAGGAATTCATTTACTTGCTTAATGATACATTTTGAACATCTATGTGGCATAAAGTCATGTTTCAAGGGAGCATTACTAATATAGTTACATGGGTTTTACGGGTTGTAGATGCTTTAAATCTTTTCCAGGCCTGTTTGCCTTGGCTATGTGCGATGAGGCAGGGTTTTAGCGGCTGAGGACGGATTCCTTAAAGTCTGAAACAGACACCGACCTGCTTTTCAAGCAACAGGCAAGCCTCCTTCCAAGAGAGGTGGCATGGCCATCCACTCAAAGAGTTGTGGCTAATTCCTGGGGCTATTTAATGTGCACACCAGGGGCCACACTCAGCTTGTGCTGAGCACGGAGGTGACCTACTCTTAAATGCAACAGGGATACCTATATGACAAGGGCCCACAGCACCCCAAACCCTGAGCTATTTAGCTTTACCAAAAACCACCAGAGAGAGGGATACTCATGAAAACCAGGTCCTAAAGAACATGTGTTCCAAACTTTCCCCCAGGCTGCTAGTTTCTCAGTTTTAGAGGGCCCCGGACATACTCAGGAATCCACTGAGGCTCATTTACCCATTCCCTAGAGCAGGGATTTCAGGCCTGTGCAGAACTGCCTGGGGATTTTGATTTTATTCATCTGAGATGGGACCTAGGGCTCAGAATTTCCCAGAGCTTCCTAAATGGATCTGTTAAGCAGAATAATTTTAATTTAAAAAATTTTATTCATTTTTTTATACATTGAATAGTGCAAGCGAACTGGCTCCCACTGGTTTTTGAAAGTTATTATTAAATATTAAGGAACTTCATGAGTTGGACACCACTGGTAGCTTGAAATTGCCCATGGAGGGCAAATTTATACCATGGAAATGAGCAATCAGGGTCTGAGTGAATCTGAAAACTCCAGGTAAAGAATTCCTACTTTAAGTATTTTAGTTCTGAATTTTAGTCACAAAACTTTCAGAGGGCTATATTGGCTTGTTGCCCCTCTTAGCAAAATTCTTTCAATCAAGTTTCATTTTGGTAATTTTCCTTCAATTTCATTAAGAAGTGCTATATATTTTAAAACTGATTCTTATGAAGCCCATTACTGTATACATATTTCATAGGTATATTTTGAGGGCAACACTACTTTTTTTTTTTTTTTTTAATTTTATTTATTATTTTTTAGAGAGGGGGGAAAGAAGAGAGAAAGAACGGGAGACAGACATCAATGTACGGTTGCCTTTCACCTGCCTCCAGCCAAGGACCTGGCTGGAGACCTGGCTTGCAACCTGGTTATGTGCCCTGGCTGGGAATCAAACCAGCAACCTTTGGGTTCGCAGGAACACTATTCTTAATGATCTTCCTAAGTCCCCAAAAGAAGCCTCTGTGAGAAATTTGTTTTAAAGGTAAGTATTAAGGGGACCCCACCCCCCAGCACTGCCCAGGGGACCAGACCACCCCCTGCCCCCTCAGCATTGCCCCGGGAAACCAGAAAGTTCTCCTATTGTGGACACTAAACACCTTTACTTTTTTCCTTTCCTCTTAGTGGCTCAATAAGTTTTGATCACATTTTTCAGCCTCTGGAGAACATTTCCAATCCTTCCTGATCATGACATTTTAATTTATATTTCTTCTGGTATTGAGTTCATATTTTGCTGCTTAATATATGTTGCAAAGTGTACAAAGCCTTGTAAATCCTTCACAAGATGAATCAAGGTATGTCTGAAATATAAACCCACCCACTCAGCTTTTGCCTCATTTATGATTGACATAATATGTGGCTGCTAAGACTCAAACTTGGCTAATGCTGAAATTACCTAGGGAATTTAAGAAAAATACACATGCCTGGATCCTATCCACAGAGACTCTGATTCAGGTGACAGAGACTGCAGTTTGGTATTGGGATGTTTAGACACAAAGGCTTTCTCCAGTTCTTTCTAATGTGTAGCCAGGACTGAGAAGTTGGGACCATCACTTTTTTTGCTACCCTTCCGAATTCCAGGCAAGCTTAGAAACCCCAGCAGATGAGGCCCCTTCTCTTCTTAGACTTGCTCCCAAACCAAGGCCAGGCTTGCCTCGGGGATGAGTGACTTCCACTGCAGAATGACCACCCAGGACCCAACCCAACAGCCTGGTCCTTTGCCTCCCAGCCCCCACCCCTTCCTGTTTTCCCCACCAGCCTCCGGGCTAAGTCTGCCAGAACAAGAGAGAGACAAGGCAGTTACCAATAAAATCGTGAAGTTTTCCAAAACGCTATTCATCATATATTTCTCTGGTAAGTGTTTGAGCTTGTGGATGAAGTTGATCATATATTCACACATCGGGGAGCGGTTTATTCGGTATACAAACCGGCCATTCTCAAACCTTGCATACTCCGTCTGTGAGGGAAAAGGATTGGAGCATTTTTACCAGTTTGACTTCAAAAGCATGAAAAAAGATATTACTGCCTGTAAAAGCATTTTACTTGAAAACAAACAAAAAAGCCTGTTATACATTGTACTACTTATGTAGCTTATTTGATTTTTTAAAAGTCCCTTACCCAAACTTAATACTATACTCAGAATTCATTATTTTTCTGGAAATTAACAAAAAACTGGAAGATGCCTCATTAGCACAGTAAGTAGTACATCAGCCTCGTTAAAAATATATTGGAAAGATGATAGCTTTAAAAAGAATTGTATAAATCCTTTTCAGCAAAGGTCAGGAGCAAACATAACCACCTACTTAGTGATTCTCTACCTGGAGATGTGTAAGAGTGGGACCAGCCATTAACAATTCTTCAAAGAGCCCAAAGAAGGTCCTTCTTTCCTGTGACAAGGCCTCACAGGCCAACAACCAACTCAGGTAATTTCTCTACTTTTGGAAAAACTAGTTCAGACTCACCATGAGCCCCTGACTGTTAGTTATTTACGCCTTTAATTAAAAAAGAAAGAAAGAAAATACTTGTATATATGCAGTTTGAAGATCCCATTGAAGCACTCAGAAATAAGAAACACGCTACTGGACAACCTTGGATCAAAAAGGAATTAAAAAGGAAATTACAAACTATCCCAAAGAGTAATGAAAAGGAAAATACATCAAAACTTAGGGGACCCAGTGAAGCTCTAGTTGGAAGAAACTTAATGAAGCAGCCTCATGTCTTCATCATTAAAGATGAAAAATTATAGAACCAAATACACATCTTAAAAATAATTAAAACCCCACAAAATAAACCAAAACCACAAAAATAAAAAGAAACCAAGAATAGAAAATTAATAAAGATTAAAGCTCAAATCAATGTAATAGAAATTTTAAACACAGACAGAATAAATATAAAAACTGATTCTTTAAAAAGACAAAATAGCCCTGGGTGGTGTGGCTCAGTGGATTGAGCACTGGCCTGAGAATCAAAAGGTCACCAGTTAGATTCTCAGGCAGGGAACATGCCTGGGTTGCAGGCTTGATCCCCAGTTGGGAGTGTGTGAGAGGCAATTGCTCAACCTATCTCTTGTACATGAATGTTTCTCTTCCTTTCTCTAAGAATAAATAAAATCTAAAAAAAAGGACAAAATAAAATAAACCCTTTACAAATTTAAGAAGGAAAAAGAAAAGAGACAAAACCAGAATCACAGTAAAGAAGATTAACAAGAGGTTACTTCACATAACTAAGAAAAAAAAAGAAACCAAAAAAAACAAAAAAAACAAAAAAAACCCCCAAAAAACAAAAACCCAACCAACCAACCAAAAAAACCCACTAGAGGATAGGATGCTTTCCTAGCAAAATACAAAGTTCTAATACTGAATTCTTTTAAGTTGAAAAATTCAACTGTTAGTGATTGTGGAAATGAGTAGAAAGTTGTTTTGAGATCTACCACTGAAAAGGTACAAAGACCAAACAGTTTCATAGCCAAGTTTTACGTAATCTTTAAAGAAGTTATTTTTGATGTTATTAAAACTATGCCAGAGCACATAAAAGTGTAGGTGTCCCAATTATTTTTATGAAGATGATATACATTCAATACTGACATTTGGTAATTATAAAAAGCATAGACCAGTAGTATCACTTATGACAGCAATTTTCAACCTTTTCATCTCATGGCATATATAAACTAATTACTAAGATTCTGTGGCACACCAAAAAATATAGTAAGTTTTTTGCCAATCTGACAAAAAAGTAGGTATAATTTTGATTCAATCACACTACTTGGCTATTATGTTTTTAAATTTGAAATCTAAGGGAGAAGAGCTCAGTGCCCTGGAGGAGTAAGGTATTGCATGTTATAAAAATTCTTGCAGCACACCACTGCGTCTCTTACGGCATATTGTATGAAAACTGCTGACTTATGAGATGCAAAAAGTCTATGTAAAATAGCGAATGGATGAGACCAATGTAGGGCTTTCTTCAGAATGCTATGGTGGTGCTCAGGACACGTACTGGCTTGTCATATCAACAAATGTGAGGTAAATCAGAGAATTTACATAGGAAGAGTTGCTGAAAAGATACTTGATAAAATATTGAAGCTATTACTAATTAAAACCCTAAGTAAAATAATTATAGAAAGAAAACACTTAAATGTAAAATAAAGACCATTTATAAAGGCCAAGAATAAATATAATCCTACATGGCAAAACGCCAAAACCACATCTATTATCAGGAACTATACAAGGATACTATTATTTATACACCACCATTTCTTTTTACAACTGTGGTAGAGGTTTTAGCAAACCAAAAGGTGAGAAAATAATAATTTTTAAAAACTAGCATAAACATTGGAAAAGAGATAAACTAAAGCTGCTGATGAGATTATATACACAGAAAACCCAAGAATCTAAGGGAAAATGATGAAAGAGAAATAAGAGATATATGGCAAGATGTTTTGAAAAAACATAGATATACAAAAAACGGCAGCTTTCTTATAATAAAAAATTACAAAAAAAAAAACTTTTGTAACCTTCTAGCAATCAAAACCTAGAAATGGAAAATTATATTAACAAATTATGTAATACTTAGAAATAGATTTAGCCAGAAAGGGATAAACCTACCTATAAAAACTATAAAATGAGATTGAGATGCAAATAGGTTCATGATTGGGAAGACATTATAAATTTATCCCAAAATAATATCTACTTTATTATCAATTACAATTACAGTTAGACTGCTCAAATAAGATTTTGGTTCTCTTTACATTTTAAAAATGACATTATTTGGAAGAATAAAATATTGGTTACTAACCTAGAACATATTTGAACAAGATCAGTGAGACCAACTTCCTCAACAGGTATCAGAACATACCATAAAGCCACTGTAGTTAACTAAACATGCTACTGGGGTAATGGAGAGGTAGAGGGTGGAGAGAAGAGAGATGCCAAGAACAAGCTCCCAGTGATGCAGTAACATCAAGGGCACAGATTCATTGAGTTGGAAAAGGATGAGTCATTTAATAAGTGGCTTTGACACAACTGCCTATCTATTTGGGAGAAAATGTAAGCAGACTACCCATTTACACATAATGTAGAAACACATTCTAAATGGATTAAAGGCTTAATTATAAAACCTTACCTGCCATACTCATGCTACCTTCTCTGTGACAATTCCTGGAATTTCATCAGTCAAAAGCAACCTTTCACTGCTCCCTGAACTAAGACAGAACTCTGGGCGTGTTATCTGAGTACACAATGAAGGGTAATTTAAAATCTGGCAAACTAACTTCGGTGGTTCACCTTTTTTCACATGCATCTGCCGAGGCAAGAAGTCCACCTACAGATGAGCCCTGAAAACTGACGACTTGGCTACTGTGAAGCAGTGCCTACCACTAACCTTCCAGGCTCCCAGCCATGGACAGGCACCATTGCTTCCTCCTTCTCTAAACAGATGGAAGTCAGCTGGTTCTGGGTCTCCCGGGTTTGCTTCATTACACAGTCACCATCTCGCCTACTCTTACCCAAGCTCCCCAGACTTCGCGGGGCCAGCTCCGCTCCTCCCTCCTTGTCCTCTGCCTTTGCCTGCATCTCCCTTCCACTCACTGCAGGGCTGCCAGCTGCTTCCCAAATGGACTTATTTCTAAGCTCCTGCTATTCCCACTCTGCAGTTAGATCTACATTCCCATAGCTTTAATTTTCCTTAATGCTAAGGATTCCCAATTAATATTTTCAGTCTTCACCTGTCTTCCAAATTTGAATATTGCATCTAACCATTTCCTCCTGAACACTACATTTCCTTCTCTCTGCTGGTGACAGCACTGTCCTTTCAAGGGTCAAGTGTGTGACTTCTGACTCTTCCTCTTTAGTCTTAAATATCCAGTTTCTAAACCCCATTCAAAATGTCTTACTGGATTCCCACTGCCACCAGTTTAGCTAAGCTAAGTGGATCAGCTAGTGGCTCATCTATGTCCTCCTCTGCCAGTGTCACCCTCCTTAACACTATTTTCAGGACACCTGTCCTGTCCTCAGGCAGCTGAGGACTGCAGCCACCCAAGTTCTCCTTGTTCAGCCCAAGGTCTTAAAAAACACACCCTTCCTCCTCCTCACTCCCCAATACATCCCTACCCCCACTCTCTCACGACTCAGCCCAAAGTCTTTGCCACAGTCAGGTCAGGTTTCCAGACCTGCAAGGTCCAGGGCTGCTGTGACAAAAATTTCTCACTGAACATGGACCAATTGGGTGATGAGCAGAGCCACTGGGAAAAACTTTCAATGGAATGTCAACTGCAAATATCATTCACACAAAGCAACCCACTCTGGTAAAATAAATTACATATATAAAATAAATGTATGTATATATTTATTTTTTGAAAGAGAGGGAGACATGAACTTACAAAGCCTAAACAGGTACTTGATCCCAGTATGTACTAGAATAGATTTAAAAGAATTATAATGAAAGGGGTAGGAATGGCAACAGCAACAATACCAAGGTACTGGGGTTTAGAAGGTCAGTGCCCATTGGGTGAACGGTTCTCTCCAGAGCTAGGGAGTGTCCTTGGACCCGGCACAAGGGGGTGTGGGGAGGCTTCATCTGAGGGGCAGCAGCTTCCACACCAGGGCCCTCCCGTGAGGCTTCACGGAAGACTGAATACTGCCAGCCAGCCAGGCAAGGTCAACTTCAACAGTCAAGGGGGCTGGCATGGGATTTCCCACTGGCCTTCTTTCAGTTGCTTTCAAATCATTTTGCCTTGTTAGAAGTAATGGGGAAATAATTGAGAGAGAGTGGGAGGAGGGATGGAAAGGAAGACATACCCCCAATCCACCCAAAAAGGGAAAACTCCCTGTCCCAATAAAGATTTGAGGGGACAGAGGGGAGCAAAAAGGGGATGGATGTAATACAACAATAAAATTAAAAAAAAAAAAAAAAAAGATTTGAATGACAGCAACAGCCTGGCCTTGAATGAAGGTTCCAGTACACAGAGGCCAACTTACCTCTACTTTTTCTACTACTTGCTTCCCAAAGGAGCAAACTTTGGTGGAACAGGTGACTGTCATATTTTCAGAACTCTCATACTGACTGGTTACACCATAAAAAGCCCCAGCGTCGTCTTGAATATTGCAGTTTAAATCGGCCTGTTGGAAAGGAAATGGAAGTGAGAGTTACGCTTTCACAGGAGTGAGGCAGGGCAACCAGCAGGCAGTCAGGGTCAGGCCCCCTTCCGGGAGGGTGGAGGGCAGGGCTGGCTGGGGAGCAAGTGTGATGCCCATGGTCTTTAAAAAAAAAAAAAAAAAAAGGAGTAATTTGGGGAGTCAAGGGCAGTCTTCTCTTGAAATGCCATGCTACATGAACCTATTTTGTTTCCCTTTTTTGCATTCAGTATCAGAGTAATGCTGTACCTTTGTAAAAGAAAAAAACCAAAAAAGATCCATGAGGTCTTTAAAAATGTGCAGAAAGCAGTATTGTTGACCCTTGAACAACATGGGAATTAGGGGTTCTGACTCTGCACACAGTTGAAATCCATATATAACTTTTGACCTCCCCCGAAAACTTTACTAATACTTACTGTTGACCAGCCATACTGATAATATAAACAATTAACATATTTTGTGTTACATGTGTTATATATTGTATTCTTACAATGAAATTAGAGGAAAAGATACTTTAAAAATTTGTAAGGAAGATACATTTACAATGTTTGTTGAAAAAAAGTCCACATATAAGGGGACCCATGCAGTTCAATATCATGTTATTTAAGGGTCAACTGTATATGAACTGAACTCATATTTACTAATTTTTAGAGATATTTAAAGTAACAGGAGAATCTACAGCTGACTGGCCATTTCTTACATATGTGAGAACAGAAATTTCCACTACAAATTAAGCAGCCTATTAAGGGGAAAGTGTAGTTATTAAAGACTCCTTTACAAAGATGCTAATATTTAACACAAACCACCACTCATTTGATACATTTTTATGAGTATCTGCAATATGAGGCTCATGCTAGACACTATATAGAACTTGACTACAAACTAATGTGGGAGGTATGTGCATAAAGTAGTTATAATTTAGACAGAAAATCAGTACCATGTCAAAGGTGCTTGGAGTTCAGACAATGGGAGGCATTACTTTCACCCAGGAGCATTATTTAAGAAATGGTTCATATTTATTTACTTATTTTATTGATTATGCTGTTGCAGTTGCCCCAATTTTTTTTCTTTTGCTCCCCTTCACCCAGTTACTCTCCTACCCTTTAGCAATCCCACCCACTATATTTCATGTCCATGGATCATGCATGTTAAGTTCTTTGGCTTCACCCTTTCCTATACTATTCTTAATATCCCTCTATTTTGTACCTACCAATTATGCTTCTTAATCCACTTTCACCTTCCCGGCTAATAACCCCTAAATCACCCCCATACCTACAATTCTGTTTTGGTTGTTTGCTTACTTTGTTTTTATTTTTACTTCTTAGATTCAGTTGTTGATTGTTGTAACTTTGTTGTCATTTTTATTTATTAAAAGATTTTATTTCATTATTTTTAGAAAGAGGGGAAGGGAAAGAGGCAGAGGGAGAGAGACATCAATGTATGGTTGCGTTTCACCTGCCTCCAGGCACAGACCTGACTGGAGACCTGGTTTGCAACCTGGTTATGTGCCCTGGCTGGGGAATCGAACCTGCAACCTTTGGGTTCGCAGGCCGGTGCCTTAGCCACTGTGCTACCAGCCAGGGCTGTTGTCATTTTAATGTTCATAGTTGTGATCTTCTTTTTCTTAAGTCCCTTTAACATTTTATGAAATAATGCCTTGGTGATGATGAACTAATTCCTTTAGCTTTACCTTATCTGGGAATCACTTTATCTGTCCTTTCATTCTCAATGATAGCTTTGCTGGATAGAGTATTTTCGGTTGTAGGTCCTCACTTTTCATCACTTTGAATACTTCTTGCCTGCAAACTTTCTTTTGCAAAATCAGCTGATAGTTGTACAGAAACCCCTTTGTAGGTAACTCTCTTCTCTTGCTGCTTTTAAGAGTTTATCTTTAACCTTTAGCATTTTAATTATGTAGTGTCTTGGTGTCATCCTCTTTGAGTCTAGCTTGTTTGGAACTCTGTGCTTTCTGGACTTGTATGTCTGTTTCCTTTGCCAAATTAGGGAACTTTTCCTTCATTATTTTTCCACGTTTTGAATTTCTTGTTCTTCCTCTTTTCCTTCCTGAACCCCTGTGATTTGGATGTTGGCACAATTATAAAGTTGTTCTAGAGCTTCTTGAGGCTCTCCTAATTTTTCCCCAATTATTTCTTCATTCTGTACTGGTTGACTGTTTATTTCTTCCTTATATTTAAAATCACTGATTTGAACCCCAGTTTCCATTTCTTCACCATTCATTTTGTGTGAATTTTCCTTCATTTTACTTAGCACAACCTTCACTTCTTCCCTTATGTTTGCTATACTTAAGTATATCTGTCAAGTCTGTGAGCATCTTTATCACCAGCATTTTGAACTCTGCATCTGTTAGGCTGGCTGTCTCTTCATTGCTTAGTTCACCCACCGGAACCTTGATCTGTTCCCTCTTTTGGACCATACTTCTTTGTCTTGACAGCTATCTGTGTTTGCCTTTGTGTCTTAGATAGAGCTGCCACACCTGCCATGTTATAAGAGGTGGAGCCTTTTGTATCAGTCGGTACTGGGCCACCTTTTTCACCACATTGTGATGCTGTATGTGGGGTAGGGGTGTGAGAGGGAACAATGCCGTCTGCTCAGCACTTGCCCCTTTTTCACTAAACAGACTCTGCTGAGAGATGGGTAGTTTCCTTCCCTGCCCCAACCCCCACTGGTTTTCACAGTCAGAAGAAATGCGGCATTATTTTTCCCCTGCTGCTGGGACTGTGAGCCGCCCCATCTGGTCTGGGGCTGGATGGTTCCCCCGGTTTCTTTCTTAACTTTTCTAATGTGTTACTGCGCTTTCCCCTGGGCGGGAAAGCCACTGCTCCCATTGCTACTGGTGCCACCTCCAAAGGTGCCGCAGCTGCTGCTGGTGTCACCCCTCCTACCTGCCTGGATGAGTATTTCTCCATTTCTTTGTTGGACCTCCCTTGAGTTAGATTTTCTGGAGCTATGAATATTTTTTACAGTTTTGAGGTAGATGTGTTCCTTCTTAGTTGTGAGGGGAGACGCAGTATGTCTACCTACACCTCTGTCTTGGCAGAAGTGTACCCTGGTTCAGACTTAAACATGCAGAGAAGAGCTGAGTGAATAGTGTGGGCACGAGAAGCCCAGAGAGCTTCATTCTTGATATGGTGTAAGGACTAAGGAATCTGGGAAAAACAAGTTTGGAAATGTAACTGGGCCCAGTTTGTGCAGGGTTAAAAAACGGGTATGCATTGTATCCTATAGGAAATGGAGACCTCTTGAAAGTTTTGGCACAAGGAATAGATGTGACCAAAACTGTGTTTCAGAGGTAAACGTCTCACTATGGCAGAAGGTCCATTGGAAAGGGAGGCAGGAGCCTGTAAATCGATGATTGATGGTTCCTTTCCCTTGACTACCTTCTGACTCCCTACTGCTCATCAGGTAGGGGGTATGAAGCTGGCATCAAAGAGTAAGCACAAGCTGAGCCCATCTCTGCTGTCAGAGGACTTACGGTTTTAGCAGAGGACATCACAACAGAGATAAGCACTCCTGAGAGAGGCACAAAGGAACACACAACAGTGGGGAGAGAGCCTCTGGGAGTCAGGAAGGCTTCTGAGGTGGATGCAGCTCACACCCAAAGGAAGAACTGCTGGCTTACGCAGGCAGAGCATGCTGTGACAGGAGCGATGTTCAAAGGGCACTGGCCAGGAACAAGGACTAAAACACCTGAATAGACAGTAAGGGAGAGATGGTGGAAGACGAGGCTGGGGAGGTAGCAAGGCCTGGGTCCTATATCCTGAAATCAGAGGGACTTAGGAGTTGTAAGTACATGGGATGGAGACAGGATGGGGCAGGATCAGATCTGATTTCCAAAAGGGCAGCCCTGACTATAGCCTGGACTGACTCACTCTGGAAGGGTGAGAGAATGTAGAGGTATGCTAGGAGCCCTTTGTAGTAGTCCAAATGGAAGAGGATATTAACCTCCCATTTTAACTGCTGAGACAAAGGTAGTCCTGATATACAACTGAGACTATAGTTTGTGAGGTTTGCCATATTTTGACTAGCTAATTTCAATACATTGGTAGGCACTAATTAACCGCCATGAAGACCTGAGTCATTCTCTCTCTATTTTTTATAAGGATCTGCATTTGAATTTCCTTCTTGAATTGAATATCAGGAAAATGTCCATTTCCTTAGGCAAAACTTCTTATTTTCTGGCTTCATAGAAAAAGAACTATATGATTTATACTCCCTTTTTCACCTCCTGTGCCAAGAAATGTAAAGCAAAAGCCAGTGTTCAACCACAGTAATTAACTTACTCTAGGTACTCCTCATAGCTAACAATCAGTACACAGGTCCTTTTGCTGGATCCCAATCTGTTCTGACTTGTCCAGTTTTATATTATCTATAAACTCAGTAACATTCCCTCACGCTTGGCTTTTTGGAATTACATGGGGACATAACTTGTAAATAAATAAAGATACCCAAGCGTGCATTTTGGCTCCATGAAAAGAGCAGGTTAGTAGGGAAAAAATGGATTTCTTTTCCTAACTGAAATCTCTATCTGAGCTATCCAAGGCTGAAGGGGCCCAGGGATCGACCTGAGCTCCTGCCCCCCCAGAGGAGCAAGGTGCCAACAAACCCAAGGTGCACAGGAGCTCTGCCACTGGAATTACCAACCAGCTTCAGACAGGGCTCTGAAAGCAGGCCTTCAAGAGCTGCCACTGCCTTGGTCTGCCACCAGCTGAGAACACTGGCATTGGGATTGCCAGTGATCATCTTCCTGGGATTCACGCTCCCTACCTGTGGTTCCACATCCATAGATTCAACCAACTGTGGACTGAACACATTCGAGAAAAATATTACGCTGTTGAGGACATCTACTATTTAGTTAGGCCTACAAGGGGTTGCGTCTGCACTTAACATGAACAGACTTTTCTGAAGGGTGACTGACTGTACTACGATGTAGTTTGTGTCTACAAGTTTTAGTGTTTTTAAAATGTAAAAACATTCATGTGGTAGTAAAGAAACCAAACTGGGAAAAGGGATGTACACTTTATTTCTGTCCTTGAACTTGCCAACCTCCCCAGGTGACCAGTGTTACCTGCTTCTCAAGTGGCCTTTTAGAAATACCTAGCATTTTAATATTTAAGCATACACATCACCCTCCATTTTTGCACAAACAGCACTCTTCTCAATCTTATTTTTAAAAATACATCTATATCCATGTCTTAGAACTCAGTACTGATATAGAATATTAGTATTAAAAAGAATAGCCATCAAAAAAATGAAAAGCCACACATTTTACTGGCTGTATACTATTCCACTGTCCAAATGCTCCATAATTCAGTAAGTGTTCTCCGATGAATATTTAGGATGCTTCCTGACAAGGGTGCAATATTGAGTCTAAGTGGAGCAGGAAAGGGGCATCAGAATTATTTTTACTTTTAACATTAAAAAAAATTTCCCAGCTTGCAAAGAGTGGGATATAAATGAACTGCTAGCTAACATTAAACCAACTTACTACTTTTATGTAATGACATTGCTTTGAAAGACTGGTGAGTAATCGAGAGCAGTTCGGTGCCTATGGCAAGAGGTGCAGCGTGCGGCAGGAGCACAGGGAAACATAAACATGCAAAGGCAATTTGGTTACTTCCTACAAAACTGTCAACCTTAACTTACTTTGGTGATGGAGCAAGGATGGAGATTTCTGAAGAATGACTTTCTAGGCACAATGTTTTGTTTTCTTTCATTTTTCTTAATGCTCTGTTTTTCTTTCTATTCAGCTCCATGGCATTAATTTTGCCAAGCAAAAGATTTGCAATGTAAACAAACCTGGACACTTAAGGTCTCAAGCAAACATAGAAACAAAAGTACAAAATAACCTGTCAATGTATACAATTGAGAAATGTTAACCAAGTTCAGAGCAGTATTCACCATAATGTGATGTTAGTGAAATTGCTGGAAATTTTCAAAGCTTTCTTGTTTCCACGCCTCAGTAATGCTGGTGAAAAGGGGCTGCCCTGGCGCAGCGGCGCACTGAGTGGGTTTTTGCAACTACAGTGGATCATGCTTAAGAACCGCTTCCTTTCTTGGACAAACTTACTTTCACTAATAATCATTTTAAACACAAAAACTCCAAACACAGTAACAGGGAATAACAGAGTTGAAGTAAGTTAAGTTCCGTGTCTTTATTTTTGTAATTGCAGTGTCATCATTGCTCATTTGTGACTGGATTGTTTAACCTGGGAAGAAGCATCACCATGGAGACTGCAGCTCAAATGATTCCAAACTGTTAAGAACTTACTTGAGGAATAAATACAGGGCTGATCCACACGTGTTATTAAAGGATTAGTGATATAATAAGTAATACAAGTGTGCTAATTTAAAGCATACTATATATGTACTACATACCTATATATGAAATAACACAGCACTAATTACACCAATAGTTTAGGGCTTAGGCCAACAAAGAATTTTTTAGGTTTTTTTTTTTTTTTTTTTCCAATCAATGGCACCACTTAGAACTGTGAACACATGGAGACAATAAAAAGGAAAGTAATTTTTAGATGATAAAACCATCTGCGGACAATAAACCTCCTCCTTACCACCTGGACCAGAGGCAGGCTACTTCCACCATCTCACCTTTGGTTTACCACATCCCTTAGAATTCCCCAAACAATGTTAATTAGTCTTAACTGGGAATGAATAACTGGTAGTTATGACAGGAATGATCAAAAACAAAATTATGAAAGAATACACATTATGAAAACCTGCCCTCAGAAGCTATCTCAACAAATTATGAGTTATAAAGTTATCATGGTTAACTTTTGTTAATTGAAATTATAGTGTAACATGTTCAGCAAAATGCATAAATCACAAGCTTACAGGTTAATTAATTATACAGTGAACACACCCATGTAACCAGCATGCGGATGAAGAAACAGAATAGAAGCTTTCCCACCCATGCTTCTTCCAGTGCGATCAGCCCTGCGCTCCAGAAGGGTAACCTTGATCCTAAAACGTTACACATTAGCTCTGTCAGTGTTTTTACACCCTAAATAAGTGTTGACTTCTTTGT
Source organism: Noctilio leporinus (assembly GCA_004026585.1). Lineage (NCBI taxonomy): Eukaryota > Metazoa > Chordata > Mammalia > Chiroptera > Noctilionidae > Noctilio > Noctilio leporinus. The sequence goes on along the minus strand of PVIW01000398.1, from coordinate 484,918 downwards.
GTTTAATTCACTCGGCATTATACAGTGAGAGTTGCTTATGCTGTTGTGTGGAGTTCATTCATCCTTGATACTATATTCAAACATAACAAACAACCTATCAATTCCGCTATGGCTGGACATTTGTAAAGTTGACATATCATACTTGTTATGAAGAATGAGACTTTGAACATTGTCCACTGCTGGGTTATTAGGGCTACATGCATCCTAGCTTTCATTTAGGTAAGAGGGTCGGAAATTTTCTCAATGTTCTTGCCTTTTTAAAAACAGTTTGAGGAAACTTTGTCAGTGTGAATTTAATAAGTTAGATTTTAAAAGGCTCCCCAACCAACAGTAAATAACCAATTTGTTATTACAATTGCTTTGTAATTACTCTTGAACATGGAAAATAATCATGTAGCCAACCAACCCTATCACAGCTGCCCTTAAGGAATTTTCTAGGAAGAGGTACTGTTGTGAAAGATAATTATCTGTTAGTTGAGAGTATGATGATTAAACAAAGGTAGCATCAAAGGAAAAATGCTGGTATTAAACCAAAACAAAGGAGGCAAACTGTAATGAGTCTGGGAGTCACACTGTGTTCATTACCCATCCGACTGAAAACTCGCGGCAAACACTTCCTAGAGTTCTAAAGGCATGAAAATGAGAAAAAATGTGCTGGCATCAGAGATGCAAACTATTTCTGCCTAATCAGCTTTTCTCTGACCTCAGGATATTCTCTAAAAGTAAATGAATACAAAAACCCAAGAAACAGCTAAAACCAGCAAAGTTATCTTCCCAACAATTCCGAAGTCAAACCATATCCTATTCTTTAGTGGTAGACAAATTAGCCTAACATACATGGGTCAGGTTTGGAAGTGTTAAAACAAATAACTATTTGCAAATATGGCTGAATGGGGAGGGCAAGTCTAGGTAGACAGGTGGTTCTAAGGAATCTTGACCATTTTGTCTTAGAATAGAGATTCTACATATGTACCAGGTTCAGAGGCCAACACCTTGTCCCTCCACCCAATGCAGAAATCCTTTCTACAATATCCTCACTTGCTGTGCATGCTGGCTAAATACCCTCAGGTAAAGGAAAATCATTACTTTAAGAAAAGATTTACTATGTGCTAGACAGACCTAATTGTTAGGTAGGTTTTTTGTATTAGTTTTTACTGTATAATGCTGTTTTAACAAACTACCACAAATTTATGACCTTATACTTTTGTAGGTCAGACATCCAACATGGGTCTCATGAGGCTAAGGTCAAGGCACTGGCAGGGCTACATTCCTTTCTGGAGGCTCTCGGGAAGGATCTCTTTTCTTGCCTCTTCCAGCCTACGGAGGCCACCTATGTTCCTTGTCTCAGCTCCTTCCCGCATTTGCAAAGCCACTGACACCAGCTGAATCTTTCTTATGCTCCCAGCTGTCATCTCTCTAGATCTCTTCTGCATTACTCTTCTACTTTTAAAAAATAATATTTTATTGATTATGCTGTTATAGTTCCAGTTTTTTCTCATTTACCCTCCCCCTGAGAGCCGCCCAGTCCCTCAGGCAATCCCCACACCATTGGGGGTTGCATATAAGTCCTTCGGTGACTCCATTTCCTACTGTACTTTACATTCACGTGACTACTCTGTGGCTACCTATTTGTATTTGTTAATCCCTTCACCTCTTCACCCATTCCCCACACCCTCCTCCCATCTGGCAACCATCAAAGCACTCTCCATATCTATGAATCTTTGTTCTTGTTTGCTTAGTCTGTTTTTCAGATTCAATTGTTGATATGTTTATTGTCATTTTATTGTTCATAGCTTTGGTCATCTTCTTTTTCTTTAATGAATCCCTTTAACATTTCGTATAATGGTTTGGTAATGATGAACTCCTTTAGTTTTTTTTTTTTTTCTTGTCTGGGAAGCTCTTTATTTGCCCTTCAGTTCTAAATGATAGCTTTGCTGGGGACAGCAATCTTGGCTGTAGATCTCTGCTTTTTATGACTTTGAATATTTCTTGCCAATCACTTCTAGCATGCAAAGTTTCTTTTGAGAAATCCACTGACAGTCTTATGGTAACTTTTGTAGGTAACTAACTGCTTTTCTCTTGTTGCTTTTAAGATTCTCTATATTTAACCTTAGGCATTTTAATTATGATGAGTCTTGGTGTGGGCCTATTTGAATCCATTTTGTTTGGGACTTTCTCTGCTTCCTGGACCTGTATGTCTATTTCCTTCACCAAATTAGGGAAATTTACTTTTACTTTTTCAAATAGATTTCTAATTTGTTGCTCTTTCTGTTCTCCTCTGGCACTCCTATGATGTGAATGTTGGTAAACTTGAAGTCTCAGAAGTTCCTTATGTTATCCTTTTTGTGAATTCTCTTTTCTTCTTCTTGTTCTGATTGGTTGTTTTTTGTTTCCTTATGTTCCAGCCATATCATTGATTTTATTCTTGGCTTCATGCATTCTACTCTTGATTTCCTTGTAAATTGTTCTTTATTTCCATTAGCGTATCCTTCATCTCTGACTGGATCTTTTTTATGCTGTTGAGGTCCTCACTAAGTTCCTTGAGCATCCTTGTAACCAGCGTTTTAAACTCTGCATTGGATAGATCGCTTATCTCTATTTTGTTTAGGTTCTTTTGAGTTTTGAGAGTTTTTTTAATTTATTTTTCTAGTTTTGAGATTCTTTCATTTGGACCATTGTTTGTTTCCTTATTTTGGTAGACTAACTGTTTTTGTTCCTATGTGTTAGGTAGTGTTGCTATGACTTCTTGACTTGGCAGCATGGCCTAATGTAGTAGGTGTCCTTGTAGGCCCCAGTGGCACAGCTTCCCCTATCACCCAAGCCAGATAGTCAAGGCACACCCTTCTCTTGTAGTTGAGCCCTGAATGCTATTGGCAGGTCAATGGGAGGGATTTACCCTGGCCAGTCAGCTGGAAGGGGCTGGTTGTCACCACTGATCACTAACCTCTACCCTCCATGGGGAAACAGCTGTGCAGGGCTAGGGTCGTGGTGCTCCGACATGCTCTGTAGTTGTGCTGGCTCTAGGGTTTCTTAGCTGGTGCAGCCCAGGGTCAACCACCACCTGTGTTTTGCCCTGGGCCATCCTGCATGAGCTACAAAGAAATCTGCAGATGGATGCTACTGGTGCTGGGCTCAGAGGTTCCCAGACAAAGCTAAACTGTGATCCCAAGCTGGCTGCTGCTAGTACTGGCACTGGGGCAGCTTAGCCAGAGGTAGGAGAGCTGGGAGCTCACAGACCCTGGCTGTTGCTTGTTTGAGAGGATTTAGGAACTTCTGAAGTTTAAGCCAAGACCAGCCATTCATATGGAAAAGCCACTGCTAATGGCTTGGGTGGGCCCTAATTGGGGTGGGGTATAGCCTTAGGGATTCACCAGGGTGCAGCAAACTGTGTGAACCAGGTTGATGGAGTCTGGGATTTCTACCTACTATGCATGAGTGAGGGACCAGCTTGTTCCATGTCTCCTACCAGTCTGGATGGAGGTGGTCTCTTGAGTTCCATAGTTGTTGAACTCTATTCAACTCAATTTTTGAAGGTCTTGAGTGATGAATGTTCTTGAAGTTTAGTTGTCATTTTGATGTGGTTGTGTGAGAAGAGTCATTTTTATCTACAACTCCACCTTGACTAGAATTCCCTCTCTTCCACTTTTGAGGAATCTTGTGATTACATTGGGCCCACTCAAATCAAGATATTTTTCCTACCTGTTGGTTAACAACCTTGATTCACACTTTCCATGTAATGTAATATATTAAAAAATATCATGGATAAGGACTTGGACATGATTCTACCTATTCCACCTGGAAGTTGAAACTGGCTTCCCTGTAACTTATACCTAGAGCCTGCCTTCTGGAACCATGCAGACTGTCAAGAGTATGGAGGCAGCCAGGGTGGAATGTGCAAATGACCCTGGTCAGAACTGTAGGATGCCTGGGAGTCCACTTGAGATAAACACTTGTCACATTTATGTGTCTATAGTGACCAAGGGACAATGCCCTAATCTGATATCTGATGCCACACCCACTGCAGTTTGCCAGCTGAAAAAGCTCCCACACTGGCCTCCTTTCCTCCCCAACACCCTCAAAAGCCCGTTGCTTGCTTCCGCATCTGTCTCCAGGTGATCTCTCACAGCAAGGCTGCCCTGACACAGACCTGAGAATATGTCTGTAAGACAATTCTGCAATTCTTTCACTCCCCTCTTAATCTAACCTTTCCTTTCCCCCTTCTCACCCATCAGGTTTTACATTTGTTTTTATTAACTCCACACTAATTTCAGACCTCTCTTCCATCTAGTTCAGATTTTGACCTTTCATCTGCTGCCTTCTTACCTTAGACATCTGACTACAACTTGGACAGCAGTCACTTCTTTGAGTCTCACTATCCTCATTTTTAACCACAGAAAAGACCTGCTTTCAAAGGCCGCCCTGGTAATAGGAGGTATCTCTAATGTGCTACACAAATGACGGCCATTAATAATACTGACAATCTCTCCTATTAGCTTACTGACTTAAAATACAGACCAGGACAGAGAGAACGACAGTCTCATAACATCTACAGAGTAGGATCCAATAGATGATGGTTTGTGATCAATGAACAAGATAAAAACTGTTCCCACAAAGCCAGCCTGAGCCCCAGTTGACACTTATCAGCACAGATGCAACAATGGCTTTTTCCAAACAGAAAAATCAGTACCTTTTCTGATTTGTGAGTTTATGACAAGCCTTAAGTTTTGGGTATAACTGCTCAAATAGACAAAATTGCCATGGTTCCCACACAGATACAATTAGAGATGTTATGGAATTCCTTCTGGAAATTAAAAAGGTAATGATTAATAAATGTGTTGAATGAATTAAAAACTTTCTGGTGCATTTGCGGGTAAGTCCTGGGAAACAACATAAGGTTGAAGGTGAAGCAGGAAGCAAGAACTGCCTGCATCAGACACAGGAAACAGTTTTCCCAAATTCTTCCCTTAACCATCCTTCTTACACTCATCACTTTACTCCTTTAGCTCAAATACTCAGGTCATGGCAGTACAGAGTGGGAGAAAGCCAAAATCCCCCACTTCGCAGTTTGGGGACTGGGACCGCCCCCCCCTCCCACAAGTACAGCCATTTTCCAGAGAGAAGTACTTTGCATATTTATGGCTGTAACTAGTGTCTTGGTTATGCAAATGACTGGGTAAACTTCTTACTCCAAGAAGATGGGAGGAGTTTTTGACCATAGAATGGTGACGAAAGAATTTACAGGGCTATGCGAGATTTCACAGGTGGCCCTGATTGGTCACCCTACCACTGCGTCACAGGCCGCCATTATGGCTTAAAACAGAGTGGCCGACCAGAGGTCGCGCTTTCTCTCACTTGGACTGATGTGTAGGTAGGTGGTTTGTCTCTCTCTCTCTCTCGGTCTCTGTCTCTCTTGTCCGGACAGACGTGGAAACAGACACGTGGCCTGAGAACTCACCTGGTTTTGCCTGGGGGGATGGGGGGTGGGCGGCAAAAGGAGAGGACGGGAGACATGCAGCTTGCTCAGAGATAGGGAATTACATAGTATAAGAGCTGGGGAGTGTGTGCAAGATACTCCCCTAACTGTGTGTAGCAGCTGCCGGAAACTTGGAACTTATAACTGGAATACTAAGCCGTAAACTGTTGTGTTTCTGAAAGATGGTATCTTTTGCTTGTCTGTTTTAAAGCTAGCCTAATTGGGCAGGACTGTATATTTTGGAGTATTTATTTTTACATGTTTATCTTTTAAAGATTTATTATTTTCAGAGAGAAGGACAGGGAAGGAGGAAGAACGGGAGAGACATCAATGTGTGGTTACCTTTCACCTGACTCTTGCTAAGGACCTGGCTGGAGCCCTGGCTTGCAACCTGGTTCTTCTGTGCCCTGGCTGGGGAATTGAACCAGTGACCTTTGGGTTTGTAGGCCAGGGCCAATCCCCTGAGCCACACCAGCCAGGGTTTTAGGGTATTTTTTAAAAGGAGTGGAATTTAACAGCATAATTGCACCTTTAATATATATCTGCATACCCCTCAAATAAACAAAATACCTTTCCTTTTGAAAACTCTGTTATTAAGAGTCATTCCTGGCGGCAGGCAAAGTGGGCCCATTAACACTGAGGACCCAGCCCCAAATGGTTGTTACAACAGGATAAGACTGGATTAGCTTCTCCTCTGTTACCTCTCCTTCAGTAAGCCCATTTATTCACAGATGTGTTCCACCATTTGATTTCATGCTTTTGAAATTAAAAAAAAAATTAAAATGTCATTTTTAATTACAAGTTTTTAGCTGCACATTCAAAGATTGATCCTTCCTGTTTCGTGGGTGTGGAAAAGTAAGGCCTGCCTAGCCTAGTTTGGGAGGATCCAGAACTCTGTGAGGGGAGGGCTGGGCCAGAGGTCATCTCTGTAAAACCTCAGGCCTTGGGAAACCTGGCTGTTGGAGCCAAGTGAAGAATGGGCTTGTGCAGCTCATGCAGAAGCAGTGTTTGGCTGATGACAACTACTTTGTCACCAGCTTCCCAGGGAAAAAGAACCTGCTGGAACAAAGAGGAAGCAGATAACCCCAAGGCAAGGCATGTGGCAGGAAAAGATTCAGTCTGTGACACTCCCTTCCTGCCCACCTCTCCCTTTCACCCCAAGGCTTGAAGGGGCTGGGCAGGAATTACTTGGTTGTGAAAATGAAAACATCAAGAGGATAGTCCCTGACAAGAGAGAGTATAATAGGTACTGATGGATACGAGGAGACGCTGGCATTTTCAAACCACCACTTTGAACCTCTCCTCTTCATCCTCTCTGAGCAATGATCAAAGGACCAAGATTTCAAATTGTGAAGCAATTTTTTCCAATGCAGCATCTGGCTCCTTGGCAGGCAGGGCTGGGAGTTGGGCTCTGTTGTGGGCGGGTGTCCAGGTCCGCCGCTTGATGAGGCTGAGCAGGGAGGGCACCTGGTGGCCCAGCAGCTGCACGGGGCTGCGAGCAGGGCGCCTGAGGCGGAACTGTGCCCTGTGTCACAGTGCTGCAGGGGGCATCCTTGAGGATGCTGGTTGCTCAAACCCTCTCCCCCAACCCAACTGCAGGTATCTGCCCCTGGTCAAGACCTCTGAAGCCAGCCTACACTGGCAAGCAGTGGCTTGGGGTGCAGGACGTTGGGAGAACTCCCTAGTAAGGTAACGTGCACTTGGGGGGAACGGTGAAGCTACCCACAGGGAAGCAAGTCTTTTGAGTTTGTTCACTTGGGGCCATTGCACCCCTGCCCAGCACAAAAGGACAGCAGCTGTAGGTCTCCTGCCACAGCTGTTTTTAATAAGAATAACAGGAATAAACTCAGCCCCCACTCTTCAAGTTACTGCCCACTAATTATGGCATATATTTACATCTACAAAATAGGAGATTTTTTAACAACACCACCATGAGTCCCTTTATTGTGCAGATTGGCACTGCTATTTGAATTTCATAAACATCTAGTACTTCAAAGAATCTTAAAAGCTTGCTCTAATTACAATATGCGCTGCTTGAAAGCCTGGCTGTTTGCAATGCAAATTCCTACAAATACCAGCATTTATTAAGAAAAAGTCAATTAATATCACCCACACAACTTGAGGTAACTGCCACTGGTGACTTCGCACAGCAGCTGAGATGAAAGAGCCAAGGTCTCAGCCACAAGTACAACGCAGCTGCGCAGGGCAGCTCTTTCCAACGGCGCCCGGCTGAGCTGGCCCTCCGCATGCCACGTTCAGCCGCGTTCATCAGGGGATGAACACACCGGCCCTGGACCAGTCTTTCCAAACCCAGAAACAGGATCTTTCTGGCCTCCAGGTTTTGTGCAAGCAGTCTTACAAGAACAATCAAGCCAACTAAAAAGTCTAGAGTTGCCAAATAAATACAGGTTGCCCGGTTAAATTTGATTTTTATATATTATTTCTTGTATCTGCTTGTCCCAAAGATTGCATGGGACATATATAGTGCACCCTAAATTATTATACATTGTTAACCTTAAATTCAAATTTAACTGGGTGGCCTGTGTTTTTCTTTTTTAAAAAAAGATTTTATTTTTAGAGAGCATGTGAGGGTGGGAGAGAGACACTGATCTGTTGTATCTTATACGCACCCCCACCTGAGCCTGCAACCCAGACTTGTGCCGACGGAATCAAACCAGTGACCTCTTGCTTTGTGGGATCACGCCCAACGAGCCGAGCCGCACCAGTCAGGGTGGGTGGCCTGTATTTTTATTTGCTGAATCTGGCAACTCTACTAACAATGTACTGAAAGGAATACCAAAAATTGGCACTTACCCTCAAATATTCGTTGCCATAAGAAGGTATGCTCAAGATATTTTAAGTGAGTAAAAAAAATGAAGCTGACAAATACTTCATGAAGCGTAACTCTTGTCTAGGTAAAATCCAATGATGTATGTACAATGTTTGTAGATATATATAAAAAGTACAGAAGGGCACTGCACATAGGGGGTATATCACTTCTAGTCTTTTGAACTGTTAGGCCTATTTACAATCAATTTATATTGCTTTTGTAATGTAAAAATAAAGTGGGTGGGTGGAAAGAGGGACTTGCTCAAGGGAGGAAGGGTTTCACATATCACAAAGGGGCTAAGTCCAGTTTTGATATACCTAACCAAGATCCGTGGGGTGGTGGGGGTGAGGGGGTGGGAGGGTTATGATTATGTCCAGGTAATCCACTTATTCCTTGCAAAATTAAGCCTGGAAATTAGCAGCCACTCTGACTGCTACTTTGACTCTTCCCTTCCCAGGCTTTTCTTGAGTCCTGGTCAGAGAGAAGCTAATCATGTCCATCAATAGGGCAAATGCTAGGAAGTGCAGGTGTGCCATGTGTCTGCTCCTTGGGATCTGTGGTTAGCTGCAGTTCTTGGAGGACTGGCTTAGCATCCCAGCCTGTAACCATGGCAGCGAGCAGTTAAACAGCCCCATGCACAAAAAGATGAGCCTCTGACCTCAGCTTTGTTAGCAACCACCGAGTCAAATGACCTAGGACACACAGCATTAGAGTAGCAGCTGTCAGATGGATTCTCCCATGAGGTCCAGGGAACTCTCAATTTAGATTCTGAATGAATGTCCTGAAGAATTCAAGGGTTAAAAGAAAAAAAAGTATCCACAGTGCAACTGAAGTTAAAAGGTTGGTGAAAAAGAGTGAGCTTCTGATCCCATTTTCCTGGCTATCCTGTTCTTAGTTTTCAGGAGACTCAGAAAGGGTCCCTTCAGATAAAATGACTGCCACAGACAGGACCAGTGTTTCCACCCTCACGTCTCAATCTTCTTCAGGTTCTATAAGGTCCTGCAGTCACAGGTCCTCTTGCCACCTTCCAGTGGGATTGTCTCTGCACAAACATCCGCTTCCCCTGAAAACTCCTTCTCACTCCCCTCACGCTCACTAAACTCAAGGTTCAGCTCAAAAGCCATGTCTTTGTGAGGCCTTCTGAAAAGTGCTCAGGCAAAAAAGGTTCTTCGGTCATTTATCTGCCTGCATGTCTGCCTCTTACTCATGTCTGCCTCCCCAGCTCTTGAGGGATGTTTGCCCAATGACTCACTGTAGATGTTTGTTTATTACTAATGCAAATAATTACTTTTGTAAGGCCCTAACAACTCCAGACATAGTCTAATTCACAGCTTTTGTGTGACTCTGGAGGTCTCTTCCCTGCTCTTCAGTAAGGTCCTTGACAAAGATTACCCAACGAATGGCCAGGTACCTAATAAACGCCCACCTTATCAGAGTTGGCTACATGGCAGTTATAGTACTGGCCGTATGGCAGTTTTTCTAGTTGAATGAAATAACTTTCAGCCAAGGGGAAGATGGGATGGTGGTGGAGATGCTACTGTTGAAAATCTACCACATACATTGTCCTGCTTAATAAACAGTAACTTCAAATAGGATTCCCGCTCCCTGGGGGAGGCCTACAAAGAAGTTTGAACCGGAAGCTAGAAAAACAGGAAGAAGCAACAATAGACAGCAGTCAGTGCAGACCATGCTAACAAGCTGCAGATGTTTTTCCTTTGAAATCAAACCAAAATGGGTGGATGGGCAAGTTTACTGACTCCCCTGTCCCTCTCCATGAACTATCAGAACCTGCCTATCTAGAGATGATGTTTCAAAGAATAGATTCTCAGTGAAGATAATCATGAAATCAGTCTCGGCCTAAAGGGAACTTACATATTAGCCCATAAATACCTCTGAATATGGTGACATTTCTAGCTAATCTTTCCACTTACAACATTCCATCACTTAAGTTGTTCACGTAATTTTAGAACTTAAGACCATTTTGAGGTGTGACAAGTTGAGGGAAACGAGATACTTGAATTGAAAGGCCCTTTCCTTACCGACAGCAGTTTAACCATGTGGGGAGAACACTGTTCCATCTTGCTAACTTCCCTTTCCATGAATAGCAACAGGGGCGTTTGGTTCCAAATGATAGACTCAAGCCTACAAGTCAACCTACATCACGCAGAATCCAATTAGAACCAGACTGAAATTCCCCAGGTGTCCATTTGGGGAGTTTACATGTGCACCAGTTTCTTCTGCTTAGATAAAGCCCAGTTTTTAATTTACAATGCCTGCCACTTAGTCCAACAAATGTGATTTCACTCCTACCAAGGTAAACGCATCTTCTAGAGGCTGCCCTCTTTCCAGATAACTTGCTTTCCCTTTATAAAATCTCATATCTACTCTGGTTAGGAAAACTAGCCTTTCGTTTCTTCCCCCTAGAAAAACAGGTTAAGAAGGTAAGTTGAATGACTATTATAAATATATTGTTTACACTTAAAGTTCATAATTTCAAGAATTTAAAAAATATAACATGTATAACCTTAGGGTAACATCATATATCCTGGTTTTAAGACACCATTACTTTAATAATGATTTCAAAGCAAAGAAGAAACATTGTATTGAATGCACATAAAAATTGTTTTAAAAGATTTTACTTATATTTTTTCAGAGAGAGGGGAAGGGAGGCAGGTGGAGAGGGAGAGAAACATCAACGTGTGGTTGCCTTTCACCTGCCTCCAGCTACAGATCTGGCTGGAGACCTGGCTTGCAACCTGGTTATGTTGCCCTGGCTGGGAATCAAACCAGCGACCTTTGGGTTTGCAGGCCGGCACCTTCCACTGTGCCACCAGCCAGGGCTTAAAAATTTTGTTTTTTAGCAACAGGATACATAGCCATATAATTTCATTTATATATTATTTCTTTATTATTCCAATCAAATTGGAGACTAAGCCTTTATCATACTAATGATTCTTCTGAATTGTTTTCGGCTGTAAGATTTACAACAGAACATGTTAGTAACACGTGGCTCAAAATTTGATGCTCTTGAGCATTATTAGGACATAGAGAAGAATTTTGAGGCCCCTCAAAATATAGCAGTTTCATGGAATTTAATTGGTTAAATCTGTAATTTCCTTTATTTCTGTAAGTAAACTACATGTGGCTACAAAGGAACTTCTTTTGAAAGTCAGCTCAAGTTGCAGTTTTTGCCTTTCAGGATGCAGGACTGAGTCATATCCACCTCCTTCTAGCTTTGGGAATTCTATGATCAGCTCCAAGACAGTTGGCATTTTATCTTAAATTAGCGGCAGTTCTGCCATTGCACTAGCCATCCATCTGCATGAATTCCATGTGGAAATGAAGCTTGGCTCGGTCTACTTGTGGGCGGACACCTTCCTTTCTTAGGGCCTACATAGCACCTGATCATTGTTTCAGACGGAAAGAAAGAAATACAGTTTTCTGCCAGTACAAAATGTTGGCCTCACTATCATAAATCTGCTTCCTCATGTGTCCCCAATCTTAACGATTTCAATGCTGCACCAAACTAATTTTTTAAAGACATTTATATTAGGAACTAAAATTTGAAGTTTGAGTTTCTACTACCGTGTACAGTAGTACTGGTACAAATCATGAAGGTGACGAGATGAGATGCCCTCTACTGGCGAGGGTCACTTAGGGCAGCAGGGACAACCACAGCACTTCTTCCTCCTCTGGGGAGCGGCAGGCAGGGTGCTTATGACGTCAACTGAAAGCGGCACCCCACTTCCAGAACTACTGAAATGGGAGCACATGTATGTCTTAGAATGGAGGAAATGGAGAATGAAGGGTTAAAGCCTGAGTAGAAAGAAAACATAACTGTAGGCGTAGAGGAATTAAAAACTGAGTGACAATAAACAGGTGTTTGTTTAGCTTTTAAATTATGCCACACAAGGCTAATGAAGATGACTGGACTAGCATTCTCACTGCTTGATTACTTTAGAAAGCAATTTGGTTACACACACCTACACAAGCACACATATACCTACACACACACACATATGTATGTACCTGTTAAAAGCTGTATTATCACTGGCTAATAATGGTTAAATGATACACCCAGTAAACAGGATATCACATAGTCATTAAAATGATAATTAGGGAAAAAATGACCCACGGCTACACAAAGGGTGTTTATCTGATCAAGGGAAAAAGCAGGGTGCCAGATTGAATGCATTTTTCGATTGAAACTACATAAACGTGTATATACATTATGTTCTATTTGTGGTGAATTTAGGAATGAATTAAAAATTATACATTTCCAAGGCTATCTAGAATATTTTAATGTTTCTTTTATAATCATAGTGTAAAAATTATGCCTTCCCTTTCAAAGTCAGCTAACAGGGTGGTATTGATCTCTGGATAAAAGGCTACAACCTGAAGGTCCTGTAACAGCAGTATATTTACTTTACCTCTCATACAAATTATATGAGAGAATCTCATACTGACAGGACAAAGGAGCTATGCTACTTCACTTGTCATCACTGGCTGCCATGCAAGCGAAGCTGTGTTAGTAACAGAGCTGTGCTCCCCGAAGAGGCCAAGTGCAGACCGAGTGGAAAGAGGGTACATCTGGGGTCCAGCACATCAGGTGTTTATTAGCTGTGTGACTTTGCAGAGGCCACTCTGCCTCTCCATTACTCATTTTCTCTGTGTAAAATGAGAATCATCACGTATCGCACAGGGATTAAATAAACACTTGATATATTGCTTAATCCCAGCACCAGTGCTTGGCCCCAAGAAGAAACCATCAATGTGTGTGTTCACATGCTGCTAGAAAAGAGGAGCCCCTTCTCTCCTAGTCCTGAAAACCAGTTCTCTCCTTGTAAGTAAATATGGCATAGAATTTAAATGTACAGGAATAAATAATAAGTAGTCAAGAAGGAAAAGACAGAAACTAAGTAGGAGGCTGTCATAAGAAGGAAATGTTAAAGAATAAACATAGAAGAGGTAACGGTCACTGTAACAGTAAACACAATCTTCACCGATTTCTACCTACTCTTGTCACAACTGAATCCTGATTTCCATCTTTGCTAATTTTTCTACTCACCTATATTTCCCATACAAGTGAAGACCACCTACAAAGCACCTCAATGCGCCTAAACTCACCTGAACGTACCTCTCATGTTCCTTGTCTTGGTGCTTTCACTCACATCTACACCCTCATATCTATACCATTTACTTGGATCTCATCCTACCCTCGTACTTGCAGACATAATGGTAGGAGAAGGAGGAGGTGACCTCTAACCTCTCACAGGTGGAATGCCAAGTGATACAACCACCTTAAAAAAACATAATAGTTTTTCAAAAAATTAAACATGTGCCCCAGCAATTCTACTCCTAGGTAGCTACCCAAGAAAAATAAGAACATGTGCCCGCACAAAGATTTCACAGAAGCATTAATTCAAAGAAAACCTAAAATTGAGATCTACAAGTCTATTCACTAGTGAAAAGCAAAAACACGATGTATTCATTCAATGGGGTAGTATTCAGCAACAGAAATGACTAACCACTCACTCATGCTACAACGCAGATGTCCCTCAAAAACAAGTGAAAGGTAGTAGGAATAGTGATTAACTGTAAATGGGCACTGATCTTTTTGGAATGACAGAATTTTAAAATTTACTTGTAATGATAGTCACACAGGTCTATACATTTTCCTAAAAATCAGTAAGCTTTATGGCATATAAATTTTAAAAAATTATACCTCAATAAGGCTCTTCAGAAAAGATTCCACCAGATGTGTGACTATTCCCAAGAGTCCTTATGTTCCACACCATTAAGGTATGAGAGGTTCCTGTATATGGCTCATAGCCATGCTCTGCCTTTCACTTACGTTTTGGGGCCTGAGTCCTGGGGTCTCAGGCAGAGTCTTCCACCCTGAAACCAGTGGAGTGACTTCTACTTGGCTCACCACCATCCCATCCCAGTCACCTTAAAATGTCAACTGGCGAAGAGATGAGGTGCCTACAGCTTGGGGTTACGTGCAGGTGGTACTACAGATGGCAGGCAGTATGTCCTCCACAGCAAACCCCTGACCTGGTCTGGCCCCACTGAACCTGGGTTAAACATGGCTGATATTCTGAAAATAGAACTTCAGGAAGAATCATATGACCCAAGTAAGTCAGTTTGATTTTGACAACCTAGAGAGCTAATATACCTTGAGAAAGAGGAAAAAGAGGGAAGAAAGGAAGAGTAGAGAATCTGTTAAAATTTACTGAATTCACATAAAAATGAGAAAATCTGCTAAGCAGATTGCTAACATAAAGATATTTCAAAAGGAGTGTTACATCTCTTAAGAGCACCTACTTATATCTAATTCATTCTTAGTCATTAGAGGAAGCCAATGAGATTTCAAACTGTAAACCTAATTCAAGTTACCTTTCTGCATTTATTTTAAAGTAGTTATGACTGAATTTCCTTACAACATTCAGTACTGTTAACTATACTAAGCACTCTTCACTATTTACTAAGAAGTGAGCACTATTATATTCATAGAAGTGCTCAATTTTAATTCTGCAAATCTGAATTCAATAAACTAATATCTGATCTTGGACTAATTGTGTCTAAATGTGCACATCTCATACCAGCCATTACACTCTGTACCTTTGCAATCTAGACCTCGTTATGTGGAGATTCATGAATGACTGAAGGCCCCCAATCCTTTTATTGAAATCATTTATTCAAATCACCTAGTAAGTAAAGTCGGTTCAAGTTTGGAAGCAAAACCAAGAACAACTTTCTAAGCACTTTCCATTCCATATTATATTCAACTAACATGCTAATTATAAAAAAACTTTGCTCTGGCTGGTAGCACAGTGGATAAGGTGCTGGCCTGCGAACCCAAAGGTCACTGGTTCGATTCCCCAGCCAGGGCACATAAACAGGTTGCAGACCAGGTCTCCAGTTGGGTCTGTGGCTGGAGGCAGGTGAAAAGCAACCATACATTGATGTCTCTCTCCCTCTCTGCCTCTCTCTCTTCCCCTCTTTCTAAAAATAATTAAATAAAATCTTTTTAAAAAATTAAAAAAAAAAAACACAAAAAAAAACCTTTTTATTAAAAACCAATACTTTTAATTTGAAAGTACTGAAAATGGTTTCTTTTCATATCCTATAATTTCTGATTAATTCCAATTAACGTGGGTAGAACAGCCTCTTTTTATATCCTTCACAAGAGCAATTCTTAATCTTTTTGATTTCATGACCTCTTTCCACTCAAATTTTACTGAGGACCAGAAAAGGCTTTTGTTCCCATAGGTTGTATCCATCTATATTTTCTGTATTTGAAATGAAAACAGAAAAGTTTAAATATTTATTACCTAAATTTAAAAAATAAGCTTATCACATGTTAACATACATTTAAAAAATTAGACATACCTATATTTTATTTATTTTTTTATTTTTTTAAGATTTTATTTAATTATTTTTAGAAAGAGGGGAAGGGAGAGAGGCAGAGAGGGAGAGAGGCAGAGAGACATCAGTGTATGGTTGCTTTTCACCTGCCTCCAGCCACAGACCTGACTGAAGACCTGGTTTGCAACCTTGTTATATGCCCTGACTGGGGAATCGAACCTGTGACCTTTGGGTTCACAGGCCGGCACCTTATCCACTGTGCTACCAGCCAGGGCTACATACCTATATTTTAAAAAATTAGTGACAAGCGCAGTGTTGTTTTACATTTTGTGAATCTGTTTAATGTGCAAATTAATGGAAAATGTCTAGATCCTCATACTTGCTTCTACACTCAGTCTGTCACGACATGCTGCTTTGGTTCAAGTACATGAAGAAAATCCAACCTCACATAAATATGTAACTAGAAAAAGGAAGAATATTTGAATACACTCATAAGATAATTGTGGTCATTTTTCTTTGATAATACAACCAAACTTGACAAGTGATAGCTTCTGAAAGGCTAGCTCCAGTGTAGAATCTGAAACCACATCAATACTCTGTTATATCAAAATCCATTGGTTTATCTTACACAATGTCAAAAAATCACATTTGTTAATATGACTGTGGACCTCATCAGAAAAGTCTTTTAAGTACTGGGAAGCTGTCAAGTTTACCGAGGTAGATTCAAGTTTTGCAAAATTCTCTCTTTTACTTGAAAGCTGGAATGTTATCTTTGGTAGCACATATTGTTAGCTCTTCTCCTTGGTGCGGCAGGGAGAATGAAGGGTTGTCAATGTGTACTCTAGGTTCACAATGCAGGAAAATTCATAAAGAACATTCTTGGTATGATTCGTTTTTTTCTTTCTTTTTTTGTTAATTGTGTGTGCATGCCAGCCCGATGGAGCTAAGGCTTCAGCAGTGCTACCCTGCTGCTTCTGAACTGCCCCAGTGTGTGTATCAGCAGGGTGTAAAAGGCAAATAATGCTGCAGTGTCACGATGAACAGTTTTGACCTGTTGACCCACTGCAAGGATACTGAGGAACCCCCCTGGGGTCAGAAGGCCACACTTTGAAAACTGCTGTGTTCTCATATAACTGACTCCCCAACACCATTCAAATCACTGAGTGGCAGCTACTCATTTAGAAAGGGAAATGACTGTTATTGCTTGTTCACATTCTCCACAGGCATTATTACCCATCCTGAGGATATTAATATAAATAAAAAGCTACTTCTACAATTCAAACTCAATATGAAAGCATGAAAAACGAAAGCCAGTTACCACGCAAGGATAATAGGAACTGAACTAAATTTAATAACATAAACTTCCTTTCAAGTAATTGAAAACATACATTTTCCCTTAATTCACCCACTTGTTTCCCCATGCGTTGGGCTTGTTGGTATTGGAGATGTGGAGGTCTCCACTGACGCACTCTGGGGCCAGGGTCCGCAGGGGCGAGGCAGCCAGGAAGTAGCCGAAGCGCTAAAGCCAAACTCATCCAGTTTCCAGACCCAAGTAGCCTATGCTTTATAAGCCCTGGCTCTTTGTTTTCTTGGCTGAATATGAGACAATGCTGCTTAACTCTGTGAGGACTGGACAAGAGACACGGGAAGCATTAGCACAGCTCCCAGCCTCCAGCAGGTTTTCAATGAACGGCAGCCACTCTTAGGAATCAGGTCCCCAGGAGGCCGTCCGGAGTCCGGAGCAGAGCGGGACACACATCCACATAATTATGACACAGCATGAGAAGGGATTAATGACAAAGGATGATGGGAGTAAAAGGACAATCAATGGTCTGCCTGAGGGAGGTGCTATAGTGAACAAGCCACCGTTGCCAAGGCAAAAGGAGCTGGTGCGATGCAGGAGGAGAAGGCTGGGCATAGGACAGGCCGCAAGGAAAACACCCTGGAACCAGCTCACGTAGGGCCTTCAATGCCATGCAAAGGAGCACAAGCACTTGAAACTATTTTCCTTCTATTCTTCTAAAGACTGAGGAATTATAAAGACTCAGGACTCGTAGGCGATCTGGTCCCCTGGGCCTTCCAGTGCACATCATACTTATGGCTGCTTTCCTGTCCCCTGGCCCGACCCTGCCTAGTGAGACATCAGCAAGGCCCAGCAGCTGGCAGAATCTGCACTTAATGTTTCATAGCACAAATGAGACACATACTGGGCAAAGCCGTTTTGTCTTCTCTCAGACACTTATAAAATCTTGAAGCATGTGACTTTAATCTTCATACCAGCCTCATCTCTCTCAGGTCCTAGGTTCCCGTGGAATTTATAGGCTTCTTTGCTTAATGGAGTGAGAAAATAGAAAGAGGGTCTATGCCCTAGGCTTTCCATCTACTCCATCACCCGTGAAGCCTCTTGTCACTGCATGAGCGAGCCCTGAAGGCCAAAGAGGCTGCCCGTCTCTTGCTCTTTGGTGGGGGCAGCAGGGTACCATGGGCCAGCATGAGCACAGCACACAGGTGCAAGTCTGTGACCCATGGCGATCCTGCTGGTGCACACAAACGTGCAGTCGGTGTGAGTCCACGGCCACCGTGTTGGTCCACACTCGAGTCTAGGACTCGACCATTCAGACAGCACCCACTGAAATCACAGCAACGTCTTACTCACCCAGAATTTTACGAGGAAGAAGGCATTTTGAGGGCCCTTTCCAAACAGTTCCTTTAAGCCACCTTTCTTTTCAGGAAATTTGTCATAAATCTGACGAATGTCCACTGATTCGAGCAATGGGTCACTGTAAGAATGGTTGGCATGCCCAATGTGCACGAAGAGGTGTTTGTTGTACTGTAAGAAACCAACAGAAACATTCCCATTAAAAACCCTATGCTCAATCTGTCTTGAGCTGGATAGAGCCAGCAGTCTCAGTACTCCCAGAATTATGCCTTGAATCAACAAGGGCCTTTGAAAAGATCAAGATGGTAAGAAAAGCCATTAATAATTTAGGGTAGAACAGTCATTGTCTTTTTTAAAAAAAATAAAAGTTGATTTACAATAATATATTAGTTTCAGGTATACAACAGAGTGAAACACTCATTGTCTTTTACTGTCTTTTGTAGACAGAGTAGTAAACAACAGCTTAAGCTGCCCAGGTACCAAACTAAGAAACAATTCTATTACCCAGTTTCACGAGACTCAATGGAAAATGATGGTGACAGCCTTCGGAGCCCATTATTTAGTGTAAAAAGTATGCGTGTAGTTAGCTAATGTCCGTACCCAGCATATACTCCCTATTCCAGCTCCCCTAACAATGGCATGGCTGTAGCCCTCCAAACAATGGTACCTACCTCCCTCTTCCAGCAGGAATAAGAGCGCTGAACCTCTTTCTCACCAGTCCCCTTAGCATCCAATCTAAAACTTCTGCATAAGGGCCAGTCAGTATGTGGTTGCCAGTAGGAAATTAAGGTCAGGGGAGAGGATTCATGGTATAAGGCTATGAAAGGCTTACACCAGTCACTCATTCACACACACACACAAATGTTAAGACATTTGACTTACAAAAGAAGTTTTCTTCTTGCTTTGATTGATATAAGATACCGTAACCAGACCACAGAGGAGAGTGTCCAAACCCATGGTTCCCACCATAGGATGCAGAATGACCAAGGGGTATTTAAAAGTCATCAGTGCCTGGGCTCCACCCAGCCTAAAGTGGAACCTCTGAGAGTGAGGCCAGACATCAGTAGTTTTTAATGCTTCTTAGGCAAATTCCAACATGAATTTAAGTTTGAGAAGCACTGGCCTAGACTCGACTTCAGATCCTCCCTGCCTGCCTTTCCTGCTGAATAGGCCATAACACCAGCCTAATGTGACACAGACAAAGACACCTGGGGGGGCAGAGTGGGGAGAGGCAGGGGTTCCAGAGAGCTCAGAACTCAACAGGGTTCGTAAGAGAAACCCCATGTCCTTCTTCACCTAGTAGTTCCTATTCACTTTTTGAGTTTAAATGGGCATTTCTCCAACTCCAATCCTTTCAAAGACTGATCCCACAGGAAATAAGAAGCCCCAAATAAAAGAGGGATTGGTCACAGCTGCCTACCAAGAATACTGCAAATTAGCTATGACCCCAGGCAAGTGCTTCCCCAGCCTCTAAAATGGGGACAGTGATAGCATCTACTTCATTGGGTTGCTAGAGAATTTAGAGGAAACACTGCTCATAAAGACCAATAAACAGTAAATACTCAATGCTGGCTGTTATAATTTTTTATAAAACTTCCTTCTTTGAATTCACAGTGACTATGAGCATGTTAAAAACACTATAGTAAAGAAACTTTTTAAAAAACCCTGTATAACCCAAAGTTTTCCAAACTTAATTGATCACAAAACCCTGTAAAAATATTCTGAGGAAGTACTGGTTCAAATCGTGACCTGCTACACATACCATGGACCTCAGGCCACAATACCAATGGGCAAGAGGCCTGACCCCCCATCCAATGCCAGTGTCCTTAATGCCACATACAGGGGGAGTGTGGTCAGGGCCTGGCATCTTTTGGGAGAAGGCTATGCCTTTCTCCTGCCTGACATCAAAGAGATATCTTAACCAAGCCTTTAAAAAGGTATCAGGCCCTGGCTGGTGGCACAGTGGACAAGGCACCGGCCTGTGAACCCAAAGGTCACTGGTTTGACTCCCAGCCAGGGCACATAACCAGGTTGCAAGCCAGGTCTCCAGCCAGGTCTGTAGGTGGAGGCAGGTGAAAGGCAACCATACATAGATGTCTCTCTCCCTCTCTGCCTCTCTCCCTTCCCCTCTGTCTAAAAATAAGTAAATAAACTCTTAAAAAAGTTATCAGGTGAAATGTAAAAGAAAAGGAACCTATCAAGCCCTGACATGGTCCCAGCCTCTGCTCCCTCCAGCAACCTGGTCACTTTGCAGCAGGACCTGGAAACTACTAGGAGAGAACAGAATGTGCCTGTGCTGGAAGAGAAATGAAAAAAAAAAAAAAAAAAAAAAGAAAAAGAAAAAGAAAAAGAAAAAGAAAAGAAAGATAAATAAATACAGTAAAAGCCATTGTTGCGTTAGGGAGATGAGGCTACAGGGTAGGGTGGACTGCCTTTGATCTTTTTGTACATTTTCTCCAATGCTGTCACATCATCTTTTCAATTACAAGCAAACAAGAGCCCACAGCAATGTATAAAGCACTGCTGCTAAGGAGCTTCCAGTCTCATCAGTGGGTAAAGGAGAAAAAAATAACCCAGGCAAAGTTGTGGGCACAGACTTTGGGGTAAAAGTAAAGAGTGGTGACGAGATGAATGAGGGTGTGTGCCTCACATCTGGCTGCCCTGTTCCTTCTCTGGTTTCCCACCATCCCAGGAGCAGAGGTTATCTGGATGTGCACTCACCCAATCCTTACTAATGGCCTCTGCTTGCAGCAAGTCCCATATCTGTCACTACCTGGACCGCCTGCAGATAGATGGGGGATGAGTTCGTGGGGAGGAGTGGAGTAAAGCAGAACTTTGGGGACACCTGTGTCTCTCCGTTGAGCACTGTTCTCTCAGCTCTTCTGCCTGGCCAGTCCCCATGCACCAGGGCAGAGCCAGAGTGAAGTTAAGAAGCTGTGAGACTTAGTCTTTTTAGCTCTTGACATGGAAAGCCCCAGCACTGTACTGTTGGAACCCAGGGATGACAGCCTGGGCTGCTCCATGTCAAGAGATCAGGAAGGTGAATGGAGGGTAAAATTCCCTGGGGGCCCTGAAAATTCAACTGAAAAGCAAGGTGGTTAATGCCAAGCATGAAATTGTTGAAGCCACATAAGAACCTGAATCCTCAGTTTTCTTATATGTACAATGGGGATATAATTCTTGTAAGACAGAAAGGTTTGAGGATGAAAGAAATAATGCACAGAAGAGGCTTGGCATAGAAATAATGCACTAAGTGTTTGATCAATCATAGCTGCTAAAATTACTAATGTGCTGGCTTATTATTATGTGAGATTAACTAGATCTTGGGGTAGAAGCACAAAAATGTTTCTACTTTACCTATCCCTCCTGCCTAAGTAAAGAAAAATGAAACACAAGTAGACCCAAGCTGGGAGCAGGCTATGAAGCCATGTGGCTACACAGTTCCTCTATTGTGACCCGTCCTTCATAAGCCTCTCAGGATGCGGGCCTCTCACCTGTGTCTGAAGGAAGGAAAAGAACTTGCATCCATTCAGGATTTTGTGTGATGTGCCTTCTGTATATGTGACCTCAGGTACTCCTTGTCTCACAATGACACTGTAGGTGAATTTTATTTAAATCATTTTTACAGATAAGGAAACAGAAGCTTAGGGATCAACAGACTTGTCTGAGGTCACACTTTGGGAATAGCCATGGAGTTAAGAATAAAACTTGGATCTGTCAAAGCCACCACCCATGCATTTGCTGCAAATACCAACCACACAGGCTCCAGAAGAAAATGCCTAGACCCTTCTAATGTGGAGTGACTTTTTTCAAAGTTGATTTTGAAAAGAAATGTTTTCAAAATTCTAAGATGTAATATTAAAATTTGGGAGAAACATAATGCTTCACAGATGCATTAGATACAGTCTTCAAAGGTTTCTATTTTGAGGAAATTACCTTTGTGCCCAAGGGGCTGAAATGAACTGAGAAGGGGCAGGCTGTCCCTGCCAAAGGAAATCGGGCACTGCCTCTCCAAGGCTGGTGACTCGAAACCAAACCCTGACTGCTGGCACCTGAGTGGCTTTGTTCCTGCCAAGAGGTGACTTTGTTGCTAAGAATACAAAGGGCTAAAGAAAGTGTCCTGGAGACCATGGCAGTGAGACAAGGAGACGTCCCTCTCCCCTTAATTCAACCTGGGTAGGTCAGGAGTCCCTCTGCCCCAAATCCCAAAGGTTGAAGAGAAGAAATCTATCTGATAGGTTTAGGTTCAAGTTTTAATGAAACTAGAACTCTAAAAACCATTTGGTGCAGCTACTACTTCCCATCCTGCAGGTTCTCCTTATAAGGGAAGGCCAGGGTACACACATACTTCCTTCCCTTTCTTCCTCCCTCCCTCTCGAATAAATCCTGTTTCCTTCCAGCAGTGGTGGTTTCCCAAAACTAAAGGTGAAACACAAAACCAAAACATGATAATTCTATTCTATCAGGCAGAAAACAAATATTTGGAAAAAACAATAAACCAAACCCTCAGGTATTGGGAGTAATATATAAGCAGAAACAGGGTGAATGTTAATGAATTGTATACACCAAAGCCTAAGATTAAATTTCCTCAATTTCTAAAATAAAGATTAACATTGGCTTGTTCAATTACAAAAAAAAGAAAGTCTCCTAGGCACTTGGTAGATATGTTGATTGTCAACATATCAAAAGCAGTAACAGAAAAGGTACTCACTCTGCACATTTCTTTTATGGGTTTCAATAGAACAAACCAACACTCCTATCATCCATTATGCACTAGGCACCATGCTAGGCACAGGGAATCCATGAACCAATAATACAAAGTTCCTCTCTTTACAGACAGCACAGCAGAGTGGCTACACAAAACCAGCTTACTGCCTGTACAGTCAATCATATGTTGCCCTTATCACATGTGCTCTCAAAGGTTCCCACTCTTGCACATCATATGACTTAAGTCAGCATTTACAAGCTTTTTATATGGATGAGTTTATTCCCCAGCATTAAACATGCAGCGTTACTCATTCGTAAGAAGAACATTTCTAAGGCAAAATCATGATAAAAGCCAAGTTACCCATCTATCACAGATGAGCGTATAAGATACTCCCAGATCTGAAAAGTTTCAGAAAGGTGACCGTTGTAACTATCCTCAGGCAGCTATAGGGGGATATTACCCTATAAACATAGTAGATCACAACAGAGGGAGGTGGAGTCCTAACTGGGAGGGAGGAAGAGGAACGTGCTGCCAACAGCCGGGGCCGTTGGGCCGCTGACCCAGACAGCAGCCAGTCCAGAGTGGACAGGGAGACGGAGGGGTCCTCCAGGGACATCACCAAGGGGACAGTGGAGCTGAGAAGAGTCCCTGACTTATGGAACCATCTGGAGAAGAATTTGAGAATTCTGTCAGACATCTTGAGGATACATTTGTGGAATGTAAAAACTGAATACATTAAAAAATAAAAGAGAGAGAAAATGACAAACCCTAGAAAAAAAGTTTTACAATGAAGAAATGGTTCTAACATATCATACATTAATCACACTATGTATAAAATTGACACAGGTTTGCAATAAAAACACTGAATGTTACAACAAAGCTTGTGATATAATCACAGTGGGAGCGTTAGAAGTTAAAGAAGCAGGGAGGGTGTTATGTGCTAAATTTAGAGAGCTAACTAAGTCCGGATCTTCCATAGTAAAAAAAATCAATAGAAAATGTCTAAAATTGCTGGATTGAGATATATGGTATAAGCATACTATTTAGAAATGGAGATAATACATGAAGAACTGGCTCAAGGAGCTGTAAGCAGCTGTCCCTAAGGAACGGTTCTGGGAGGTGGGATTTGACTTACACATAAAGCATGTATGTTATATTACGTTAAACAGCCAATCAAAAACTACCTTGAAATAGTCTGTGGAGTTTTTTGGGAAAGGGAAAGAACTATAAAGGGAAACAAAAATATTAAGAGTCATGCTTCAGGATGTTTACTCTAGCTGGCTGCAAGTTCCCCGGACTCAAAAGGAACTTGGTCGGATCACAAAGCCTTCCTAAGACTCAACTACGGGCAGGACGACCACAAGGTTCACCAAAAAAGAAAAGATAAAAAACAAACAAACAAACAAACAAAAAACAATGTTGCACCAGCAAAACCCTACCTGAGTCAAAACATCCTGCAGCTCACAGCACCTGACCATCATAATACAAGGATTTCTATTCTGACTTGAGGAAATGCCCATTTTTTTTCTCTCTATTGCTATAATCCCTACAGTTCTTTTCACAACAGTTTTAAGTAGTGATAAAAGTAAATGTAATCCTAGGAACTCAACTAAATTCATTGTAAAGGGGTACTTAGCTAGCCTGGGGTTTCACAAGGGACTTTCCTCCTCCCCTAAGGCTCTTCTAAGAGGTCACTTTCTCTCCTGCTGAGTCTGGAGTCAGGCGGGGTCTGGTCTGAACCCTGGCGCTGGCTGCATGTCTAGCTGAGTCATTTGGGACATCGATTCCAGCCCTCTCTGCTGCCTTTTCTACATCCGTAATACAGGGATAAGAAAGTCGCTACCTCAAAGGAATGTCACAGGATTAAACGAGATAATGCATGGAAACTACTTACGCTATGCCAAGCACACACTGATTATTATTATCGCTCTTATAATTTCTCCAAGTCATCATGACCCTTCTTTACTTGGGAAGAGATCCCTGGAAACTGAGGCTGTCCTTCTGACAGCAACAAAAGGGAAATACTAAAATTAAAAGAGGGAAATTTCAGCTGCTGGCCGGACACTGCCACTAACTGCGGTCATGTAAGGTGGCTGAGGACAGGAGATGTGCATATGCGGCCTGGAGTGATCTGCCCCCATGGGCACTTCCCTCGGGCACATCAGAGCTCACTCTGAAGTGTGTCAAATCTGTCCTCACAGTGGGGCTGTGACAGCCGGGTGCCTCCCCATCACCGCAAATGAGAAAAACCAGAGAAACAGAAATCCCACAGCGGCCACTGGGGTTTTATTTTCTTCTTTTCTCTCTCTCTCTTTCTTTTTTTAAAGAACTGCCAATACACTTTAGAGACCTCTGATGAGGCAGTTCGCCTTTTGTGGAAAAGGAAGGAAAAGACCCATAAATCTGCTGGTCGTTGGCATCTGAGCTGTTCCCCCAGACACACCTTGGCACTGCAGTGCACTGTCTAACCTGAAGATGGCAGTCTTCCCCCAAACTTGTTCCAAAAATTCCAAGTATTTGAAGAATGCAGTAAAACCTTGAAAAATGACTGCTGTCAAATAATACCAAGAGAGAAATTATAATCCACTTAGGAATTTAAAGAAACTAAGACAAATAACTCATGTCAAAAGATGATAATGTACACACTGGAACAGAACAAGGACAAATCACCTCCATTTGCTTCCTGTCACGCTCCTGCCAGGACAATCTGTCCAGACACTCCCAGGGCAGCCTGGGCAACCTGTGATGACCCCAGGGAGTAGCTGTAGGGCCAAGCCAAGGAAAGTGACCTGCATATTCAGCTTGGAGGAGGAACAAGAGGGGTTATCCTGGGCTCCTGTACCAGTAGGCTCTGTCCTTAGTTGGCTCCTCAGGGACACCAGCCCTGTTCTAGAGGCCGACCCCTGGTGCTGCTTCATCCCTTCCCTATGTCTTTCCCAGGAGCATGGAAAACAAGAAACTAGGAGAAAGTAAGCCCTTCCCAGATCTCCCACCAGGACGCAACACCCTCCCATAACTTCCCCCTCCCACCACCACCTCTGTAGAGGAGTGGCTGCTTTCTAGAGCATCTTCGCCACACAAGTGCAGCTGTAACAGCTGATGGCTGAGTGCAGGGACAGCAACCAGGAAGGCAAGCGGGCGTGGTGCTGACCTGCCAAGAAAAGCAGATGGAAGCTGGCTGGGGCCTCTGCGAAATGTCTATAAAACCCAGATTTCCAGATGCTTTCAATTGCCTCATCCCCAAATGGTAATGAAGAAAGAGGGTGAATGCCTAGAGCCGCTCAGACACTGAGGGCAAACCATCCATTGCTACTGAGAGAGATGCATGGATGAGCCCACACCATACCCTAGGGAGCCATCAACTCAATTGCAAAACGACACATCATCTCCAGTGACCTATTGGAAGCCCATACTTGGTAAAGTATACCAGAATAACCTGGGAGAAGCACAAACACTGGGCATAGCCAGCCATCAGGCCAGCTGTAGCCTTCGTTTGAGATTCTAGAGGGCAAGCGGGCTTTCTGACCATTTATTATAAGCATAGGATGCTGACTTTAACATCACAAGGGTTAGAATCCAGGTTCTATTGGTTTTGAGCTGTGTGACCTGAGGTAAGTTGCTTAACCTTTCTGGGCCTTTGCTTTCTCCTCTGAACACAGGGATGACACCTGGCTGGCTCATCCCCAGGGGCTGATGTCAAGGTCAAATGAAACCATAAACAGTACAGTTCCGTGTGAGCCACAGGGAGGTGTGTAGATACTGGTTTGAAGGTTTACTATTAATGAGATCCACACACAAGCTATGAGCTGGGGTAGAGGAACCTCTTTATCTAAAGAACCAGAAAGTAGATCTGCCTAAACAGCTGCTGCGCATTAATACAGGACCCCACTCTGAGACGTGGTGTCAGCCTCAGCACTGCAGCGCTCTGAAGTTTCTGCAGAGAAACCCTGCCCTTCTCCACCCTGTGCAGGACACCAGCAAGGGCCCTGCTGACCATCTGGAATTTAAACTTTGCTTTTGACCTTGTGTCCTTATTTCTTCGATCTAATCCCCACACAAACCATCTAGCCAGCCTTATTTCTACCACAGGCCTTGTCAACGCTGTATTTCCTTAGGGCTGTACTGGTCATATTTTCCAAAGCAGAGTCAGGGGCTGTGGTCTAACAAAGGAATTTTAGCTGATCTGTGAATTGTCTTTGAAAGAAATTATAAAGATATGAAGATTAAGTCATGCTTGGGCCCACATCTGACCAAATGCCTTTATGGAAAAGAATGAGGCAGGATGTATTTGCGTAAGCTTAACGCAGGCTACCCTAACTGGGAGAACTCGGGCTAGCTCAGGCAGTGAAGGTTGCTGACTTACTCCTTCACACCCAGGGGGCTCCAAGCTTGAGGCTGTTCCCACCACTCAGAACTAAAGAAGGGGGGCCAGGACATCCAGGGCAGCAAAACCCCTCCCATCTAGGTGGAGGACCTGCCATCCGCCAGGCCTGGGCACCCTTCAGGGATTCTCTCCTCCTGTGGAACTCAAGTCCTTCTCATCTCCTCTTTCTCCAAAAGTCCTGACCAGCTTCCTTCACTGGCTGCCACCTGTCAAGTGATAATAGGCTTTGTCCTTTCCACTCCCCCAGGTGGTGCATAAACATCATTCTTGGTAAGATTAATACACGGCAGAAGCTTGGGACAATTTCCCTAACTGTTGGTTACTGCTGCTGTCTTCCCCAAATTCTTCAAACCATGGGCTCTGGGTTAAGACAAAGTTCAAATATACAACCCTGCCATCTACGAGCTGGGTGTTGGGCTGTTGCTTAAATCTGCTGAATGTCTGTTTCCGAAATCCATTTCAGCAGGTTTCTTTGGAGGGCAAAAACAAATAAACAAACAAACAAAAACCCAGCATCATCACAAAGACAATCTGCTTCCTTCTTTGCTCCTTGACTTTTCACCATCCACAGTCTCAAAAACTGTCATTTCCAGTATCCTCATCCTCCACAACTAATTAATCCCTAAGACCTTGTAATGTTATCAACACAATGTCCATCCCCCTGGTCACTGCCTATGCCCTGATTTGGTCCTTGTCACCCATCTCCTGGACCAGCGATGTTGTTTTCCTAGCTCCAGGCCATTCTCTGACCTGCTACAGCTGTCATCTTCCTGAAGCACATACCAGATCACATCTTCTCTTTTAAAGGGACATGCTCATATTATATTGTGTACGTGTTAAAACCTCTGAAGAGTCATAAGAAATTAGCAACAGTGATTTCCTATTTGGGGTGGAATAGGAATTAGAAGGTAGTGAAAATTCCCTCCATTCTTTTATGTTTATCAATTTTCGATGATATGAATTTACTATCTTCTCAAAAAAAATAACTTGAAAATATTCTGGCTCCCATCTGAGTTTCAGTGGAGTCCAAACCACCTGGTGAGCAGATCTTCCCAAGCCAGGTCCTGCCATCTATCTGGCCCAATTTCCTGCTACATTTCTCCGAGACATTCAAGGTTCAAAAAACATGTGTGGAGTATCCAATAGGTCCAGGGCTGTTGCTAACTGTAATTGTCACTGCAATAAAATGAGAGTGGTCCCATTAAGCCCATTGTACCAACTGATATCAGGCTGAGCTGTGAAGTCATTGCCCAAATCTTGTACTGCTGGGAAGAATTCCGATCCCTGCTTTCTCCTTCAATTAGGATGGGCATGCTGTCACAGGAGCAAGACAGGAGCCATGTTCTAAGGTCCAAGTGGGAACATTCTTGGCTTCTCTCATGCCTTGCCTCAAATCCTGGGAAAGCACACAGAACCACAGGTTGGAAAAGGAGCTCAGGGAAATCCCAGCTCAACTCTTTCCCCAGTGTGAAGGGCCCACTTACATGCTTGTGTAGACCCATGCTTTGGAAGACAGTTATTTTTATATCTGAGTAACTTTTGATTTCCCCCAAACTAAAGTGGTTAAAAATACAGAGTGGAGCCAAACCTTGGTGCAGCCACTTTCCTAGATGTGGACCTTGATGTTTCCAAGACTCCATTCCTTCACTGGTTGACTGTGCATAAGAATAGTACCTGCATCAGGATGCTCGGCAAATGGCGCTGATCACACAGGTCAGCGCTGGTCGTTACTGCATAATGCATCAAGGTGTTCATTAGGAGCTGGGTGTGCCGTCCCTGTTCAGGTTTGTTACTGTACCACATCATGAAACTTTTCTTCTTTGGTGAGACAGTGCTTTTCCAAAAATCTACAGGGACAATCTCTGTATTTCCCCCTCTTCATTCTAAAGTTTTTCCTTCTCAAGCCGTGTAACTTCTGCCTACCTCAACCCTCACAAACTCTCTTCCTGCACACAGTCCTGCTGACCCTGGCATCTAGAGCACGACAGGCATCAAACATACAACCCTGCACCTGGGCAACCTAAGTGGGCAGGGGTTTGCCAGCTGTGCGTCAGGATGTGGCTGCACCGTTGGGGCTGGAGGAACCCGCCACCTCCAGGGTGGGGGCAGAGGCATTCCACTGGGCTTTATCAGGAAAACCACTCCCCATGAACAAGATTCAGCTTACAGCTCACCAAGATCAGGTTTTCATCAGCCTCCATCAGCAGCTGCCTAAGGCAGTCTCCAGGAACCCGGCCCTGATCACCAGGGTCAAGGGATTTTTAAATAGCCCACTGTGGGTGGAGGAGGATCTTACACTTAGCATTTGCAACACTGAAATCATGTAGAAAGTGTATTTCAAGCCCTACTAACCACTTCTTAAATAGTCTTAGTTTTTTAGATCTTCCTTTCTTCACCCTCTGCTGTTTTTCTCTTAGTTTCTAGTGGAGCCAAAGGTAACAGAAGGACAGACTTGCTGGTTCTGCACCAATATAAACAATTTGGGGAAACACTGCCATCTGGTTTATACTTGAAGCAGAGCCAGCAGGGGGCGCTCATCCCCCAGATTATTCTGTCTTCAATTTCTTAACAGATTATAGCTTGTTGTAGGTTGCAAAACAGGCTATTTATTGGATACAAATGGACCCACCACACACAATGGTTACAATCTCAGGATGTGGAATCAGCAGGCCTGGATGTGAACCTCACTTCCAATGTCAGCTGCTTGCCTAACCCTGGGCAGGCCACGTACACGATAATGCAGTGTTGGCTACCTCCACAGGTGGTAACTACTGCTAGTACTATTACTCGAACTAGCATTGGTAAATGCTAACGATGGCAGAGTGATGAAGTCTTCAGTGGTGGCAGTGATGACCTATGTGGTAAACTGAAGGGTGAATGTGCAGAACAGTGGTAACTAAGGGAGGCCACCCTGGACCCAGGCAAACTAGGTTCTCTTGGCTGTGTTGCTCATGCCTCACCTACTGTTGGGAAATAGTACAGTCACAAGGTTCAAACCTGGCCACAGACCTTGACTACCTGCAAGACAGCAATCTCTCCAAGCCCTTTCTGTAGAATTGAATAAAATTACCTACCTCATCAGGCTGTGATGAGGATATAAGAAATCACTAATGAAAAATAGCACTGCATTCAGCTCATTGATTTATTTATTGGCTTTTTGCCAGGGCTATCTATAACCCCATGATTCCAATGAGTCTAAACCTTTACAGAGAATGTACCATCTAGAGGGAGAAATGTATGTGCATGCCAATATGAAGACAAAGGTCTATAGACTCCAAACACAGAGTTGAACCTGTTTAGGGGCCTTTGATTATTTTTCACCTTGTGAGCTTCCTTATCAAATTAACATGCTTAATGTTTGATGTTAAATGTTTAAGTATAGTGTATCTGCATTAGTTTAAACATCCCAGATGAATTTATTTTAAGTTGCTTTAAATTTTTCTCTAGTTGAAACAAAATATAATAAAATTAGGCCCTGGCTGGTGGCTTAGTGGCTGGGTCCTGGCCTGCAAATCCAAAGGTCATTGGTTTGATTCCCAGCCAGGGTACATAACCAGGTTGCAAGCCAGGTCTCCATCCAGGTCTGTAGCTAGAGGCAAGTGAAAGACAACCATACATTGAAGATTCTCTCTCTTTCTTCCTCCCTGCCCTTCTCTCTAAAAATAATGAATAAAATCTTAAAAATAATAAAATAAAAATAAAAATAAAGTCTCAGAAGGTACAAGAGGTCTGTGAGTCAAAGAACATTTCACATGCTACAAGCTTTTCAGTGTGACCTTGGTTCTGAAGTGCCATTACATGTTCATTGTGACAGCACCTTGTGTTTGCAAAGTAAAGTAAATATTACATAATCTGAGAAGCTGGTGCTTAAGAAAATGTCAATGTCAAAATGCTTTAAATAATTTTTGTAATTCTCCATTTCAATTTGTCAATCATCCTTTTCCCCCCAAGGGTCCCCCCACTTCCTCTAGCACAACCACCCTTTTTCTAGACCATCACGTTTCCACTAAAATCAAATAGATGTACTGTTCACAATATGCCATGAATTCATTTGTATGTGTTTACATTGTATTCAATTTATTTTTATTTGATTTTTTTTAAAGATTTTATTCATTACTTTTAGAGAAAAGGGCAAGGAGAGAGGCAGAAAAGGAGAGAGACATCAATATATGATTGCCTTTCACCTGCCTATGTTGCTGGCTGGAGACCTGGCTTGCAACCTGGTTATGTGCCCTGACTGGGAATCAAACCAGTGACCTTTGGGTTTGCAGGCTGGCGCCAATCCACTCAGCCACCTGCCAGAGATGTATTCATTTTTAAATCAATGCAAAATAGGGATTTGTAACACAGGAATATTAGAAGTGACATTATCAAGTGAGGCTGATGTTATGATTTAGTAAAATAATTTCAGAATAGCACACAGTTTTGGTTGACGTTATCTGATAGACATAATTTAAAATCATATTATAACATGCCAGAAACATCAACATATATATTTCATTTTCTGAAATTATACTTTTTGACTCTAAAGAGCAAGAAATTTTCAACTGTGAAAAAAGGATCATTATTCCACATAAGCACTTAATAGCATCTCATATTCTGTGTGTGTGTGTTTGCATACTTGTTTTGGTGGTTGGTTGCCTTCTATTAGGATGGAGGCTCTCCAAGAATAAGAATTTGAGTTTCCTTTGCTTCTGAATCCCTAAAATCTGAAACAGAGGTTCACATGAAGTGTTTAAAAAGTATTTGTTGCCCTGGCCAGGCATTCAGTTAGTTAGAATGTTGTTCTGATTTGCCAAGGTTGCAGGTTTGATTCCTGGTCAGGGCAAATACAAGAATCAACCAATGAATGCATCAGTAAGTGGAACAGCAAATTGATGTTTCCCTATTTCTCCTTTCCTCTCTCTAAAAAATCAATCAATACATTAAAAAAAAAAAATGTATTTGTTGACTGAATTTCTATTTCTCTCTGTCCTCATCTTGTGTCCCCTGAAATATAATGATGTTTTTCAAGAGGTCCAACAGTGTTGACTTACACCAGGCCTTCCATTTATATCAGGACCATCGAAATCAGGTACTAAGAGTGCAAGCTGTAGCACTTTTCATTTGTCAGGGAGAGGCCAGTTGAGTTGAACCATTGATATTACTGGGCATAATCCTGAGCATACATGAAACATTCTCTCTCCACTCTATTCCAAGGACTTGCTGAGCCTTGCCTTTAAAACTATCAGACACCAAGTTTCACTTATTGCTTTCATACCTTAGTCATCATCCCTGGTGTGTTCTCCCTCATTCCTCTGCATTCCATATCAGTCCTCCACCCCTCATCGTAAGGGTTACTCCTCAAGGAAGCTTGCCTGTTCTGTGCTGATAACTCACAGCTTTCAGTATTCTTCCCTCCTAGCAGTCAACACACTTCACAATGACCTCATGTGTGACGAATGCTGCATGCCAGTCTCCTCACTAGATGTTACCTCCACAAGGAGGATGGTTGTGTGCAGGATGGGATTCTCCTTGGTATATGTTGTGCACTAAATAATTACAAAATGGACTGAAAGAGTCTAGCAGGAATTCACAAAGTGAAGCCGACAAACACTAACCACAAGAGAAATTGGGCATTCTGGTCTCCACAGGGCCACATCTGAAGAGGGCAGTCACAATGAGGGTCTGCCACATGCTTTTCAATTTAAAAAAATTAAAAACTTTTTTGATATAACATTCTATAATCTTTTCACCTTGGGACTTTTGTTTCCCAGTGCCTTTAGAGTTTTATTCCTAGGAAAAAGATGTTCACAAGCAAAGATTTGTTCATGTAGTAGATATGCAAACTGAATACACAACTCAAGAGAGCATCATACTGGGGTGGTTCACCATGATGTAAAAGAGTATACTGTACTGAAATAGATTTTGGCTCCTGGTTCTGCTGCTTATTGGCAAGTATCTTTAGTAAATCACTTAATGAGTCTGGGCCTCAGACTCATTAAATGATGAATCTGAAAACAAGGAAAAAGAATCTACCTCACTAGGTACTAGGAGGGCAGAGTGCAATGATCAATGACAAAGTACTGTGTAGACCATGAGGTGTTATACAAACATGAGTTATGAAAAGCAGCATTATCTGGGCTAAAGCCATGCCTTTGGCCAAAAAATCCTCCACACTTCCCAGAAGAATGCAGCAGCCTCAAGTCAGGAAGGTGATCTTGTTTATTTCAATGTCACCAGAAAGGGACTCAAGCCATCACCATCACCCTTCCTATAAGCCACTCAGTACCTTGAGAAGAGTGATCAGTTAGCTTTCTCTATCCTATTTCAATAGCCTCATTTTCCTATAGCTGCCTTGCTAGGCCCTCTGGCCTACTTTACATCTCCTTCATTTTTTCCTAACTTGGGAGCAGGCTCTATTCTTCTCCCAGCTCCCAGAGTTCACAACTCATAGGCAGAAATGTCAGTGGGCAACTGTGCCCGGCTGAGTGTCACTGTGGTGATGGCTGGCAGAAGCCCCTTTGCTCAGGCCATTTCCCCCATCCTATCATCAGAGGCTTTCTGCCAAGCTCAAGTACAGATACTACCAGGAGAGATCATCTGTAATTGCTTAGTATCTAAGTTATTTACAACAGACAGCGAAATCATTCATGAGACTTTTCCCTGATAACAGAAAGACAGCAAGGCAGCAGACACACAGGCAGCATGGCACCCATGGCTTTTGGTGGCCCTGGAGACCAGCAAGGTGGGTGAGACATAGAACACGGAAAGGAGCTGGTGAAGATCCCAAAGACAAATTCAAGATTTCTGCAGTTTTGCCTTGGAGTCACCCAAGGCAAAGACTCATAGTCAAGAAGTAGGAGTGAGAAAAGGGTCTTGGGCTTGCTGGGTGGGGAATGATGGGCCTGGCTGGGAAACAAGGGAGTGATGGGCACTGGACGGGGTGAGGGAGACAACCAACAGAGTCCAGATGCCAACCCTATGTATTTATAATATTACAACACACTGCATTCTACATCAAACTGTTGCAGTATCACCTTGCTAATTCTCCTTAAAAAGATAACTTGCTATCTTTTGGAAACAGACTTGGAAAGGGCAGTAGAGAAACTGGCTAATGTTTAGGCTTGAGTTTTAAAGATGTTAAGTCTGAACTTCTAATCTATCAGGTATTAACAGTGTGACTTTAGGAAAATTTCTTAACCTCTGTTTCTTCATCCATCAGGCAGCACCTACCCTTATAAACATTAGTTTTTACCAAATGCAAGAGCCTATTAAGCTCCTTCCCTTCAGAGCCAGTCTTCCCCAGAGTTTCAGGTCCAAAATATCTGAAGCTTTCAACTCCAAGTTCTACATATTTGTCAATGGAGACACCTTGTATCTAAATGAAAGGCTAGTTATTCCTCCTCCCCAGGCCCATGTTCATCACTAGGTTACTTGTCAGGCACGAGGGCTGTTCCTTCCTAGGTCGGTTGGTGTTCACTCTGGTTATATTCAGGCACGAGGGCAGGAGAAAGGGCTGGGAAGGTGAATGGGAATGAACAGCAAATGCTGGGTTCGAGGTACACCTCTGAGCATACTCACCGAGTCTGGGTCTCGCTGCTGTTCGAGGAAAGCGGAGAATTCCACCAGGCGAAGTTTGGTTGTGCCAATGGAGCGACCCTGCCAGGCAGGGACCGAGGGAGCTGGGGCTGACGCAGGCTCAAACCCTGGAAAACCAATCATGACCTTTATATCTGGCCAATCACCTCCCCTTGGCCTCAGGCCTACCCTGGGGTAGGAAAGGCCAACAGCCTGTTCCACACGTGTCTTGCAATGGAACTGGGTTAGGTAGGGGTCAGATTCTAGCCCAGGACCAGAGGCCATGTCCTGGAAATGCATGATGCATTCAATTCCTCACACAGCCAACTTCACTATGGGCTGTGGCTAAAGGTCACCTAATCTGGGACAAAGGGGCCTAGGTGGGGGCCAAGATGAGACTGACTCAAGAGTGGGAAGTGACAGACACTTCTTGTGTTTCTCCACCTCCTTTCATAAGAGTGTAGTCCTCAGCACTACAGAATATTCTCTTAGAATGCTCCATGGTTTTGGAGCAGAAGGCATTTTTAGTTTGGGGGCCCTGTCACGGAGAGCGAGCGCCCCACTAAGTAATGCATGCCTGGGAGGGAGAGAGAGGTGTTGGGGATGAGGGCCAAACAGAGACATGCTTCCAGTTTGGGCTTCCATGTAAGCTCTCCTACAAGGGCACTCAGAGGACCTGAACCCTTGTTATCTAAGAAAGGGTGACTAAACCCCTATCTGGTCGCCTAGTTCAGCCTATTAACGAGGAGGAAGGAACCACAGCAACTTCCCCTTTCAAGGATGACCCTGGGTGCTAAGTGAAAGTGACCAGGCTTTCTGTTTCCTTAAAAGCTCTAACAAGATGACTGATCAAAATCAGGACCTGGGAGGGGACATCCATGGGACCCTCCTAAACCCCAGGCTAATCTCTGCCTTGGGCAAGTTGAAGGTGAGGAGTGGGGATTCATGGGTCTGCAAATAAGAGGGGCCTTGTAGCTGTGGCATCAAGTGGGAGGGAGAACATGAGACTCACCTGGAATGGGGGCTGTGACTGCTGGCTGGATAGGGTAGGCCTGCTGCACAAAAGGCTTGACACTGGGAACAGAAAGATGGGAGAGTCAGCAATGGCAGCTGTAGCAGCAACTATGTCTCAGTTCTGGCCTCAGCCTCCCAGGGCTAAGGGACCCAAACCGGGGTCCTCTTCACTTGGAGGTTCCCTGCCCAAAGGTGGGGGCACAGCCCCGGCGGAGCTTCATCAAGACTGAGAGGGTTACTTCCTCCAGTTGAGAGGGGCCAGCAGGCTGCTGAGACAAAACCATCAAGCTCATGCCAGGTCAGTGGGGTGATCTGGGCACCTGCCTCTGAACTTCCCAGCCCTGTGGAGACCGACGTTAGTGGTCACCATTTCCAGGCAAGGTTTGGGACATGATTCAGGCTCTCCTTCTCCAGGCCAAACAGCTCAAATTCTTTTGAGAATACATGAACAGGATTTCCCTTCTGAATTCATCCCCAGATTGCCCTCATCTTCTGGTTCACTGAGCTTGCTGCCGGGGCCCTCAAGGCATCAGTGGGATTTTCTATAGGCCTTGCACCATGGGGTAATCACCCCCACTGCCCTCACTCTCTGGCAGGCACTTCGCAGGAAGACCTGAGGCTTTGCCTTCAGAGCCCCGAAGGGACAGGAATCCTATTTCTGTTTTGAGGTGGATGACCACTCCGCATAAGGTGGGAGTGATGCTCACAGGTCTTCAGGACCTGAGCAGCTTCTGTCCTGCTATTGACCTCAGTAGGTTAACCTGTGATCTCAGGTTCAATTTTTTTCCAAGCTCCAAGGCCATTTGGTCCCAGGAAGACACTACCCAGGGTGGGCTGTGACCAGCCAGCCCCTTGTCAGGGTTGGCCCCTCCTCAGACTTACTCTTGTGAGGATCCTGGCTGCCCTGTTTGTATCATTCCCGGCCAGAACTGGAAGGCAAAATACAAGAGGCTTCAGGATTATGAGCTCACTGCAAAGCACAATTCAGGATATATATACACTGCAACCCCTGCTAAAGATAGCGGATTCAGATCATCCACCAGCTGCAGGGACCCTCCCCAAGTGCAGATATGGCCACTGATGTGCACACAATCATAACCTACGCCATCCTTGGCCTGGCGACCCAGGGCTCCCTCTAGATCCTCTTCCAGAGCACCTCAGAGGGCAGGGATGAGGCAGCAGCTTCAGTGTTCTCCTGACATACAGAGATTGGGACTGTTGCAGAGGGCTCAGAAGTAGCTCATCTGATGACGGCTGCATCCGTGTGCCCACCCACCCTTCTCTTCCCCACTCTATTCTGGAACACACCATGTGCAACATTCTGCCCAGTCAGGGAGAGGGCAAAGTCCAGAACAAGAGGCCAGATGGGGGCTCCAAATAGCAGACACTTCCTTTGCTGTGAATTTTCCTGAGGCTATTGGTACATGCCAATCCCCTGCTGGAGGAAGTGGGGGCGGGGATTCTGTGCAAACGAAGTCACAGAACCCTGGATTTGAGACCTCACATCACTATCCATGTGATTATCATCATGTTACCCAAACTCCTGTTTTCTTACTAAGTACCCTTGGTTTCCTCATCTGTAAAATGGCAATAACAGTAAGAGGCATTTAAGATTATTATGAGGGTTAAATAGGACAATAATGTTCAGCGTCTCTGCCCCTGTAGGTGCAAAATGAAAATGTTAATAGAATTCTTTGTCCCTTTAGGGGCCATCTGCCATAAAGTGACTCCGAGGACATAGGAACAGAGACCAAGGGGCAAAAAAAAAAAAAAAAAAAGATGACAGATCACAACCCAGAAGGGCACTGGAAAAAGAATACAGACACTTGACACTTGACTTGGTATCTTCAGGGACTAACAATCCCACCCCTCCCCGCTCTCTCTCACTCCCTGCCCTGCCTCCTTCCATGATATATTTCACCTTTCTGCACTCATCATCAGCTCACCACAGGTGGTTCTCTTACACCTGACCCAATCACAAGAAGTGCCAGGTGGACAGCTTCATGCTGGCCCATGGTGACCCCACAACCCTAGGGCCATTGTTTCTGGATGTGACCTGCAACTCACCCCCGGCGCCCCTGGGAAGGTGGGGCGTGGAATCCCAGGCAGCCCCAGCTTGTTGTGAATGGCAGTGGCTGAGACGATCTGGGCGGACGACATGGCGGCCATGTGCTGAAGGGCCTTATCCTTTGCAGTCTGATCCTTGAAGGTGACAGTGACACACAGACTTAATACGTATGCATGGCTACCAGGTGGCTTACACAGGCACAGGCATGAGCACATGGACTAAAATACAGAGCCACAAAGAGGCCAAGAAAGCAAACATGCACGGATAAATAAATACAGCCAGAAGGCTAAAAACACACTGAACCTACTTTAACCCTGAACATTGACTGAGAACACCCAGTGGCAAGGTTTAAAAACATTTTTTTCTTAATCCGTTTTCCAACAGAATGGGAAGCCTCTGAGAAAAGTGGACAATGTATTTCTTTTTCCAGCTTCCAAAGGGAGATTTCTCCAATTACTTAACACACTCAAGGAGAAAAAGGCTCCACTTAAAGGATATACATGAGGTGGGGGTGGGGGGACATGGTTGGATCTGGGGTGGGACCATCCACAGTATGGGGAGGTCCTGGCTGTGTGCACTGTCAAGGGGCCACAGTTCAGGAGCAGCTAGGGTCATTCATGCGAGGCCTGGGAGCGCTTGCCGATGCCTGGTGGGGAGGCTCAGAAGCAGCGAGGTGGGTGGGCTTGGGGAAGTGATGGGGCCAAGCAGCATGCTGGTGGGGTGCATGCTCTCTCAGGTGTTCCTGCTTCGGGTCTATGGCTACACGGGTTCCTTCTGTAGCTGAGGACACAGGGGATGCTATCAGGTAAGGAATTTCTCCTTTTCCGAAATGGGTCTTTTCTAAGAAAGCCAAGGCTGAAAACACAAAGCTAGCCAAAAAGTCTGCCAAGCACAGCTAAAATACAGAATACTCAATTTGGGGAAAATACTTACCATGCTTGTCACCTGGATACAACAATAAACAATTTGTTAAAAGGATTGCGTACAAAGGCAGGTTTATTTTTCTTCTTCAGTTAAAAAAAATATATATGTATACAAACACACAATGGTTATATCAAAATGGGTAGAAGTCTGGGATTTTTCACATCTGAGGAGGAATGTATGACCCATATAACTATCTAGAAGAGCAATTACCAACAAGTGCAACTATCAAAAACTACCCGCCACCCCCCACTCCAAGCTGGTTCTGTGGCTTCCCCAGGACAGATGGGAGAACTGGCCACAGCCCTGGTGGGGGATGGACCCCAATGATGCAGGCAGAGCTTTATGCTTGGAAAACATGTAAGGTTCCTGGCTGCTAGTGGAAAGCCTATAAATCTACCTGGCCCCAGGGTCCATGGAAGCAGGAACAAAATGGTGACATGAAAATAAAAAGAATGCCCTCCGCAGCTGCCATTCTGAGTTTAGACAGTGAGTGAAGGTCAAGGGACGCTTCAGGTAAGACACTGAGTCCAGCAGAGAGATGGTGTCACAATGTAGATTTACCCAAAGGTGATGACTAAACATGCTGAAGTGCCAAAGGTAAGGCCAAAGGAGAAGTTAAAAAGAAAAAAACCTGAAGCCTACAAGACTATTACTAAAGGCTTCAATAAAAGACCAATTCAGTGCTCCCAAAGTGGTAACAGATATCATTTCACCCCGTTAACTGCCAGGAATACCATGTGAATTTTCAACAAGTTTCTATTAACTCTTGAAAAAGAGCCTAACACTCAGATACATTTTATAATATTTTTTATGTTTTTTTGGCTGTTAACTGAAAATGTAACGAGCCTTCTGAAACGGCTCTTCAGGGATGCACATGGTCATCATGAATATCCGTAGGTGATCCGCTATAAGCTGAACAACACCATAGGTGCCCTGCGAGCTTGTAGGATTGCTGGTCGCCAGCGGAAGGGCCATGGGTGACCTTTTGCCACCTCTGGTCATGTCATTCTTCGAGTTGAAGCTATATTTGTTAATTTGCTCAATGCTCTAACCTAATGCTAGCTTCCTCTGGTAACTTTAAAAAAAGAAAAAGAAAAAATAGACCCAAAACATGTCAGAAACTGATTAAAAGACAAACCTTGAAGTCTGTGGAATTTTATGATAAACTGACAGGGCATATGCAAACACCCCAAAGCCAAACTGAGCCTAACACACACAGACCTCAGCACCAGTCAATCTACTCCTGGCAGGTCCTGA
Organism: Noctilio leporinus; assembly: GCA_004026585.1. Taxonomy (NCBI): domain Eukaryota; kingdom Metazoa; phylum Chordata; class Mammalia; order Chiroptera; family Noctilionidae; genus Noctilio; species Noctilio leporinus. The sequence goes on along the minus strand of PVIW01000398.1, from coordinate 444,670 downwards.
GGTTTCACCTGCCACCGGCCCCATTGCCTAAGCAGGGGGTAATCCATGTAAAACAAACTTAAAAAAAAAAAAAAACATGGCTCCAGTCACCCTTAACTCCCCTCTCTGTCGTCAGTACCTTCTCTGTCAAGAACATAAACTTGCTGGTTTCCTCTTAGGACTAGTAACTTTGGACGCCAGCCCTGGGGCCACTTAATCTCTAATGAGAGGTTATAAACGCCCTCAAGGTGATTTCTGAAACTGAAGTAATGGTGGAGGTATGACCACAGGAGCCTTTCCCAACAGGGAGGGGAGTCTTGCAACTTCTCCAAAGCCAGGATGGGGCAGCTGGGAAAATGGCAGCTCAGGTTTCCTGCCTGCCTGGCTGACTCAAGTTCAGGAAAAACTACAGAAGAGCCGTGGGCTTGGATCTATTCCAAAAGAACATCATGGGGCCCCTATCAGACCCAAGAGTTCTGTGTTTATGAAATGCTGATGACAAGGGCGATTCTGCTTGTCCAGATACAGAGAGCGTTTGCCTGTGTGCACTGGGCGGAGGGACTCAGGAGCTGAAAGCCCAGGTCCAAGTGGAAATGAGTCCCTTGCGTCTCCATAGTCCACTCTTATTCCATTAGACTTCACTTGAGATGTTTCCCTTTGCTAAGCTGATTTAAAAGTTCTTCCCAAAATTCACAGAAGCTGGATACATTTTTAACAGGGAAATCAGTCAATGAGGAAAGGAGAAATGCCACACAGCTTCAGAACACAGCCTTTTGTTGAAGTTTGACTATTACCCAGCATTCCTTCAGGTACCTGAATGAAAGCAAAAGTTCAAAAGCCGGAGAGCAAATCAAAGACTTCTATCACACCGACTTGCTCTAAGCTGGGAAAAGGCGTACTTGCCGAGGAGTCCAGAGACTGGGTTCCATACCTGTCTCTGCCTGATGTTAATGGGTTGTATTACCTTGGGCAAATCATTTAATACTCTCCAATTTTCTACAAAATAAAGATTTGTACTTCATTCTCTAAACTAAAGCCCTTTCTGTTCTAAAAGTTTTTGTAGCTACAACTGTGAGTTCTGTTTTAAGCACATACATCTTAGTCCATATAGCCAAAAAACTGCTAGTGAAAAAACAGCACAATGTTAAAATTTGGGCAGCGCTTGGCCGACTATCCTAATAGAAAGCCAAGTGTGGAGAGGAAATTGTATCTCAAGGAGAGGTTCTTTCTGCACTTGACCTACCTACTTGAGAATAGGCAATTTTCTACAAATGGACTAAAATATCTATACCAGTGATTTCCTACCTTTTGTAGTGGAGAAGTTCTGACTACTCAATTTAATTTTATAACATCTCTCTTTTACACATGATATACATTTGAAAATTAAAAGGATTAAAAACATGCCGTTGAAAATGTAAAGTAAGCCTGCAGATAATAAGCACCGCCAGGGAGATCTCAAAATCAGAACTGAGAGCCTGGCTGCAGCCCCACTTATCCTGAAATGGGAGTAAGGACGGGCGCCAAGCTGAGAGATTTCAATGGCAGGATCTCAGGATTGTCATTTTCGGCCTAGAGATACATGCCTGGTTTTGAAAAAATTATAACTCTAAGTGTCAGACCTGAGTAAATTGCTTCTCCATGTTACTCTAATCTAATATCCTGGACTTTTTAAAAAACATCCCACTCTATCTTCACCACTCATATCCCCACACGACAGGGGGGAAAGGGGAGGGTGTATTGCTCATCCACCCAAATACTGGGCTTAAGTAAATTAAAAAATACATGCTACCTTTGCAAGCCATATTAATTTTATTCTACAATGTTTGCATACTGACATTTGTGAGATGTGTGTGAGATTTCTGAAGGGTGAGTACATTGTTTTACCTTGAAAAACTGTTTTAAGTCAATACTGAGTAATCACCTGTGATATCTTAGATTACAGGAAACACTGAGCGTGTACATGCACATTATGAGCATGCATGAACAAGAAAATCACGTCCTAGGAAAAAGCTTGGACAACTTCACACTGACTCCTTATTACTGATTTAAAGCCCCTCTATCCCTAAGATTACAAAGAATGAGGCCACAGAAAGCTTATGGGGTGGGGGCAGGGGGAGAAGGCAACCCTTCTTTTTCCAACTGAACCCTACCTAACTCAAGCCCATGACCTGGAACGTAGAAAATGTTTATGAAGAAGGCAACATGGGCCTAACAATGTGGATCGGTAGTTAACAAATGGCCCATCTGACCTGAGAATGAGGGCGAACGAAGCACTCTCACCTGGAGTGCATGTTCCCACTCAACTCTCCTCCCTGTCCAATTTCTGGCACACTATGCTATCAAAGGCCTCACTACCTCAGCCACATGGGGTCCAGCCCAATGTGTCACGCATAAACTCCTCAGACTGAAGCCTTTCAAACTGTTATTATTCCTAAGTGAACAGGCTTTCATATCTCATGATGCAGAGCAAGGCTGCTGCTATAACTCTGGGTTCAGCTGACTGCCTCCTTGTAACAGTTGAAATGTACACAATGTTTGGGAAATGTCGATATGCAACACACATGATGGGAAGGCAGCCCCATCACAAAAGCACATGCTGGAGCGGTGTGCTCTTCAAATCCATGGATATTTCAGTAACCAGTTTCTGGATAGTACAGGAGCTTTATTCCCCTTTCTCCTCTGCTTCTGCAGCTATTGATTATTCTGGGGAATCAAACATCTCCTAATTTGCAGGCATTACCCATAAACAAATTGTAAGGATAATGTAAAAAAGTCACATGTATGCATGCACCTTATTATAGCTGTCATATATAAAATTGCAATGAACAGCCTACTAAACCAATATATTCCAAAGAGTTTATCCAGGGGCCATCATTTCAGAATGAAAAGACTCCAATCTAATTAATTTATATGGAAGTCTACTAATACACCAGAAAAATGCATAAAGTAAAAAAGACCATGGATTCAAAAATTCCTGGTGGCTATTAAATGTTTCTCTCCAACTATACTTTTTCAAGCAACATAAAAATACAGTACAAGGAAGGAAAGACAGCAATTTGCTTGCAAAATCACTTTTTCAGAAAAAGATAAAATAGAATACTTTCCTAAGAAGTAATTTTGCAGATGTTGTTTCTAATCTTGCACTATGTGGATTCACATGACCTCTGCAATTATTAGCAGTAGCTCCTGAGCAGATAAACATCACAAAACTCGGTGAGGGTTTTGGAAAAAGGATGAAGGACACTTGAATTTTTCTAGCCATGATCTCCAATTTGCTTATTATTAGAAGAAGCAGGAGTAAGTACAAAAGGAGGCTATTTCGGTCAGGCAACCGCTAATGCCGAGGAGAGAAGGCACATTCATACCTCTCCTGACTTCCCATGTAATGAGGAGCAATTAATTCATCTTATTGTATTTCCAAATGCCAAAGGCTCCATTCACATCAAAGAAAAATGTTTCAAGGCTTTTACTATTGTTCTCTTTTAAATGTACTGAGCTATATTTAGTATTTTATAATTGTCAATAGCGTTTTCTTTCATTCTGATGTGGGGCTCAGCATTATTAAGGATTGTAGATGGGGATCCAAGTGATTTAGAGGTGTGATTGATGACTCTCCACCACGAAGCCTGGGATTTGGATCAGCTAATGCCAGGTCTGAGGGTTGGGGAGAACGCACCCTTCTGACCTCAGCCTTCTTTCCTTTCAGAGGTGACAGAACGAGGCGGGGATTAAATCTTCCCTGCAAAGCCAGAGGAACCCAGGCTCCAAGGCTCCAGTTTAGCTGCAGGCGTAGTACCAACTCCCACCACTCACCTTCTCTGTTTAACCCAGACCTCCAGGCACAATGAAAAAAGGGCTCAGCTGAGGGCAGAGAATGCAAAAGCATCTCAATCCAAGGAAAGGAACCCTCATCCTTGACCAGCACTCTTTGGGGAGGCGCCATGACATCATACAAAGGGGTTGGGCTCTGGGGCCAGATAGGTCTGGCATCAAACTCAGCTATTCAGAGACTTGGCTTCCCCATCTGTAAAGTGAGGCTAACAACACCCACCTTCAGAGCTACTTTGAGAATGGCATCAAGTATTCCACACAGTGCCAGCAGCCTTGCCATTCAGTGAATTTGTAACCTACGGAGCCCAGTAACCGACTGTCCGGGCTTGATCCTGCTCAATGCCTGAAGTGCTTCGGAGCCCTGGTCCTGGTCACAGGATCTAGGGCTTGAGGGCTGAGTCCGGCCTGGCACCTTGTTTCTCCCCAGCTCGCTTAACTGTTAAGGAGCAATTACATTTATACAGTCCTAACACTACATTCAGTCCTTTGAAGGCAACTGCGAGGCTGCGTGGCCCCCGGTGAACATGAGTTTGACACCCCTGATAGGGGCTCACTGTTATTCTCAGGCATTGTCTACACCAGTGACCAATTAACAATGGGATTTCTGCTGGAAGGGATAGAAATGTAGAATGATGCTATTTCTGTTACCCTTTAAAAAAAAAAACAAAAAAAAAACCCCAGACCTGGCTCTGTTCACATGGAAACATAAATGTGTTCAGTCCTCTAGCTTATGTTGTAAGTTCTGCATCACCACACTGCTGACAAGAGGTTCTAATTTCATCACACCCAAGCCTGAGAAATTAACTGCCTCCTAATCTTAGTCTTAACTTGGTTAAATTAAAAACAAGGTAATGCAAATATCGTTGAGGAGACAGGGTACACGCCATGAATGCAGAAGAACTTCCCGAAGATTGGGAGATGCCAGGAAGGGCAATGTATCATTTTCCAAACCCGGTGACAAGGCCAAGTGTCTTGGTGTTGGCCCCGAGACAAAGGAGATGGCTGTTCCAGGCCTTCTCTGCCTGTGGGCTGCCAGCGGCCACCACCTCATGGAGCGAAGCAGCTCAGAGGGCTGCGTGGAGCACCAGTGGATGAAGTGAAGCCTGTCCGCCCTGTGGGCTGGCCCAAATCTGGACTGAATCCATGGTGATTCAACCAGGATTCAACAGAGTGGGCTGCAGCAATGCTTCAGCGAAGTTCTTGAACTCCTCAAGAGAATTAAATCAACAATTTGATCTTTAAGCTCTCTGCTTATTGGAAGGAATGGCAGATTGGGAAGAATGGCCTGTTCAGAAATCAAATCACAAAGGCCATCAGGGTGAGAATGAAGAAAATGGCCTTGGGGAGCACATGTAGCTCATAAATTAGTCACCAATGACTGGACACGATCAGAGAAACTCAGGCTTTTTTCTGCTCTACTGAGATGATGCAATGTCAGGAAGTGCAGGCTTTTGTTCAATATGCAGTTGGAACTTGAATACGTCTATTGCCTAAGATGTATTCCTGCTGAGGTTAGGGCAGAATGATGACTTCCCTTCTTCTGAGTTACCGACACACACTTCCGACCAGCAATGGCCTGGTCCACCTTCACAGGAAGGTAATGGTGGGCTGCACAGCTTGGCTGCAGCTCCCATAAGCCTCTGAAGCTTGGGCAAAGGAGGTCTCTGGGCAGGGCCTGGGCAATCTCAGGGGAATTGGACATATGGAGACTTACAGCAGGAGACTCTAGGAATTCTAAGTAGGAAAGAAGATGTTTAATGCATGGAGAATATTGCTGTGTTCCTTCTACATGTTTGGCATAATAAATCCCTGGATCTTAAAAAAGTGGTTTAATGACCTCTTGATGAGTGAAATAATTCAAAGTAGAGAATAATTTCCAAACTTCCAGGCCAGTCCACACATTAAAACAAAGTCTTTGCAGATAGGCTGCTGCCTCTCATGGCTCAAATGAAATGAGGGGCTAAATTAGGGGACAAGCAGAGATAATACACAATAAAGGAAACTGGTATGGGTGATGGATGCTGCTGTAGATGCAGCTGGTGATGGAAAGGTCTAAGAAAGATCTCTAAGTCAACATTCTTGCAATTTCTAATTGCATGCCCTATACCACTAAGCACTTGCACAGTGGAACTGCATGGGTCCATCTTCTGCTTTATAACTACAACCAGGTCTAGTCACAAACCTTTGGGTCACCTAGAATGTACCGTATGCCAGTGGGTCAAAAGGATTTTGTCTGGGCAGGGGCCAAACACATAGTACTCCCATTGCTGAGAAATGACTCAAAGATAAGCTCTCTTCTTGAGCAGCAGTTTGCACTTGGACTAGTCTCTTAAAATTTTTAAAAGTTAAAACGAAACTGAAAGCATACACTAAACGTCCAAAATTCTGGCACTTTGCTCACAAATGCCTTGACTTTCTTTATCCACATCTGTAGGCCCTTGAATCTCAATTGCACTTTGCTGACCGCTTTGCCTCTTTTCCCAGCTGTTCAGTCTCTCTGCTCCTGGTTCTTCATCTCCTCCCATCACTCCTAGGCCACCTCACTGTTCCCTAGGTTGTCTTGCCCCATGCATCTCTCCCATGTGTCTGTGTTCAAGGTCATCCCAAGTCGTTGGCTCTGTCTGTCTTGGTTGAGGCTGCTATAAGCTGTAGAGAAAAAGTCTTATCATGTTGGTGCCAGTGGCTTCAGCACAACTACACAGCAGACATTGGGTAATAATCTAGATTAGTTTTAATTTAGGACAGGGGCAAAAGAAAGGAGATAGTTTTTGTCGGATTTGATTTTTCTCAGGGAATAAATGGCAAGGAGCCACTGCTGGTGAAGAAATGGCAGCGGGCGGGATGGGACTAAATTCGTTTGGGGAATGAGGTGGACAGAAAGGATTAGAAAATATAAGAATAATTTTTGCCATTTGATTTCTTTCACTTTAACAGAAACATGAATGTTTAATATGGCCTTCTCTGTACTTCTTAACTTCATCACATTTTAAATTTAGCAACAATAAAAACTTCATGGTTAATCTTGATGCACACCCTCAGATACTTCCCATTCTTTACAAGAACCCAACCTTTAATAAAGGTAAGGTTTAAATGGTGCTGGTGAAAAGTTTCAGGGTATACAGCACTCAGAGTGGGCTGGAATAGGGAGCTGGCCCAGAATGATGATAAAGACTGATGAGGGCCCTTAGCTGGGCCCAGGGTGAGTGGGGGGCCCTGGCACCTCTCTCACTTTGACTTTACAGCAGTCCCTAAATTAGGGACCATCAGTGACCCTACCACGTGCTCCCCATGGCCCACAGGTGAACCTCACTCTTCTGTGGCATGATCCTGCACCTTCCTGAGACTCCTCCAGTGCTATTTCCCATCCGTGTCTCCAACCAAATGGCGCTCTTCATGGTTCCCCAAATACCACTGTTTCTCAGTGGAAACTTTGCCTTTCTCTTTGCTCAGTTCCCTCCCCACAAGACTTTCTTTAATCCGTTCCCTCCAAATTAAACATCCTCTCACTGCACGGTCTTTGCACTGCTCCGTTAAATTTCTACATCATAGCCCCATATACCCCAAGCTGAGGATAATCTACTGGAAATCTTGGATTCTCTTCAAATGTAGCCAAATATAACAGAAAAGTTTAGTGCTTCTCAAGGGCAGAGGTTCTGCTTACATTTCTCTGTGCCTGATATCTATCGAAGAGTCTAGAACACAGTGGATTCTCAATGAAACATTCACAAGACTGAATGAAGTTGCGATTTCTGTGCTTTTAGAGTTCAAATCTATATAGAATCTTACACTTTCACTATAATGGTTTGTTATAAAAACTAAAATGAAATTCAAGTCTCCGTAAAAAAAGGAGTGATCGGGCTCACACACAAGCACTGCAGCCACCAGAAGCACAAGGCTGACCTTTGGAATGTAGTCTAACAGACTTTTGTAGTTAGGATGACTCATCCATTACTGAGTCTTCTAGAGTCTGTTCCTTTGGAGGAATATGGCAGATCAGGCTACAAAGCCTAGACAATATGGGCTTTACATGGGGCACCTGTTGGGAGGGACAGCTGAGACGCAGTCATCCCCTTTTCTTTCTACCTAAAGCAGTGTGGTTTTTCAAACCTTATTCACCCAAATAGCCACAGAAGCCATTGCTAAGGATGAAAGCGTGAGCTTTAATTAAAATAGCCTTTATTCTATTCTATTCTATTCTATGTTGAAGGCTTCAAGTAAGATTTCAATCTGAAACATGAGTTTTGCTGCTTAAAAATGAGTCTGGAAAATCACTAGACCAACATATTCTACCACACCCTTCCCCGGGAAATGAAGAGAGGCTTCTAGGCAAAGGGCTCGCCTAGAAGCCACAACTGGCAGTGGCCCCAGGTGTGAGCAAACCATTTATTCAAACTTGAAGGAAGGAAAGGGAAATGGAGTCTGCACAGGAGGGTCACGGACTTGCCCACCCCAGAGAACAGGGATCCTTGGACTTTTGTGTGTGTAGAGAAATAGTGCAGCCAGGAGGTTGACTAAGGCTGGGACTGCAAGGAGAGGTCCTGAGATGGTCAGTCATCAGCCACCACCTCCAGGAGGCCTTGATACAACTTCTTAGGCTAACCACAGTTTCTTTTAAGTGTGGATACTTCCTGCCCAGCAGCTACCCTTGCTGTTGGTTGGGATGCCTTCAACTTTCTGTAACAAGTTTATCTCACTAGTAGTCAGTGTGGGAGACCAAGAAGACATGGCTATCAGCCTGACCCCACAATGATCTCAGTGAGGATGCTCATCATCTCTGCCTCTCACGGATATGTGTTAGATGCCAGAGCTAAGCAGGGGGTACAGATGGAACTGTGAAATCTACTTCTCCACAACCAACAGACCTGAGCCCATTTCCTGGTGATGGCTGGCTAGGAAGGTTAAGGAGGGCGTCTTTATCACAAATTGCCCATGGGAGGTCAAGGCCATGACATCTCTGCAAACAGGTGCTAATGCCCTCAGAGTGGTGACATCACATCACCCCTAGTTATGAAAATCACCACAGCGTTAATCACAAATTAAGTCCCCATTTTGAGCAAGAGCTCCAAGTTAAATGTCCGTCTTCTAAAAAGCTGGTGCTGAGGAAAGCTGGTGCACGGGCTGCCTGCCTAGCTCTCAGGAGTTTGAGGGATGATAAGGTATGTGCAGTGTGAAACCTATTTGAAAGTATTCTCCCATCTCTACTAGATGATACCCTATCTGAAAGATCAGTAATTTAGGATTCAGAAAACTCTTAAGTTCAAATCCTGACTTTGACACTAACTAGGAGCAGTGGCTTTTGACAAGTAAATTAAGTACCTGGAACCCTGGTTTCCGAAATATTATTCCTCAGTAATGAGACTTTCTTTGTAGTGCGGGTACAGGAGAGAACACATGAAGGTTCTGCAACAGACTGACTCCTGTCTTTCAGGTCCTCAATAGCAGCACATTCTCCATGCAGCGTGTCCCTGGGATGCCCTCCACATTTTTTTTTTTTTTTGGCTTCTTCTGCTAACACTTATCCAACAGTGCCCTAATTTCACATTTCCATTTGCATGGCTGGCTCTGTGAATAAGGGGCTGACTATTAACTGCCCACCATGATGAGATCCATGCCTGGAACATGCAATTGGTATTAGCTGATGGGAAGAACAAAGGCATCCATTTTTCCAAGACTAATGTGGGGAGGAAGGAAAGAAACTACAAGAAGCTGGAGGTGGTTGTTGGAGCTGATATGCTGAGCCAGCTGCTACCAGACTGCCTGCTTCCTCCTCTTCCTTGTGTCTGCCCCAAAGGAGAGTAGCGGAAGTCTGTTTTTGTTTTTGTTTTTTAAGGAAAAACACAAATACAACTGTGTGTTTGTATGGTATATATAAAGTAAGGTAACATTGTTTCCATTGAGGAAGATTCTGAAAATCACCAATTCTTAAAATCACCAAGTGAGAAAAAAACAGTGCACCCCATGGGGATCCCTTCTGAACAGGAGAGTTTCATTCACCACGTATAGGGTTGTTGATTTAGGGCTATGTGCCCTGGAGAGCCCATAGGAGCCATACAGACAGTGCAGAAATAGAGCAATTCATAACATCGCGATGGAAACGCAAAATTGATATCTGTAAACTTCTTGTACACAATTAATCTGTTAGCTCAGAGAAACTAGAAACAGTCAGAATTTGAGCAAATACTGCGGGAGTTACATCCACATAGAGAGGAATGCATCTTGGGTTAAAAAAGCAGGATCTAAGAAGTTATCTTAGCCTTTCAACTGCTCAGCCAGTGCAGCTAAAAGCCAGCCACCATCAGCCACACGTGCCAGCGAGCCAGCATGCTGCCCACTGCGAAGGGCACACCAAATGCTTCTTTCTTCTAACTTAGTGCTACTCCACAGTCACACTTGTTTGCATTTAAAGAGTTGGAGGGCTTTGGGATGGGTCCCAGCATTTACCATCCATTGCTGTGGAGACTGCACTCAATCCATTAGGTTTACAATGAAAATACAAATTTACTTAATGTATGGGGAAAAAAGAACAAAAAATGGTATATGGGAAAGACAACAATATGAGGTGCAAATTCATTTTTATCATAAAGTAAAAACCCATTCATGTCAACTATATGCGTTTCTAAAACATATTACGGGGAAAAAAGTCATGTACGCTTTACTGCAAACTTTGGAAATTTAAAATATTGTCTATGCCTCCATTTTTGCTATGACATATACTTTAGGAGATGGGAAACTGAGGCACGTGTAAAAACATTTTAACATAAACTTAATTATAAGCGGAACTGTAAGAATATGATCAGGAGCTTTTCCATCTTTAATATCTTTGTTTTTTAAGGCCTCATGTCAAATTTCTTTTTTAACTTAGAAAACAGTATCAGGTTAAGCACTGTGGAGAAAATCTGGCAGAAAATACTCTGTGGCAGAAGACCACAGGAAAAATTACATGCATAGGGTGTATTTTTCATGAGTATTTTTGAAAACACATCAAAAGCCCCAATTAATTTCTAAATGCTTTATTAAAAGTAATTTCATGATGACCACTGTGGAAATAATTTTTGTTTATAATTTCTACACCAACTTTGAGTTTCCGGATATTTTTCCTCCCCTAGCCTAGGACTGCTTGGTGGATATTTGAAGGTTAAAAAAAAAATCATGTTTCTGTGCTGAAAAGTTATCAAGACCAGCTCTCTGCTGCATTTGCATTGTTATTAGGGACACACGCGCTCGCACACACTGGGCTTACTGTGAGGCTAGTACAGAAACAGAGAGATTAGACACAAAGAAATGTAAACAGCTCTCACATGCGAGGAAACTAGGTTACGAGAATCCCAGCACCAGGCATTCACCAGTCACCATGGAAAACAGGAAGTGAGATGCATAGCAACCACAAGCCAAAAAGCAGGAAAGCGCATACCTTTAGCTTGGAATGAAAATCACGAGATTTCCTTCTGGCAAGAACCTGAATGTGACTAGACACCTGCAGGGTAGGGGAAGGGAGGAAAACAAAGGAAAAGCCTGTAACCATGGAGATGAAAAGCCCCCTACAACTGGGCAAGCCAGACGTACCTTAATGGCGGCTTGAATTTCTCGAACTTTCTTTCTTGCTAAGACCTGTATATGACTAGACACCTACATTGTTCGGGTTTATGAAGGGAAACAAAACAAAACAAAACAAAACAAAAAAGGAAATCAAATATAAAATTGCTACTCCTCGGGAAGGTTTGGGGTGGGGTGGGGTGGGGTGGGGGAGGTTATTTGCATCGCAACAAAGCTCTGCAGTTAGGAGTACACAGTCCCAGCCAGACACCAAGCCCCAGCGCTGCTCTCAGCTTTTCAGACTGGGTCATCACTGCAGTGACTTGTCTCAGGAGGAAAGTTGAGGCTCATCTAGCATTTTCTCACCCGGGGCAATCACCGGCACGGGATGAGATGGGGAGACTGGGGTGGTTTTCTTTATAAAATTAAAAAGGTGGGGGTCGAGGTAAATGAAAATATTTATAGCGTCTCAGTATCAGGAGGGAAAATCCCCTTTTCTCAATTTAGAAGAGACGAGCCATAAATTAGCACATTCTGCAGAATCAAAAAGCTGAAGCTATCAGTTTTATTCTGATCTCATTAAGAGCTCTGGATTCTGTAGCAAATGTTAAAATAATATGACATGTAAATTAGATCTCAAAGTGAAACGGAAAGACCCAGTTAGCAGAGCATTTTCCCCCTTATAAATATCTTTAATCCTTCCACTCTTGGGTATTGACTGGGCGCCAAGTGGATTTGCATATTACTACAAAGCGCAGAGTGTGAATACAGCCAGGCAGCCATCCTGTTAAAAATCTGGGTTGAAAACCACACGGATTTGCTGAACAACAAATTCACATTGGAGAGGTATCACCAACTGCTGCCTAAAAACATCCCCAGGATGCCGGGTGTGGAAACCAAGCCAAGCCTGGCTTCTGAAACACAATGATCCTACCGGGGTAAACAAATTTGCATCTCTTTCCACAGGACTGGGTTAAATGTAGAAGAGTCCCCCAGTGGAGGGGCTGGGCACAGGAGCAGAGCTTGCCGACCAGCGACAGCCCAGGTCCAGCATGTTTTGTAGGTTGGGACTTACAGCTTCTCTGTTTTTGTCTGTTACAGAAACACAAAACCTTCCATGTAAAAGTTTAGCACCTTAGACTGAGTCAATTACTTCATTTCAAACACTCTAGCAACTCTAAAAAACAGGATTTATGATCATAAAAGATCTTTATCTTGGTCTTTGAGTTTAAATTATTAATTTTTTTCGAAATTTGCATGGTTTGTTTTTTTCTTAAGTATGAAGAAGCAGGGACTAACTTCCCCACCCTCTTCGCTCCTCCATCCTGCTCCTGCTTTTACTTGTTTCCACCCGAATTTTGTTCTTATGTGGTTCTGGGGGTTAATGAGGACCACCGTCCACTGTCGGGGGAACGTGCGCGGAACAGACCATGTCCTGCGTCTGAGCACTGGCAGGAGGCCACTTCCTTCCGTGCTGACTCAGCAGCCAGGCTCCAGCTGGGGCACATGCAGCATTCCTGGGGAAGAGCTCTACCCCCCCATAAACACTCATGAAAACAACTCGTCGCTGAGCAGGGGACTGGGATCTGCTGCTCAGGCTTAATGAGACGACAGTTGAGCTTGTCTTTTGGTTTGATCATAGTTTTTAAAATCCATTGATCCACCAGCACAGGTAAACATTAAAAAAAACTTTTTTTTCCCTTGTTAACAACTCACCATTGAGATTTGTTTGATTTTCACCCCCTTCATCTTTATTTTTGTTTTTAGTGAAACACGAATTTCTCATCCATTCCAGTTCTTGAACTGGGTCTGAAATTTGGGCTGCTTTACATCCGAAAGCAGGAGAGCCAGAGCTCTCAAAGGGGCAGAGGAAAATTCCTGACACTGCTCTGCAAAAGGTATTTCAGTTATAACTTCATTTCAGTCACAGCAGCTACTGACAAAAAGCCATAGCTTAAGGAGCAACAGTTCCCTGGACGCACATCATTCAGTATGTTTGCAGGCCAATACTCACGGCTGCTCGTGTTACTTTTTCATTGAAATTATGACTAATGTGCAATTGTTCCAACATTTTAGTATGCACAAAAATCTCCATCTTTCGTGACTTGCAAGTGTATCTGCACCTGCAGCATTTGTAGTGTTTGCAGATGCACAGTTTGGGAAAGAAATACAACCTGCGAAATACAGTGCAGGAGCAGTCTATACGCTGTCCTTAGTAAAACTTTCCCATGTATAATATATATTTAAACAATTCTGGAGACCACACAGTCAAAGGTCACTGAAATGATGAACAGTGAAAACTGAGCCAATTTAGAACACCAATTTAAATATCGCTGACGTCCTTACAGGGAACTAAAATTGGGGGCTCCTAGGAGCCAAAGCACAGCCAGCCACTGCAGCCAAAATGCCCCCTTGGGCCATTCGCTGACATGCACAATTTCCAGGTGGGCTATTTTACCTGTTTTCTGGTCCTCGTCTTCCCAGTCCTGAGTTTGATGTATCTGGCTATCAATTCATTCCTACCTACAAGAAAGAAGAATTTACAATAAGGTGGATTAAAAATAAAACAAACCTGAAAGGTAAGCATAGAATTCAGAATCAGCTGCACTCTAAGTTTATTAATACTAGAACAACAGTAGTTTGTGAAAATACTAGAGGAAAATAAGATGAGAGACATGAATTATGAACTGCAATCAGCAGCTGAAGATAGAAATGTACTTTTGAAAATGTACCTTCTTGTTTCTTTGTGTGCTTACGTTTAAATAGGTGATCACTTGTAAGCAACAAATACCAGGATTACTAAGGGAGTCTGCAAAGCCCATTCTGTTCTAGTCTTATTTTCCATATCCATTCCTCCTCACTCAAGTTTCTACTTGTAGGTGCCTCCAGTTAGAATCCTTATAGCCACAAGGGAATGAACTGCTGTAGCCACAGAGACCCTACAATGGTAAGAAGTTAACAGTATGAAAGCAGACACCCCCCTAACAGTAGTCACTGTACTACTAACTACACACAAGATTGCGTCTTGTTAAAAAGTGACTCAACTCCTTAAAGCTTTATAACCTTTGGGGGGAAAGAAAGTGCCTAAAGTATAAACAAATACCTCCCATCCATACCCCACCGGGAGACTAGGGGTTTCCAATAGATAGCCAGACTCTGAAGAACTGTAACATAACGGGAAAGCACAGCCCCAAAACTAAGTGGGGGAATGTAATACTATTGTACATGAAACAAAACTCTACTCTTATAAGACATGGGTCCAAAGTGTAACTATAATCATAACTGTAGGGCTACTTGCATTAATTAATTAGTGCTTGCTGTCTTACTTCCCAGACATACTACATACCTGAAGACAGCAAGAACTTTGTCTTATTCCCTGAAGCCTCCCCCTCACCCACTGTCCCCGCCCCACCGTCCTAGGCACACAGCAAAGTGCTGGGCACACTGAAAGAATAAATGGGGAAAAAACACAGCCTCTGCTGAAAGACAGTGACCACATCCATCACATCTCCCTGGCAGAGTAGAGAACTGGCTGCACTAATGAAGACCAATGTGAGCATATCTTCACGAAAATTTTATCTGAAAATTCTAAATACTGTCCATCTCTGCCCAGAACACTCTAGTAATCAGGGCACCTTCTGCCACCTGCCTGTGTTAGGACTGTGCAATACACTACATGGCCACCACTACATGATGCAAGCTTGGGACAGGACAGGAACTCTTGGTCATCCATTCCCACTCTTAAAAGTCAAAGTCCTTATTAGCCTAAGGCAGCACTTCTACAATTCAGGAAGTCGTCCATATTATTTTAAAACATTCAAGAACAAAAAGGCCCTCCTTATCATCTATGGTTTCTTATAACTTTCATCTTCAGATTCTTCTTGTTCCTCTTAATAAGAAGGCTAGTCACTTATACATGACTAATTTTCTGATATTAATGACCAGTTCCAGGTCCTCCTGGAGTTGTATCTAGGCCAAACCTCCCTGTCCCATTGTTACCTGTGACAAGCTTTGGAACATGCCCCATACATCCTATGACCATCCTTTGTCTATTTTCAGTTCATAGCCTAAAGGCCAAAACTGTAGTGATGCTCCTACTAGAGTGAGTCTTTCACCTCATTTGTCCTAAATAGTCCACCTCTGTGTGCAGCCCTGCATTTAATTTGGGGGGACCACAAGAAACTGTCAACTTACAGCATTTTCAACTCCTAGGTTCTTTTCACATGGACTACCACTCAGATATACCCCTATACCCACACTTAGTCTCTTTATGCCTAGTCAAAATGTTCAGATCCAAAAATAGGCCATTATATTTATGTCTATTGCATGGCATCCTGTCTTTCCAGCTTGTCAGAATCTTCTTGGATCCTGATTCCATGGCTGAACTCATCCTTCAACCATAGAAAAAGGACCTCAAAATTCAGCTTTGTGAATTGCTTCTCTAAGGATTCTCTTTCAAACTTTTGAGAACTACCAATATCTCCTGTAGTGTCATTGGGTCTACTTCTTCATCTCTCAGATGGTTGTACAGATTTTGCAATTTGTCTCGAAGGCTGACAGCAGAGCCTGGCTAGGAGTGTCTAATTACCAGAAGCCAGGCTGAAATGACAATGTCTGCACATGAGCCAAGCACCTTCCAGCTCAGAGCCTCACTGTGCATGCACCCTGTTCAGGGCTGTCTGAGTGACCAGGACAAAATAAATCTAGAGCTCTGTATGACATGCAGTTTCATCTGAACCTTGTCCAGATGGCAAAAATGTCTTCTGCCCCATGCTTGCTCATTTTTTGTGAAAGCAGACAGTACTGCTTATGCTGTGCAACACAGCAGCTACATAACTAACTTTCAATTTCTTAGGGCATTTAGCTGAATGGATGAGGTCAATATCCAGGGCAGCCACATTTGACTGCATAGCTTGTAGTCTATGCAAATGGCACACTTTGGAGTTAAACAATATAAACTTATCTGTTGTTTACAGTGTTTTGCTAACAATTGGTCTTTCACTGGGTATCTACTCTGGGCAGAACACTGTGCTACCATCATTATGTTGAAAGCTTGTCACAACTCTCATGTCCCTGTGCTTTACAAGATCATCTTTCAAAACCCCGCCCTTTCTTTCATACTGTATTTCAAGCCATAAAGAGTAATTACCTGGCTGGTGTGGATTCATGGATTGGCGCCAGCCTGTGAACCTGAGGGTCACTGGTTCAGTTCCCAGTCAGGGCACATAACCAGGTTGCAAGCCAGGTCTCCAGCCGGGTCCATAGCTGGAGGCAGGTGAAAGGCAACCATACATTGATGTTTCTCTCCCGTTCTTCCTCCCTCCCTTCCCCTCTAAAAATAATGAATTTAAAAAAAAAGTAATTAACTTGAGGTTCCTATGTGTTTCTTGTCTCCATGAGGAATATTGTTGATTCAATTTTAAAATTCAATTTCAACTAACAATAAGCATCTACTTTGATCTAAGCAGTGCCATTCACTTTATTTCATGTTTATTTTTTAATGACCATGAGGTGTATTTGTGTGCAGAAAAACATTACTTGGGTTTACCTGGTTTACAAAAATGTACATTTCATTTGTTTATTTTGTTTAAACCTAAATACCTAGTTAATCCTTAAATTTTAAGTCCAACTCATATTATCTCATAATTTTTACCATCACTTTCAAAAGTTTGTTTGAGTAATGTTTGGCCCATTTTATAAACCCACACTCCTTTAAACATTTAATATTATGTGTGTATTTTTTGAAGATTTTATTTATTATTATTATTTTTAGAGACAGGGGAAGGGAAAGAGGCGGGGAAGGGAGGAAGAAAGGGAGAGAAACATCAGTGTATGGTTGCCTTTCACCTGCCTCCAGCTACGGACCTGGCTGGAGCCCTGGCTTGCAACCTGGTTATGTGCCCTGGCTGGAATCAAACCAGCAACCTTTGGGTTCACAGGCTGGTACCTTATCCACTGTGCCACCAGCCAGGGATAAATTACGTATTTAATATAGAATATATTCAGTTCTTTTAAATATTAAAACTTTTTGGTCTAACTTATAAAATATTTCCTTAAACAGCTCTTAGACACCTAATAAATTATCTTAAATGCTCCAAAACTGCTTACAAATCTAGTTAAGACTTCAATCCTCCCCCAAATCAAGTCTAAATTAATTACCCCATGATACATTTTAATTTGGAAATACAGGCTAATCTGTTGTATAAGTCAAATTATTTAAAATAATTACCTGAAATATCAAATATGCATAAATCCTTTAAATAAAAACATCAATTAATAATAGAGCTTTGACTTTATTAACATTTTCTATTTTCATTTCTAAATCTTCTCAGAATCAAAAATACGCTTACCTGTTACGAAAACAAGCATGTCATTCCAAGTTATTTTTGGAATATCTTTTTGGTTGCTTGGGGTTATACATATTTTGGGGAAATCAATGAGGTTCTGAATGGCGATTCTTGTATGTGATCTTGGCAGGACGTTCTAAGACCTAAGAAACCTATTTATATTTTATAGCATGGCCCTCTAAAGGATGGGGACTTCAGTGGCCCACACAGCACAGTCTTGTTAGCAGCCATGATCAGTTGGGTATTAAAGATGTTAACCCTCACTTCTCTTTCTTTCTCCCAACACCACACACACACATGGTGGTGCTTTATCCAGTTAATACATTACAGAAATGAATTTCAACAAAATTAACTTTAACATTAACCATGATATTCCTAAACAAACCCTATAGTCATGAGTTATGTGGGCACAATCAACTTTGTGCTTTATGATGCCTGTCTGAGGCATCAGGGATATAAAGAGAGAACAGCCTGTCTGCCAACAAAGAGTTCACTGACTAGCACCTAAGATGTTGAGAGCAAACGAGCTCTGCATGTCTACTGACAACTAACGCCATGAAAGAGGTTCTGGTAAAGTGCATGGGTGTTTGGCCACAAATAATTCAAGAAATCTAACTAGCATGTTTTCCCCAAAAGCCCTGGACCATAAACTAGGCCTTTAAGGACAGGTTATATTTTCTTAAACATTTCATTGTGACAAATTTCAGGCATATAGGAAAGATTTTTACAGAATGAATTTTATAGTGATTACTATATACCCATCTCCTAGATTCTACCATTCTCTGTTTCTATACCTGCTTAATCACATATCTTTCCCATCTCTCCATTCCTCTGTCCATTTTACCAAGCCATCTTATTTTATTATTAGTGTTTCAAAAGAAGTGACCAGCATAATACTACTTCCCCCTAAACACTTTAGTGTGCATATTACTAACTAGAGTGACAAGGCTGTTTTGACAGGCAGAATGGAAGGGGGCAGGTAAAGACCATTTTAGACAGAGAAAGCAGCATTTCTTTAAATATACAGTATAAGCAGGAAACTGGGATTCTTAAATAAAACACACACGCACACACACACACACACACACCCTGCTGACCCTCAAGCTCCCCCAATCACTGCATACTCTTTCTTTCTGAGCCCAGGAATATCCAGGTTCTACATTCCCAGCATCCACAGCATTCATCCCCTTTATTCTTCATCTATACAATCCTTGTAACTGATGATAGAGCTGAGTCGCAATGTCACACTTCACCACTCAGTGTCATTATACCACTGGTTCTTTGTACACATAAAATTTCCTCCAGAAATGCACAACCAATCACTTCTTCAAGTCTGAGATTCTACAGCTGCATCTGCCTTTGCTTTTCCCACAGCCAGCACACAGCAGCAAAGATAAACAGTCTGACCTGCCACTTTCATACTACGATCTTTACCAGGCACTGCAATCCACTTTTTATTTTATTTTTTCTCTTTCCCTAAATAACATAACACAGTTGAAAGTGAGCCCATCATAGACTTCTCCTGCGTCCTGATTGCCTTGAAATTTCCTGCTAACGGAGCAACAGAGAGAGGGTTTCTGCAGAAAGGTTTGGAGTTTGCACTGGGTTTGCCTTCCTGAGACTGAAGACTGGTTAACGTTGTTGTGGGTTATGTGTGTAATAGGATGTGGCCTCAAGGTCATGTTTGAGGCATAGTAAATGCAAGGTCTGCGGCTAGAAATTGTAGCCCAGAGACTCAGGGCTTTAACAGCCCAGGAGCCACTTTGTAATTGAATGGAGTCAGGGAGCCACAGCGAAAGAAGTACCAACTGGACCGCTCCCTTCCTGGGCTGCAGCCCTTTCTTAGGCAAGCTCACACCCCAGGAGGACTGAAATGGCCTGGGCCTGGGGAAGGGGCTCTAGCTATTTACTCTGAGGAACACTCTGCTGCTCCCACCCCCCTGCACTTGGAGGGATCTGTGAGGATTCCCACGTTAAAAGAGTAAGAATCAAGAAGGAAACTCAAGCTTCTCATGATTGCTAGACCAAAACTGTATCGGAGGGATACCAATGCAATGGTTGCAGCCACAGGGTCTCCTAAAGCCCCCACAAACCCTAACTTAGCCCTAATAGCACTAGTGGACTACTAGAATGTTCCTTGTTAACACTTTGAGCTTTCTGAGCTCTGCACCTATACACACAATTGCTTTCGTGGCCTGTACTGCCCTTGCCCGTAACTATATGTCTGGATTCTGCCCACCTTTCAAGTGCGGCACCCTTTGTGAGCCTTTCAGCTGAAGATACCTCCCCTCTCCTTAAACATTCACAGCCCCTGACACTGGCCTTCTTGCCGCTGGCTTGTATCCCTTCTACCTTACAGTCTATCATTTCGGTACATGCCGTGGCCCATCCAGGTCATACAGATACTGAGAACCAAAACTAATGACATCCATCTTTTTCTCTACTTCCACCTATGTTTGTGAAATGAGTCATTGTTCAAGGCAAAAAAATGGTTTCTACATCCTTGCCATCCAGTTTGATCCTGAATCATCAACATACAGAGATATTTTGTAAAAAAAGAAAGAGAAAAAATATGACCTAGTAGGAAGAAGCCAAGAAAGCTGCCTTCCACAAGGGACAACACCATGGAGCACAGCTCAGTCCTCAAAAGGACAGAGCAGCGGCCCCCAACCCAGCGAGCGGCTTACAAAGGACTTTCCTGTTTCTACAAGTCAGCGTTAAAATTCTTCCTGGCCATGGGCCCTTTTATCAGCTGGGGTTCATCTAAAGGAAAAAAATCTTAGGATATCAATGAACCACAAAGGACAGATGGAGGGGACACAGTGGGAATCTACCGTCACCAGTCAGGGGGAGGGCTACAGAGGGATGTTGGTGACCCTGTCCTGAAGATTTGGGGCTTTCCTCCACACTGCTGGAATGGTCCCAGTGACACTGAGAAAGGAGGTCTATCAGAGCTGGTAAGTCACCCACTAGTCAGACACCAGCCACACCTATAAAAGCAGAAACAACATGCTAGAATTATGGGGGTAAAAAGACACCACCTCTGCCTTCAAGGAGCTTACACTATGGCAAGTCACCATGTCCCTCCTCACTCAGTGTGCATCCAGCTGCCACATTCCATTAATGTGAATGACTGCAGGATGAATGCCTGCCCCTCCACACCACTCCCCATAGGACGTTCCACAGGAACGCAGACTACGGATTGGGTTCTGCTCATCACTGTATCCATGGTGCTAAGAATACAGCAGGTCCTCAGTAAGTAAAGCCTAGTGAAATGAACGACTGGATGAGAGGGAGGGAGAACCACAGGAGGAGGGGGGCTCTTGACTAAGATTGAGAGTAAAGAAAGGTCCACCAAAAAGAGCATTTGAACCAGCCCTAGATAGTCACCAATGAGAAAGGTTAGACACCAGTGTCTCAGTTAAGCCCCAATATAAATCATTGACCAGCAATCAGCACTGGTGTGGAAAATCACCAGGAAGGGCCAGGCAGCCTGTTCTGGGTTGTCAGTGTGGGTACTGTGTTCCTAATCTTAAGGTTTACAAAAGGGACTGATGGCCTTCAGGGGGTAAACACTGGCAAGTTCCTGAAATATCCTGTGCCTGCATTCACCCAGGGGCTTACAAGGAACAGCTTTAGAAGAATACACAGAGGAAGGCTATGTTAACCGCTTGTTAGTCAGAACTTACTCCTCCCCTCTCATCCCTTCTACATACGTGGCAATAACCTGTGTCTCACCTGGGAGTTCCTATCACTCTCTGGTGGCTGACAGCATAAAGAGATGGCCCCATAAAACACTAGGTTCCCCTTCATCTTGGAGAGCTAGCTTATCAACCACACATTTGCATTAGACTACAAGGTCAAGTAAAAATGTCTAATGCTGTATATTGAATATGATCCTTCTATGTTACATATTAAGTTCTTCTTATTATAATTAATTCTAGAAGGAAAATAGGAATAAAGTTTTTTTCCCATGGCTCATTCTCTATGAAGCAATAAAAGAAATGCTACACAACCACCTTTAATCCTCTAAGAAATAATTTTGCTAACTTTAATACTTTACTCGTCTCATTATTCTTCTTTTTAATCCATACTACACAGCTGTTTTATCCATGCTACTGCCTCAAGACATTCTATAGCTCCCTACTGTCCAGTCTAAAGGTCGAACCGTTTTAATGTAGTATTCAATGTCCCACCATCTGTCCGTAACTTTTTATTTTTCACCACCACTGCCACTACCTTAATCCACTTTACCAGCATTAAAATGCACACCTAGCTCCAGGACCCTGACTGAACCTTTTGCCGTTCTAAGGTTTTGCTCACACCTGCAATATCCCTTAAGACTAGTGACCAAAAATCCTTCCAAGTTCAGTTCAGATGGTAAATCATCCACGAAACCCCACCTGAAGCATGTCTGAAACATGCACTAGCCATGGGACCTGTGGAGAAGAGCAAGCCATGGAACCAGGAACCTGGAGTTCACTCACCTCACAGACCAATATTACAAAGCAAACTGAAACACAAGGCACTGTGAATTAAAAACCAATTACTTAGTATAGGAGGAAAGCCATAGGTTGATTCTGACTGGAAATCAGCATAGATGAACCATGCTACCCTGGATCCCTGGTGCATTACTTCTGCATGTATCAGGGTATTCCCACATTTTGGCTCTAGTAAGAGTAGAGAACTACATAACGGGATTATCATCTGCAGCATCTTTATACGTCACACATCCAAGGTGTGCCTGGGATTTAATGGAACCAAGGTTTGCTATCTTCAACAGCAACCTGAATAGACCCTCACCCACAGGTTCTCAGGGGACTTTTCATTCATCTTGTGGGCATTCACCTTTTCTTTCATGCCCACACCTGACTACGTTGCCTTCCTACATTAACAGTTTCTTGTCCACTATATAACCCTACATCTGACACTTACGGAGACTCAATAAATGTTTTTCATAAATAAATGAATGAATGAGCTCACCTTTTCTACATGAGGAAAATGAGAAAAAAATGATGCAGGAAGAATTGGACAACACTGACAGTATCACCTGAAATGTGTAAGAAAAATGAGAAAACATCATGTAGAAAGAATTTGAGAGCTCTGACAAATACCACCTGAAATGTGTAAGTCCTTTCACTGTTATGACTATTTTGGTGACAGGCAGCACACTTTTCCAGACCTTCGTCCTGCTCTCTTAAGTTGGCACAAGTGACACTAACACATGCTCTTTTCCTTCTCGCTCCTCTGCCCTCCACAAGCACGGTAATATGGACCTGGGCCAGAAAAAAGCTAATCTCAACCTTAACCCAGGAGAGTCTTGTTAATGAAAAACTTTGCTAAGAACACTCTGTTTATTTATTAATTACTTGACATTAGAGAAGTGTGAAATCCACACATTCCAAACACTAAAAGAATCTTTAATGGTGGCAATGCTGCACACTTGCTTTTTAGTTTAGTTTTCTTTCTTTTTTTTTTTTTTTTAATCAGATGCATGATTGCCTAGATCTTTCTAAGGAAAGCTGGACTTGTACTTACTAGCTATATGAACATAGGCAACTTGCTTTACTTTTCTGGACCTCTAGTCCGTCGCCTGTAAAATGGGGATAGATATGCACTGACTTTGCGGGACTGTTGCACGCATTAGCAAGAACAAATGGAGCCTGTGGCACCCCAAGGCAATTTAACGTGGCCCTGTAACTATTATGCAATGTCAACACATTGGGTTCATGTCTCATTGCTTGAACTGATACATTAGGTTCCTGTCCAGGATACCATACCACATGTCACATGACAACCAATATAAATGTCCAATGATCTAGTTTCAATGTTATTAAAACTGAACATCTTTCCCATGCTATACTGAAAATGTTCTCAAAAACTTAGCATTACCTTACATTTTTAAAATGATATGGCCATAAGCACTGTTTTGCAGTTAAAGGAGCCATTTATTGTGATATTTTAAAATTAAGAGGCCATCATGCAAGCTACTTAAGTTGCCACAATAATCTTTTAATTTAGAATAGGTTCTTCACTGAATAAAACAGCAGAAATTAGGTTTTTGCCAAGGGCATGGTATGGCCAAAATTCTTATAATTTGTGACAGATCATAAAATTATCTCTATGAACAGGCTGGAGTCATTGCATTAAATAGCACATTCCCATTTACAGAATGTAGTTCTTAGTGTAAAAACACAACTATCACTAAAAGAATTAAGTGACAACTTCTGTGATTACTATAATAGATACACAAAAGTGAATTATGCAAGCATTAATTAAATTAAAATGACACTCATATGGGATTACCTGCTGCTAAGAAAACATGCTAAAGAGAAATCTAAATGTCTAGATAATTGGTAATTCCTTTAAAACTAAAACAGGATCCATGCTCATAAAGGGCTTTTTTTTTTTTTTTTTTAAATGTACATAAACTGGAGAAAATGAAATTTGGGGGTTGATCTAGATGAAATAATATAGTGTGGCAGGTACAGACAAAGTGAGATGGAGGAAAGCTGGACAATACCTGTGCACCATACCTACCATGTGTCAGCCCTATGTAGTGCACTGTGCTTTGATACATATTCAATCCTCGCACCCACTTTATTCCCATTTTACAAATGCTGAACCTGAGGTTCAGAGAAGTCAGGAAACGTGCCTAAGTTCATACACTAGTAAGTGGTAGATTTGAGATTTGAGTGTAGCTTTGTCTTCCAAACTCATTATCCCTTTGAACAAACTGCTCTGAAAATAGCCCCCATAGTAAGTTAATTTATCACAAGATCATGACAATTTCATGAGAACAAAATGTCAGAAGGGGGCACAACCCAACCATGAAGTGGACTGAACTGCATATGCACCATTTCCATTACCTACAAAACAGGATAAAAACTTACTCTTCTATGAATTTAAGGCCTGCATAATCTGCCCCCAATGCATCCTCTCTTCCCCTGTTCAATAATATCTACTGAATATTTTGTATGTAAAAGCATTGTGTTAGGCACTGCAGGGAATACACGCTGGAATAAATATGTATCCTCTGCCTTCAAGGAGTCTATAGTTTAGGAGAAGAAAAAAGGCAAGAAGTCACATAATTGCAGTAAAGGGCAGAGTGTTAGAATGAGAGGAAACATTGAAGAATAGTCAGATTAAAGTCCAGAAAGGTTTCTGCCTTCTGGCTGCAATGCTCAATCAACATTCAACTGACTTCAAAATCAGGAGAAGCCAAAGGCAATAACGTACAGGCCAATCATTAAAGAGAATGCAGTGGCCTATGAAATGGGCTTTCTACTTTAGAGGGTGATCTAGCAAACCAAATATATTACCTTTCTTGATTGAGTTTTAGATTCAGGAAAGTCAACCCATTTTTATTCTCTCTTTAAATTTCTAATTACCCAGCTAATATGCAATGTAGTCTCCCTGTAAAAAATAAAAATGTGACAATACATGTACAGATTAATTTGGTTTTGCCTTTCGTCCTGCCACTCTCTACATACACTGCCATGTCATGCTGGGTGCTATTTCTGTCACGTCAATGACTGGACCCCTGACCCTGCACCCGCACCCTCAAGGCTCCACCCAAGTTTCCTGAGTAGCCAGGACCCAGTATAAATGATGCTACACAACTCCCTGGTGGCTGGTTTGCCTTCCCCTTTGGCTTACCATACTTTGCGCCATACTCCCCTCTTCCGAGGTGTGTTTTTGCTCCTCTGGGGCAAATTATGACCTTTGCACAGGTAGGGTGTACATCATGCTCCCATTGTCCCCCATCCTGTAAGTCCTGGCACTGTATTGAGAACATGCTACTTAAGGACAGTGCGACTGTGATTTTAACCCCTTCTTGAAAAAAAAAAAATTTGAAGAAGTGACATCATGGCACACAGGAGGTGATGACTGAATATTTTCTTTGAAGAGGCAAGAAGGGGGGGGAGCAAGAAGAGCAGAAAAGGCAGACATGGGGATATATAGAAAAATAAAACAGAGCTTCTGCCTTCGAGGAACTCACTGCCTAGTTTAGCGATTTTCAACCTTTCCATCTCATGGCACATATAAACTAACTGCAAAAATTCGGCAGCACACCAAAAAACATTTTACATTTTTTGCTGCTCTCACAAAAAACAGGTATAATTTTGATTCTTTCACACAGGATAGCTATTGTCGTGTTGGCCTTTTTCTTTTTTCTTTTCTTTTCTTTTTTTTTTTTTTTTGACAATCTAAGGGAAAGAGATCGGTGCCCCTGGCTAAGTTGTCAGGTATTGTGTTTTAAAAATTCTTGCAGCACACAGGTTGACAATCACTGGCCTAGTTAAATGTTCATGGAATGCCTAAATATTCATGGAATCTTTCCTTTTCCTAAGCTTCTGGAAATGGAAGAGGCACCCATAATCTTAACTGAGATGGAGGATGGCAACAAAGAATGCTTAGTGGTTATTTTATTTCTAGTGGAAAGAACCTAAAATACTCAATGTCTTTCTCTCTTCAAAATTATCTCAGTCTACTCTTTTGTTAACTCTTACATTATTTATTAACTTTGGATTGAGTATCCTGCCCAATCCACCACCCAAACGGAGAATAACACCATTCAGTAATTAATGGAGAAAAACAAATTTTCCAAGCAACATCTCAACTTGTCCATAGGTAGAATAGGTAAGAATAAACTGGATAAAATGCAGTGAGTTTATGTGGCTTCATCCGCAAGTCTGATTTTTAGAGACAGCCCAAACTACTTAACCTTACATGGCTCCAGCTCTGAAAGCTGCTTTGCAAAGATATGTCAGAGTGAAATTATCCAACTAAACCTTGTGTGTATAGAAGGTTCCACAAGTCAACAACAACAACCGCTTAAGCAGTTTAAATCAACAGCCAGGATGCCCTCTATTTAAATGCTATGAGAGACTCTATTTTAAGCCTTTAAAAATCCTTTGGGCAGGTGTTTAAGCTGTGTACAGACTGAGTCTGTGTAGGCTCTGGGGGTGGGGGAGGGTGGGCTCCACTCTCCATGCAGGCAACATTTTGTTCAGGCAACCTTCCTGCAGCAGGTCATGTGACAAAGGCCAAATAAACAGCATCTGGGGATTTTCAATTACAGACCTTCGCCCAGCATGCCTGCACTGTAATCTCTACCAGATGAGGCTCAGGCCTCCCTATTTTCAATAATTCACACACTGTGTACACATAACATGACAATAAGGGCATTCATGGTGTGGCCTGATTCGCAGATCAAAGCTAGCAAAGGGCCAGCTGTAAGCATGCTCTGCTGCTGGATGATTCGTGCTTTTCACAGGCTTGGAAAGCCGCTCTGCAGGACCTGGCAAACTGGCCTCTTTCCTGCATGGTATGCTGAATGCACTCTGAGCATGAGCTGGGCGCAGCCACCCAAGATGACCAGGGTGGCAACAATTCTATGTGCATTTGCAAGTACGGGGCAACTTCAAACCCCAAGCTACTCAACAAGCTGCCTCTCAGAGAGGGGCCTGCCCTGGCCAGTGTAAGGTTCCTGCAAAAACTCTACCAATCCTAGGAGCAGGTGGTTCTTGAAAACAAAACTGTTCTAAAATGACAGTGAGGTTTGTGCACTTAATAAACCCTCAGCTAGGTGCCCAAGTTTACAAGTCCACTGGCTGTGTAGATTCCATTTAGCTATCCCACACATCAAAGAAACTCGGACACCAACTACATGGAGGTATATTTTTAATGACACGGAGCTTTGAGTTTGGGAAATGAAATAGGACAGTTGTTATTACTGAAATCCCTACACATTAACTCAATTAACTTGTGTGAGAAGACTAACACATTTAGCTAGTACGTGTACATGCACGCACATATGAATGCTTGCTTTAAAAGCATTCAGCATTCTCGAGCCTGCAACATTCCAAATGCCTATTGCCCTTCGGGGAAAGTTGCGACTGGAGGAAATAAGGGCACAGCTTCCTCATATAAAAATTTCATACCCATCAATCAGGGCAGGAACTGGGAGAAAACCATAATAGTGACTTCCTTGGCAGCAAACACATGCTGTTCACCAGCTGTAGGCTGTGTGTCCTTACCCCCTTTTCTCTCTCATTCAGAATGGTTTCCTCTTAATCACAATAATCCCCAAAGTGCTAAAACATATCAATCGTTGAGTAAGCCTTGCCTACAAAGGGCCAGCCGGCTGGCTTTTATGGCCTTGTCCAACAGCAGCTGATACTTCATTCAGTGACAAATCCAATTTAGCAGTTACAAGAGGTTTAGCATCCCTGAAAAAAATATTGGGGTTGATCTGCCATTCTGAATTCAGCAAATGCGCCACTGCCATATTGTTGCAGAGATTATGCTGCTGTCATATTTGGATGTCTACAACCGTCTAGCACCTTCTCTACTCTTGCTCCCATGATCTGATGGTGGTGGTGGTGGCGGCGGCAATAACAATTTAATCCCCAAGTGAAAAAATAACAGGCAACAATCATACTTGAAAACTGACTAAATAATGTGATTTTACCACCACCCCCAAACACACACACACACACACACACACACACACTCACACACTAGTAATTCCAAATAGGAATTTCTAATACATTGAAGGAAAAAGCTATGGTATAAAATTGATTTCATTGTAACTTTTGGATCCTAGGTCAGCTTTAAGGAGTAAAAACAGAAAATCGGAAGGTCGAGTTCTAACCATAGGACTGAAATTTGTCTTGTTAAAAACTACTGCAGGACTAATGCGAAGACCTTACAATTAAATTCTTTGCATCCATTTTAAACATCAAAATGTTAAAACAAGGAAAAGTTTCAAGTCTTGATGAGGGGAAGCAAATAAATTGACCAAAAATCCCCATAGTTTTTGATCTTTAATATTCTCAAAAGATATATAGTCTTTACAGATCAACATATAAATTCAAGTTAAAAGAATCTCAAAAGAAAATAACTTGAATAATTTAGCTATAAAGGGGATATACAACCAACAAAACACCATTTTTAAGCAATACCCCAAGATAATGTACAAAGTAAAATAAAAGGGAAATGATCTGATAGGAACGTAGGCTGATTATTTCTTCAATATTAAACTTTGGAGTCAACAGTTGATTATTTATCCCAGCTTCAGTTCTAATGATACCAAAAAGTGACCACAGAGACATCTGGTTTATAAAAAAAAAAAAAAAAAAAAAAGGAAAAAAGATTTTAGTGCCATAAATGAGACGTGCACAGTTGTGGTTGGCAAGATGTCAACAATGGAATATTCCATACATGGAGTTCTTATTTCATGTGGCTTTAAAATTTTATTCTTCTCTCTGAATTTTTGAAAACAGACACTGAAAATTAAAGTATCCAAAGCCTGTAGACTACATAACATATTTAGCTTCTGTGAACAACAATCCATTAGGTTAATATTTTGTCAGTGTCACTTGTCACAACAAAAGCAGCGGCATTTTAATTTACTCTAAGACTGGTTTAATTAAAATTCAAAAAACCACGACAAAGTTATATTGAATTTCATTTGCCGAATTGTAATTACTTACTTTGTAGCTGACTATAAACAGTATTTTATTACATCCACAAAAATGCATTTAAAACTACCAGCAATTTACAGACAGAGGAAGAACTAAGGGAACAGTCCTGTGCTTCTACTTTAAAGGAAGAGTTACTTCCTGTGTTAATGTGACATCAAAAAAGGAAGACCCATGATCTTTCTCAATCCAGGAGGCTTACGTCTGCCTACATCACCTTGCCTGCAAGCAGGGCTCAGACTCCCTGAGAACAGGATTTGGCAGAACCCCTCCTAAGACTAAGAAAGAGTCTCACTTGGCTCCAACTCAACAATGAGACAAAAGGAGCTGCCAGGCATGATGGATGACTTAAAGGCTTAAAACCACCATTTGCATCCTCTCAGATAAACAATTAGCTGGGAAAACATTTTTTTTCTGGAGGCAATTTCCAATACTGTTAGTATGCCTGGCAGGGGAGAGTTAGTTTAGTGAAATTATCCTTCTTTTAAGAACATTTGTCTAAGACATTTTCTGAAAACATCTTACTGGAGTGGGAAGAAATAAAACTTTCATTTAGGAAAAACAACAATAACAAAGTTTGGAGTATTAAAAGTTAGGAAAAGCTGGCCCTGGCTGGTAGCAGAGTGGGTAAGGTGCCGGCCTGCAAACCCAAAGATCGCGGGTTCGATTCCCCAGCCAGGTCACATAACCAGGTTGCAAGCCAGGTCTCCAGCCAGGTCCTTAGCTGGAGGCAGGTGAAAGCCAACCATACATTGATGTCTCTCTCCCTCTCTGCCTCTCTCCCTACCCCACTCTCTGAAAATGATAAATAAAATCTTAAAAAGAAAAAAAAAATGTTAGGAAAAGCTTGGAAACGTTTAACTTCCTTAAGACCAGTATCACGGTTTTCTATGTATTTGATTAGTTAAATTTTCCAATCCCTCTTCCTTTATTTTAAATCCATACAACTCTTCAAGTTATTAAGCATAATAAAAACTTCACATATTGAACGAGGCAGGCAGGCATAAACAAGGTTTAAGCATGAAAGAAAGGAAATGGCCTTCACACATGCTTGCCAGATAAAAATCAGTGGTTCTAAAACTGCATACAGGCAATTTTCTGGAGCTCATGAGGACTCAGGAGGGAATGCTTGAGAAATGACAGAGAAATATCTTAAAAGTGAACCTGCGTTTCTCTAGAATGAATCTACAGGACAAGGAATGAGTGCCTCTGAAAGTTCACCGAGCTGCCATTAATAAATGAAGAAGCAGTGTGGTTTCCCTGGCAACAGAGACCCCAAGTCTCCAGCAAGCTTAGTGCGGAACCACCCAAGTTTTCTCCTCAAATCTCAACTTCCCTTTTCCAGGTGCTGACAAAATGAACCGTACTTTTGAGCAGGGGAAACTGTGCAGGGGTTTTCAAAAGGGATTTTCTTACACTGTTTGGACAAAAGGGGCGTGGCAGCATCCCGGAGCTCTCCAGCTCCATCTTGCTATAACAGAGGCTTGGAACATGATTTTAAAGGGAGTTAAGAGCCCCCTGAGACTGTTCCTGCGAGTTACATATATTTCTGTAATATTATAATGTGTTATGACAAGTTATATATCATTGTAATAGGCTCCCATGATTAACATTAGTCTGACTGTTTTTCCTTTGCTTTGCAGAAATGATTTGAGGGGCTGGGATCAGCCTGCTCACCAGAATTCTGAGGAACACTGACTACATTTCTTTAACATTAGTAACCTTGAGGTTCACTTCAAGAGGTCATGATACATTTCAAAAGAGACCTGCCCAGATTCTTCCATATGAACAGAGAAGTGTGGAGAAGTATAGACTCTAAAACTCTACCACTAACTAGTCACTCACTTTAGGAAAAGTTATTAACTTTGTTTAGACCCCAAAGGTCTAAAACCTTAGAATGCTAGAATACTGTGATGAGACCTACCCACTTTTACATCTCATCCAAACACAGTCAGAGGACACTGGAAAGCACTGGTATCCTTCAATGATCCACCTTCTAGTTTCCCTCTGACAGAGCCGCCTCCAAGATCCAAAGCAAAGGAAGATGGCAGACTTCCCAACAAATGCAAGCTGCTACAAAAAGGACCAACGCCTCCAAGAACAACACAAACTCAACCTTCACCACAGAGGTTCACTCGGGGAAAGATGATTGAGGAGAGTAAGTAGTCTGTATGCTCAGGTAGAGACCCAGCATCCATTTCCGCCATTTCAAGAGCTGCGCTAGGATGGAAGACACTCTCCACCGCCAGTGGCTTCTGAGTACCCATGACATGGGCGTGCAGGGGGTGCCCGAGGAAGGATGAAAGCCAACACTTCCATCACCACAGGGCTAACAATCCACCTACCTTCATGGTGTCTAAAGGACGCAGATAGGAAGAAAAGATTCATGGGGTTACTTATTTTTAAGGATTTTCGTTTTTGATTCCATTCCCTTTTTTCCCCTTTTACATATAAATAGTCTAGTTTTAAGTCCTCCTCTGAATCCACATGATAATATAACTTCCCACACAACACTCTCACATATTCACTGTCTTTAGCATGTTTTCATGCTCAGAGGTTTTACCAGACAGTAACAAATTCCCAACAGCTACAACTGATAACCTGAAAAAAAACAGTATTCCATTTCAATTTTCAGACAGATCTGGCTCAGGGACAAACCAGCTGAAGGACAGGGAGGGTAAATTTCCAGTACAACTCTCTCTGTAAAAGCCATAAAGTTACTTTCCTGGGGGAGCAATCAAATATCTACCAGAACTCCAAAAACTACTGCATATCTAATTTCATTCCACTCATGAGGTCACTTACAAGGAGCCCCCATGTACATATATAACTACCTTAATATGAAGTCTATATCTCATTTTTCTACCTCGGAGAGAAATAAGGTGGTTTCTGATCCAAATGGGGCCCCCTCTATCTTTGAGATCCGCAGACAGCTGGATATACCTATTAACATATACAGCACTCCCCAATCACATGGCCAACACAGAACAGTGTCACGATGACAAATGCTTAAACCCTAGTGAGACATCAGGGTGCCAACAGGTGATCATTTATGTCATGAAAATAAAAATAAAAGTTGAGAAAGACTGCTACTCAGATACAACCATCCCCATTATGTGAATGTTGATTGATTCTCTCCTACAATTTCATTATAGACCCTACAGTGTGAACGAGCAATCAGGCATACTTACTTAGTTTGGTTTCCAAAGTAAGTAGCTGGAGGAATAGTAGTAGAAGAGGGAAGTTTGCTGAAGTGAGATAGCCATGCCAAGCATTTAGTTTGCATTCTGCAGACAATGGAAAGTACTATCACATGTGCTCAAGAAAAAGGATGCTTACCACCAGGGCTGTGGAAGGGTAAATGGATGATGTGACCTGAGTAGGCTAACTGGAGGCAGGGAGGAGAAAAGACAAGAAGAGCAGTGCAAGTAGTTTAGGTGAAGGTAATGAAATCTTGAATTTGGGAAGAAAACCTGAAGAAAACAAGAGCTGGTACTGAATAAAAAATGTAGAACTGTCATATTGCCTTACAGACCTGGTGCAGGTGGAAAGGAAAACAATTTATGGCCATTGACAGTCTTAGTTAGCTCCAAGACAGGAGTCACATCTTGGACACAAAGAATCCAGGAAAATTAGGACTCTGATTGGAACAAGGGTTCCAATAGGTTTCATTTTGGGTATTTAAATGTGAGGGCACAAAAGGATGTCTGTCCATGTGGAGCTGCCCAGCAAGTAGCTGGGTGTGCAGGGTTGGGGATTAAAAGATTCGGGGTGAGCAGGAAACATAGGTCTAGCAGGCAAGGATCTATTGCCGGTAACTAACTGAACCCTGAGAGCAATGGATCGCACCCATGGAAAGTGTAAAAGGAAAAGGGAGCTGGGGAGAACAGAGGGCTGGACAGAGAAAAAGGAATCAGTAGAGGAGGATGAAAAATAGAAAAGGGAGATGTACTTAGTTCAGTAATAACATGAAAGGCAAGGGTAGATAAAAGTTCAGAAAAGATGAGCTAAGAAAGACAAGCATTTAGATTCATAGATGGAGAGCAGATGATAGCTAGGTGGGGTGGAATTAGGGGGTGGAGGGATTGAGCAAAACAGAAAAAGGACTCATTGATATGGACAACAGTGTGGTGATTGCAGGAGACAGGAGGTATAAGGGACTAAATAGTAAAGGGGAAAAATACAATAAAGATTTAAAAAAAAAAAAAAAAAAAGGCCAACCATTCAAATTGCTGGAGAAAGGTCAAGTAGGATGGAACCAGAGAGCTACATTATGGGACACATTAAATCCTCTCTTAAATGTTATGGGACACATTAAATCATTTCTTAAATGTTATGGGATACATTAAATCATCTTTTAAACATGCAAAAGTAGTTGTGGTTGTACATGCTGCCATCTACCCATCAGTTTGATCTAGGATGGATCTTGTTCTGTGACAAGGGTTCTTAAGTTCCAAGGATCATGGGTCCCTTTGGGTTTTACATGACTCATATGGTCTCAAAAGCCAGCATTCTCAACACTGACCTAGGATGTGAGGAAATGAAACAAAATCCAAAGCAGTTGCTGAATGGTGTGTGGTCCAGGAAAGAGTGTTGACAAAGTGTGGGCCTGTGTCCAGCAACCCTTTGGTTGAGTACAGGAGGTGAGGCTTTAGGGCCCACATTCCCAAACCTATATGCAAAGGCTGGGGGGTCCAGAATAATTAGTTTCTGGTCCACTATAATCACAGTTTGACTATGAATATAAGAGTTCAGAAAAAAATGAATAAAACTATTCAATAAGAATTAATTAACTGTATATGGAATTTACAATCAAAAGCATTATATATTTTATTAGCATTGGTAAACTTGTGTGCCACACATGCTTTATATCAGTAAAAAATTTTATCCAACATATATATGTACGCATATGTTTGTGTACATGGTTTAAAATATTTACCAGCACATCACTTAGCATCACATCTTAATTCTAGTCATTGCTTCTAAAAGTTTCACCAAGCCTTGGGTGGTGGCTCAGTGGATAAGGTGCCAGCCTGCGAACTCAAAGGTTGCTGGTTTGATTCTTAGCCAGGGCACATAACAAGGTTGCAAGCCAGGTCTCCAACCAGGTCCTTAGCTGGAGGCAGGTTAGAGACAACCATACACAGACATCTCTTTCCCTCTCTGCCTCTCTTCCTTCCCCTCTCTCTGGAAATGATTTAAAAACAAACAAATAAACAAAAAAACCCTTTTAACTAAATGTTTCACCAAAATGGCAGTAGGTTCCTATATCAGCAAAAGATGTTACATTGGATGATCCAAAGACCACTCCCCTGCCAGAGTTTCAAGGGTGACCTATCAACTCCCACGGGTAGACTCCAGAGTCACACAGGCTTCCTCTCCCGGCTCCCTGTCCTTACGTGATCCTTGTAACATCATTCAGCTGCACGAATACCCCCACACCTCCAACCCTCCCTGCCTTTGCCCTTGCCATTTTCTTTCTAATATTCTGACATAGCCTCAGAACTCCTTTCCTTATCATCCTTCTCCCCCAACTCTCACCCTTCCTTAAGGTTAGAGACAGAGTGATCTTACTTAAAATATCACTGGGCTTTCTATCATGCAATGCCCAACACCTAGAATGCCAACTCTCGTTGCTACCTCCAAACTTCTATTCATCTTTCGGTAAAGCCTCCCATGACCCACTTACTGACTCCCTCCCTGATCATGCTCCTTGCATTCTCCTGCTCTCATAGCCTCGCCACGTCCTGTCATCACTTGTTTCCATGACCACCTTCTCCACTAGTCTCTGAGGTACTAGATGGCAGGGGCTTCTATAATTTCATCTGTCCCCAGCCCCCAGGATACCACCTAATACAGAGATGACCAATAAATGCTGACTGAATGAATGGACCAGAAATATACACAGAGTGTAGATAGTACTCCTTTCTGAAGCTTAGGATCTTCAAAAAATTTTATTTTCTTTTAAAATTTGTATTGACTTTATTAGGGTGACATTGGTTAATTAATAGGTTTCAATTCTACAATACATCATCTATACACTGTACTGTGTGTCACAACCCCAAGTCAAGTCTCTGTCCGTCATCATCTATACCACCCCCCCCACACCCGCTTCGACCTCTCCCACCATGCTTTCCCTCTGGTAATTACCACACTATTGTCTGTGTCTATGAAGTTTTATTATTATTATTACCTTGCTTAATCCCTCCCCTTTTTTCAACCATTTTAATATATTGGAAGAGGAATATTATTTTTAAAAGATATTATTTGGGAACATTCCCAAGACTAAGAAAAGCAACACTCAAAGGTCTTTCATGAGTTGCTTGCGTAATAACATGTTTTCTGTCAAGAGAAATTTATAAGCCTGTTTCTCTAGTTTTAACACAGATTTTATGACAAACTCTTCTATTCCATGTGTGTGGTTTCTCATCACCCCAAAGCTCATAATTACAAAATATTATCCCTGAAACTAACATGCAAACAATGAAAATATTTGTAACCATAATGTCTGGACTTAGAGAAACTCTCTCAGAGATTTTAAAGAGTCAGAAATGTTTGGCTTTAGAAGATACTTCAAAAATAATTCCATCCAATAATTTAAACTTGTTTTGCAGATGGAAAATTAAAGCAATGCCAGAGGACATGCCTAAGCCCACCCCGCTTGTGAGCTTACGGCTGGGAAGAGCTGAAGACCCCTGGCTCTGGGGCAGTCAGTGCTCACTTCAGAACCATTCTGTCACATTCCATGGTTTTCTATGGACTTTTTACTTAAATGTTAAAGTGCACCTTAATCATTAACATTTAGGAAATGCCTATGATAGGCCCTACCTTTGCTTTCAATAGGATTTAAATCCAAAATTATTCTTCTTAGACTGAGAAGGTGAATCTGGATAAATTTTTAATTATGTCTCAGAGTCTATTTTGATCACAACTACATAATCAGAAAGTCAGGACTGGTTCTCCTCTTCAGGCATCAGAGGCCTGAAATATTCTTGGATGCCACATAGCATCGCCCATATTTAGTATTATCCAAGGACTGTTCACAGTGTTCCAAAAGCCCCTAGACACTGGAATCCTGTCACATATTTCTTGTGAATCTATTTAAAATTTCACAAAAGGGGATCTCAGCAGAACCCAGAAATTCTGTTGTTAGGATTCAAAGAGATATATGCTGTATGTCATAGAGTAATGCGCTGTTTTCAAAATTGCATAGATTCCAAAGTTCCTCTTAAGAAAGAAATATCTTCTTCTCTTAATCAAATTGATAACATGGCAAAGATAAGTGGAAGCAAAGACTTATTATGAACAAGCCCACAGTGTGGTCCCAAACATGAAAGATGACGAAGCTGTCCTTTTGATTTCCTGCTTTACCCTACAGTCACCTACCAGGGCATAGGTGATTTGCCCCTCTGGCTGGGTCCGTTTCCAGGGATTCTGCTTGGGAAGACATTCTGGTCCTCCACCCATAATGGCAATCTTAAAAGTTCTCTCTCTGCCCTGGCTGGTGTGGCTCAGTGGACTGAGTGCTGGCTTGTGAACTAAAAAGTCACCTGTTTGATTCCCAGTCAGGGCATGTGCCTGGCTTGCAGGCCAGGGCCCTAGTTGGGCATAAGCGACAGGCAACCACACACTGATGTTTCTCTCCCTCTCTTTCTTCCTCCCTTCCCCTCTCTCTAAAAATAAATAAAATCTTTTTAAAAAATTCTCTCTCCAATTGACACTGCTCCACTGAATCATTCATTCTCAGAACTGTTCTCTATGGATCGTACCTTCATTCACACAACGTCTGAACCAATTACATTTCAGCTGTAACAAGATTTGAAACGGATAATGCAGCCCTCTGTCCTAAAAATATCTCCTCTGTATTTTCTAATCACGTCATAATTGAAGCATTTAGAAAAACATGGGATAAATCTACATTTATTTTTTTGATTTCAAATTTCCTTCATGTCTCCCTTCAAATTTCTTCTCTCCTGTCAGATGGGGCCTAATGTCTTTATCCATCCTTACCCAAGGCAATCTCCAGGATTATTTTCATCGCCAGGAAGTATGCTCATCTCCTTATATCTCCTGCAGGAGCAGCAAACACTGCACGTGGCATTCCCAGAGCCAAGTCAAAACACCTGGGTTAGATATTGCAGAGGCTGGATCTTCTATAAAGGGCAGGTATAATGGAGCTCCCATATTAGAAAGTGTTGTGAAGACTGATAATGTTTCTATGAAATCAGCTGTCACAGTATCTCACGTATAACAAACACTGTACATATTAGCTGAATATCAAATTAGATATAAATGAATTCATTTCTCATCACTGTTATTTCTCATTCATATTGCTTTAAATAGGATCCAAATGCAATTACTCCTGTGCTCAAGAGTAAACAGCCCTATACTCCAACATGCAGCACTACCAGTTAAATGAGGGAAGAGAGAATGTTCATTCCTTTGCAACTTTTTGTTGACCTCAAAGCACTGTTACAGCAATAGAAAGAAAGGTTGGTCAAAGGACAGTGATGGCTAAATCACAAAAGAAACAAATAATTTGATAAAATGGGGAAAAGGTTCATTCTCACATATAGTCAAGTCAATACAATATAAAACATCAATAAAATACTCCCTTTTACCTATATTGATCCTCAATATCCCCAAGAACATATATTGCAGTTGGGGTTATACAAGGTTTGTCCAGAAAGTATCCAGCCACACACTATGAAAACTAGAGGTGTTTATTGAAAAAGATACAAGAAACATTGTACACAGGACGATGACACCTCATTCCCCTTCAAAAT
Source organism: Noctilio leporinus (assembly GCA_004026585.1). Lineage (NCBI taxonomy): Eukaryota > Metazoa > Chordata > Mammalia > Chiroptera > Noctilionidae > Noctilio > Noctilio leporinus. The sequence goes on along the minus strand of PVIW01000398.1, from coordinate 406,705 downwards.
AGGCATCTAGGGACAGGAAACATTGTACATAGGAAAATAACACCTCACTCCCCTTCAAAGTAGGCACCTTGGAACAAAAAACATCATACATAGGACAATGACACCTCACTCCTTTTCAAAGTAGCCATCTTGGGACCTCACACAGTTCTCCCAGCATCTCTTCCACCATTCAAAACACTCTGCAAAACCCTTTGTTGGAATCGCCACCAGCTGCCCCATTGTATTTTTCTGAATCTCATTGATGCTCTTCTCTTCCCTTTCAAAGGTGATTTGAGTTTTGGAAAAAGCCGTAAGTTACAGTGTGCCAAGTCTGGGCTGTAAGGGGCTGAGTTACCTGGGTGACTTAATATTTTGCCAAAAAACTCAGCACAAGATATGATGCAGCACAAGTTGTCATGATGAGGCTGCCAATCACCAGCTGCCCATAGCTGTGACTGCTTACATCATATTTCATCTCTCCACTGATGAAGAACATTTTTAACTGTTTGGCCTGGAGGGGTGTACTTGACACCTTTCCAATCAAAAACCACAATTAACATGGTCTTGATCTTGCTGCGACTTTGTTGCGCCCTCTTCGGTCACGGAGACCCAGGCAACTGCCATTGGGACAACAGGGCCTTCATTTCTAGATCATGCTACACCCACAATTTATCTCCTATTATAACCTGCTTGAGGAAATCTGGATCAGGTGGTAGTTTGAGTCAAGTCATTTGCAACTGCAGCATGATGCTCCTTCTGCTCTGGTAGTAGTGCCATGGGACCAACTTTTCCATGACACATTTCACACCAAAATACGACGTCAAAATCTCAAATACAGTTTTTGGAATCCCCAGATCAGCGTCTAGTTCTCATACTGTCAGTCCCCAATCTTTGTTGATTGCAGCCTGTGCATGTTCAACATTTTCAGGTGTTGTGTTTGTTGCTGGCCTTCCAGAACATGGTTCACATTCAACGGATTCTTGATCATCTTTGCAGTATTTGTGTTACACTTTTATTTGCGTTGCACTCATTCCATTGTCCCCCAAAAGCTTTCTGAATTGTTCAAATAGTTTCTGAAGAGTCAATTTTAAGCATAACACAAAATCTGATGCAGAATCATTACTCAGTCATTTTGAATGTGACAGCCACACAGTACACATGCTCACTTAACAGCACCTACCACCCCCACTGACTAGTACAGTGAAGTTGTCATTGTTCACACATGCACATTCCAGTCCACTCTATTTGGCTGCTAGGTTATATCATGTTGTGAAACCACTCTCATAATATTAACAATAGCTGGACTTTTTCATATATTGATATATTGATTCAACCCTTTTGGGTAGCAATTTGATTATAAAAACAACCTTTGCTCCTAATATAATTCAGGGATATCATATAAAATACTGAAGGGTCAATTTTTAAGAGATGTTTGTCATAGTTATTCAGTGGTTAAAAAAACCAAAAAAAACTCAGCAACTAAAAATGAGGAATTTTTAAACTCCCTCTGTGTAAAACATTAAAGAGGCATTAAAAATTATATTTAACAGGAACAGCTTACATTATAAAAAGGTGAAACACAGAACGATCACACTTTGTAAAATAAAGCGATATGAAGGAAATACTCAAAATGTTAACAGTGGTTGGCTCTGAGTACTAGGTATATGGGTGGGTTTCCCCCCTTGCTTAGTCTCCTACTTTACATTTGGTCAATCGTCCTCACTCCTATGTCCACCTGCAAAACAACTGCCTGTGGAGAAGTGGGTAAAGGAGAGAGCAACCAAGAAACCCAAATAGAGCAGAACAGGTACATGGGGAGGATACTGCACAGTCAATCCTATTTCATAACCCTGACTCTCCACAGGTGAAAGGTGACTGACTACATTCCACCCCAGTTTCATATTGAACACCACTCACAAACCCAAGGACATGATGCACTGAGTTTATAAAGCTGATGCAATTAAGGATTACAATTTATGTGCACATGCATTCAAACTTAAGGGTGAAGAAAAGCAAATATTTCTAAATCCAGTCACACTGAATTATCCCTGACACTCTCTCTCATGTCCTCCAGATCTTCTAACACGTAGCCTAACATATTTCTCCCCTCCCTTTTTGCCTAGCCAATTCCACCTTCTGTATCAATTTGCATCTCAGATAGCCCTTGTCTCCCCTAAGTCTGCCTTGAACCAGGGTGGGAGTATGCACTACTACCTATGTCAGTGACTATTAATGCGTGTTACAGAGGAACTAAAATTTACATGTTAAAGCCTAACCACAATGTGACTGCATTTGGAGATAGTACCTTTAAAGAGATAAGTAATTATGGTTAAATGAAGTCATAAGGGTGGGGCCCTAATCAAATATGGCTGGTATCCTTATAAGATGAGAACAAGACAGCAGGAATGGGTGTGCACAGGAAAGCCACACAGTGAGAAGGCAGCAATCTGCAAGCTCAGAAGACAGACCTAAGGAGAAACCACTGATCCCTTAATCTTGAACTTCCAGTCTCCAGAACTATGAGAAAATAAGTTTGTTACTTAAGTTATCCAACCTGTGGTTTTTAACAAATAAGAAATCTTAAAGGTTGGGGGAAATTAATAATCATTTCAAGCAAGCAGCCATAGAATATGATAGGAGTGGCTACTACTCAAATTAACAGCTAAGTTAGACAAAGAGAGGAACGAGACATGTAACCAATTGTGCTGGTCCCTTTTATTCAAACAGATTTTTAAGATACATTTGCAATGTGAACTCTTGGACATAATAAATTGTTCAAGATAATTATGGATAGAAAGTAAGTTAGTTAAGTTGTGTGCCTTTATGCACTGGAGTATATATGCAAGTGTGCCTGCTTAAGAAAGAGTCACCATGGGATGCACTGCCATTAATTAACTTGGGCTTAGTCAATGAACACAAGAAAGAAGCACACATTAAGGCTGAGTTAGCTATATTTAAGGAAACTGCAATTTTACAAACACTTTTCAAAGGCAACTTTGTCAGAGGAAAACAGATCTACTCGTTCTTCCTATGACAAATGTGCCATTACTCTTCATCTTTACTGCACTATATCCACAATATGGAGAGGATTTGTCAAAACAACCGTAAGGCAGGGAAATCAGCAGTGGTGGTTTTCCATGGCTGGAAGTCAAAAAACTGGAAGGTTGTATAATCCTGCCCTGAAAGACAACGTGCAGGATTCATTTCCATTTTACGGTGAGTGCATAAATGGAAGATTGGTCCACAAAAATCTATCCAACTGTAAGAAAAAGACTAGTACTAGTGACCACTTATGTTCTGAGGTGCTAAAGAGAAAAGGGAGCTTTCATCCATTTTACCCCAGCGACTGCCAACCTAGTAAAAAACACAATGACTTTCTTCTATCATTCTCTTGCTAGCTCTACTTCTTTTCACAATCCTATTACCTTTTTCCAGATCCCACATGCTCTGCCGCTGAAGTCCAATAGGTTCCAAAATCACTAAGCTCCCCATCTGCTCCAAGTTAAATTCACATTCCCTCATTATAATGATCCCAGTTAAGGGTAAGGAGGACTTGATTGAACTCATTTATACTATACTCAGTGCCTCTTATTTGTTTCCACAGGAACAGTACCATTTTAAAAGAAGATTAGTATTACCTACAAATATAATTCATTTGAAAGCACCATTAAGACATTCATCCATTCATCCATTTGTCAATTCAACAACTTAAAAATGTACTTTGTGTCAACCCTTTTTACTTGGAGGTATTTGTGTCAGTCAAATTCACATATAAATACCAACCTTGGTTTTCCAAGATCGAGGTCCCTGAGTTTGTCTCTTTGCAGAGATTTTTCCTGCAGACTACATAAAAGCAATACATACTTCTAGGCCAGTCATATGTCAAAAGCCAAGGTTTGTTTATAATTTCACCATTTATAATCTCCCTGCGAAACAAATTTATTCTCCTACAAATATGAAAAGTTCTGTAAGCCCTGGCTGGTGGCACAGCACATAAGGAGCTGGCCTGCGAACCCAAAGGTCGCTGGTTGGAAACCCCAGCCAGGGCACATAACCAGGTCTCCAGCCAGGTCTCCAGCCAGGTCTGTAGGTGAAGGCAGGTGAAAGGCAACCATACATTGACGTCTCTCTCCCTTTCTGCCTCTCTTCCTTTTCCTTTCTCTCTAAAAATAATAAAACTCTTAAAAGAAAAGAAAAGAAAAGAAAATGCTCTGTAAGTATACAATGCCAACCCAGTGAAAACCAAACACTACTACAATGGCAGATCTGTTGCTTGCTAGTAAAAATTTTTTTTTAAGATTTTATTCATCATTTTTAGAGAGAGGGGCAGGGAAAGAGGCAGAAAGGGAGAGAGACCTCAATGTATGGTTGCCTTTTTCACCTGCCTCCAGCTACGGATCTGGCTGGAGACCTGGCTTGCAACCCGATTAGTGCCCTGGCTGGGGAATCAAACCAGCGACCTTTGGGTTTGCAGGCCAGCACCTTATCCACTGTGCCACCAGCCAGGACTTAGTAAAAGATTTTTAAACACCCCCAAACAAGATTTGATACTGCATGTATTCACTGCTGGTGTGGCATACTGCTGCCACCTTCCCCCTGCTACATTTTGCCTACAACACTATGCTTCCTATGGAAGCTACATACAATCTCTCAGAGACCAAGGCAATCTCATGCAGCTAAAGGCAGGGCTGAGAAAAAACAGAAAACTATGGCATTTTCTTTACATACACACTGCATTTACTCTCCACCTTCGTGAACTCTGAGAAGGAAGTGTCAGAACATAAACTCATAACAGGTGCCATTTATTGGGCACCTTGTGTACCTGCTCCTGTGCAACGCATTTCCTAAATCTCTCTTCATTATCACAGACGTCCTACGAGACAGGTACTATCATTATGCCCAGTTTACCGGTGAGGAAGCTGAGCCTTAGTGCAGTGAGAGCTCACTCAAAGCACACAGCTATGAAATGGCAGAACTGAGCTGCGATTTGAGCCCCAGTCTGTCAGGCTGCACTGCCCTTAAAAGGAGGCCATGTCAGATGTTTGCAAGTCCAAAGTTTCTGTAGATATCTGTTCCAGCCACTGTCCAGCCTTCCAAAGCAACGGATGACCTAAAAAGGGTGACTAGCCTGTAAATCACACACTAGAAAGCCTATTCTGCATAACTCATACCTCACCCTCCCCTCACCAAATGTGAACTGGGTGATTTATCTTTCGCACCTCAAATGGCTTGTTTTACACTGAGCTGTAATTATCTCCCAGTGCTGGTTGCCGGCCACTTGTTGACACTAGCTATGAGACATACTGCTTAACACTAATTGTATCCAAGTCATCTCTCTTGAACTAAAACTCTAAATTCCGATTTCCTAAGATGTAACTATTGCAATGCAATTCAAGAAACAGTTATGAAGTCCTTAGGTAACTACAGATATCAAACACAAGGGTGCAGCCCTTGCACAAGGTTAGTTCAAAGTCTAGTTGGGGAAACCAGGGACCCAGTGTGTCAGCACCAAGGAGGGGCAGCTCATCAGGTTTGAGACATTCAAAGGAGGTATCTGAAAGGGTTCTTGAAGTATGAGTGGGAATTTCTAAAATGGGTAAGTAGTACTTGATCTTAAAATTACTAATTCTGTGCTACTACAAGAGTAGAAGGGACAAACAGTTGTAACAAGTTGTGAACATTTTTATACATGAAAATCTTTACCCTGTGGGGAAAAATAAGCTGAAACTTTTTTCAGCAGCATAGTGACAGGAGTAAATTTAAGTTTCAGGAAGATGAGAAAACTTATCCAAACATTCTGGAGTGTGACTTACTTTCTAAGAAAGAGGTGAGAAACTTCCACATTTTCAGGTTTTATGTGCCCGGTTTGTCAGGTTACTAATGATGTATGTCAAATATAACTCATTCCATTTCTCCTTTTTCATTGCCCTAATTCGGGTACCCTGCTTTGCATGTATTAGATTCAAGTTATACCCTGTATTTAAACATTTCAGTAAAAGAAGGCCAGAGGGAGGCAGACATACAGTTTAGCCTACCTTAGTGGGCTAGAAAGCAATGTTCATAATTAAAATGATCTGAATTCCAGCCAAATCTTTCTTTTCCAATTCATTGATAAAGTGTTGATTAAAAATACAGACATTTTGTCATCCTTACTACATTTACCTCATCTCAAAACTCTCCTGACTGGGTGAAAGCTAATGCTGCTTCTTCTGTCTGGTCAATTATTGCATGGACACAAGGGACCAATTAATGCCATCCATAAAAGCCTGAATCATTCTGTCAATTAACGAGAACTAACTATGTCATCAGATATATTACTGGTGAGCAAGTCTATTTGGTTGCAATATGTCTTGAAGGAGAGCAGTATCAAATGAATCACAATTGACTTGGACAACTGCTAGCATAATTTCGGAAGATGAAAAGACAGATGTGGTAGTTATTAGTGGTCCCCTGAGGAATTACAGCCAAGCAATTGTAATGTGCTAAGACTGCACTAGCAGGTGCCTGCAGTACAAATCAGACAGAGGGTTAAATCAATATTTTCAATTTCTTAGGATCAATCTGGTGTTTGAACGAGATGGAAACTTGTTAGCAATTGGCAGGATGTGTAAATGAAAAGTCAAACTTCTTATTATTTGTTAAAAAGGAATGAGTATACTGCATCATGCCCTTGGCACCTGGTAATGCTTTCATGATCCAGTAGCTGGGGCATTCACTAAGGATCAAGGGGTTCTTAAATTTTAATAGAGTGCAGAAGGTTAGCTTTATACAGGTTGAACATTCACGATCTTTAAAAATGATTGAAGTGTCAATAGGAAAGTTTTGAGCTGTGACAACAGTATAGTTATTAACAATTAGAGCAAGAACCAGAAGGAAACCTTAAACTCAAAAAAAAAAAAAAAAAAAAAAGGAAAAACAAGGTCTTACTGAGGGTGTAAAGATTAAACATAGCCTTGGGACTAATACTAGTATCTCTTATTTTATTAAAAAGCAGTCTGGGCCCTGGCTGGTGGCACAGTGGATAAGGAGCCAGCCTGCAAACCCAAAGGTCACTGGTTCGATTCCCCAGCCAGGGCACAGAACCAGGTTGCAAGCCAGGTCTGCAGCCAGGTCTGTAGCTGGAAGCAGGTGAAAGGCAACCATACATTGATGTTTCTATCCCTCTGTGCCCCTCTCTCTTCCCCTCTCTCTAAAAATGATGAATAAAATCTTTAAAAAAAAAAAAAAAAGGCAGTCTGGCTTTGAGTATGATTTACAAAAAAAACTTTATTTCTTCTGCCATATACACTGTGTTTATAATCCCTGTTGAGTGTCTAGAATCCTTGTTGAGTATCTAGATTAACTGAATGACCATCTCTGACAATATTCCATCTTGGGTTTTGTTCATTTGCTTGCTTTTCATTTAGTGATAGACAGTCCTTCATATGCCATCAAATTAGGAAGATTCAATAAATACAGAGGTTTGCAACAAATAAAACTCTCCACCTAATATATTTGTGTGTACACGGTAACCAGCTGAACCCTTGCTGGGGAAGGGGTGGAAGCGGGGCGCACGGAGGGAGATGGAGAGGTGTGTGTGCGAAGCTGTAGTCTGTTGCCTCCTCACCGCCTCCGGGCAAGTCACACCACTGCTCTGGATCAGTTTTCCCACAGGCACTAAAACTGGCTCTAAAACTTCCTATACCTGTTGGAAGCAGTACATCTCCAGCCTGGCATATTAATTAGAAGGGCTAATGTTCCCTCCCTATTTAAGAATAAAGTGGCACACTTCAGTAAGCACACTATGAAACTTAAATGTGTAAAGCCAATAGAAGTAGTCCTTTCATTGAAAAAAAAAAAAGGAACTCTCTCCAGAATTTACTAAAAAACGAATTCAAGCAAGTATTTCTTGACTGTCTAAGAGCCAGATTTTTGAGACACAAAGATAATGAGGCACAGCACGAGCCCTCAAGGAGTTGAGGGGAATGTGCACCCAATTAATGGTAAACAAGCAGATCTAAGACCAGCTGAGGGCACTGGGAGAATTCAGGAAATGGAGAATGTCTTCTGGTGGCAGAGGGGCCAAGAGAAAGGCAGGCTCTGCAGGAAAACAAAATCCATGGAAGAAGTGATATTTCAGACCGGTTCTGAAGGACAATATTTAAGACAGGACAAGCTGGAAAGGAAGGAGTAGGTGGCAGAAAAACAGACAAGGCAGGCTTAATGGAGAAGGGATTTTGAAAACATAGTGACTAAAAAGGGGTGGAGGGATGATTTTACACAGAGAGCTTCTTCATCTGTAGAACTAAATGGTGGGAACTGGCTTATTCAATGGGGAAATGGGGGGAAAGAGAGGCCATCGCCTTCCCTGGCACCGAGTCAGACAACGGGGAGGTGGGAGGCTCCATCGAAGAAATAAAGGACAGTAGAGGGAAGGGGACCCAGAGAGAGTGAGGGGGCCTCGCTCACTCTCCTGACACTTTTAGTTTGCTTTCTACTTTTACACTGACCATAATAGGAACTAAAATTAGTGCATGCACATGTAAAATGCAATTATAAATATAATTAATATATAATGTACACATAATTTACAATTGTATAATAACATTGTGTGCCTACATACTTACGTGTGTTACATGCATGCTATCAGGTTTCTTAAAGAATGGACTCATTGTAGATCCTGCTTACTAAACACATACACAAGCTGCCGACACGTAAGAACACATGGGGCTGGGCCCTGTTGTACAGGAAGCCAGCTCTCCCAGATGAGATGAGGCTCTGATGGCCTGGGCACAACTCCGGAGCTGTCTACTGCTCAATACAGAGATCTCCGTGGCCAGAGGTAACTGCGTGAAAGCTTCCCTTCAGCAGCTTATGATGAGAAGGGCCAACTCTGAGACTGCTCAAATAGGCAGCCAGGTTAGGGGTGAGTCTTCCTTAAGGGCCAGGATTCAGGGGTTGCAGTTCCAGCCCTGGAGGGCAACAGCAAATTGCCCAGGTGGCCAATGAATGAGGTAAAACAACTGAGGAGAAGCTGGCCACTTCCTGTCAAGACAATGGAAGTAAATACACTCTAAGTAAATAGAACATAAGCAGAAAATTAACAAAATGAGCAAAATAAGGGATTTAGAAATTAATATAATATAAAAAAGAAATGTCTTAGAATTCATTTTTTTTTAAACTAAGGAAATGTTCAAGAATTCACTGGAGGTACTGAGCATCTTAGAATTTGTAGAGTGCAAGAGTGAGCTGATTCCCCTAAGACACAACAGGGCCTTCCCACCTCTGGGGCACTTACTTGTCCCTACATTATCCATCAGGACACTCCCACTGGCTGCCTTTGTTATCTCTGCAGGGCAGGCTGTCCAGTGACCTCACCTGCCCAGTTCTTTTTCTTTATTTGGTCATTGTCCTACCTCTTGGCTCCCTTCTCTCAGCTAAGCTAAGCTCAGCTTGTAACAGCACAGGGGCCTCTCCCATTTGCTCCTGTGAGGCCCTTGCTCTGCTAAACCCCTGGCCTCCACATCCTGGTGTCTGTCCCCCTCAGTCTCTCCACCCCCAAGACAAGTAAACTTCTCTCATCTTCCCAATTAAAATGTCCTGTCCTGGTTCACAGACAGCTACTAACCCTACCCCCTGCTCAGCTTTTCAGTGAAAAGCCTAAGTGTCTTGTGGTGAGGGTTGTGGAGAAATAAAGATGACCTCAACAGTCTTGTGATGCTAATACATGTGTCCTGTCTCATGAATTACATCGCCAAGTCCAATTAAGGCACCAAGCATTGTCTTCGGGATGTAACATGTGCTCAACATACTCAACTCCTGTAGTTTTCGTGATTGTATTGCAAACAACCAAGTTCATGCCTAATCTCTACTACTGGGTTGTAGGGGGTAAATAAAGCATTCTTTATCTTCATGATTTTCCATCTCTCATGCTATCAATGGAGTCTTAAATGCAGAATATGTTCAAAGGAAACTATTTGGCTAGAAGGTCAGTATGAGGACTATAGTCAATGTTCAAAATCAGTGAGAATAAGAAACAAATTCAAGATCCTCTGGTTTAGATTTTCCCTCTAAAGACAACATGCATTATTTTATGCTTTAATCACAGTTGGCACCAACTGCTTCACAGAAGTTAGTCGTTCCTCAAGTCACACCAGCGTCCCTTGGTGACCACAGCTTTACGGCACAGCTAAATGAACCGGGTGAAGATTCTCCGGTTCAGGTGAGGCTAACAGGATGCTTACACAGAGCAGGGGAAAGGCTGGATGGGTGGGCTCATTCATTTTTCACATATATTTTCTGAATAACTACCTTGGGACTGGTACCACAGCAGGTCCTGACAATTCAAGGCTAAACACGAGTCATTGCCACGCAGCATCATGTGGCCTATCAGGGCAAAATGCACTGGACAGTAACGCTACCTGCAGCGTTTCAGTCTGGTGGACCCTGTGACGTGGGCGCTTCCTTGTCCACTATACTGTGGTTCCGCTGGGAGCCAAGGCCATGCATGGTAAAGGAGACAAACAGAGGAAGCAGAATTTTCCCCCCCTAAATTTTCTTTCCAATACTTAAAAATTCTCATAAGCTTAAAACAGTGAATCCATAAACATTACCATCTGCAGGAATGGTCTGAAGGATATCTGAAAGAGAAGTTAACTAATCTATTTATACTCTAACTTGTTCCCAAAAGGGTTTGAGACAGGTAAAAACCAAAACAAAACAACAAAAAAATCCAACCTAGGTGAGGGAAACAAAGTGTAAAAATAAAAATAAAACAGGAGTAGGGTTATGCAGACAAACGTAAAATAAGAAAAAACAAGGATCCTATAGGGAAAAGTCTGAGTTGGCACCAGTGAAGGAACTATGAGTTGAAAAACCATTCACTTGTGCTTTTGGTTATATATATATATACACACACACACACACACACACACACACACACACACACATAATCACACTGCCCTGGGGAAGGCTATGAGCATTGCTTGACTTCAATTTTGTGAAAAGAACAGCTATGGCTTTAAGAAATTCAACTCCTGAAAGCCAGCTTTTGAAAACCAAGGTTCAGCCAAGAAGAGCCAATAAAAATGCTGTAACTTGAAACCAACCCACACAGCACAAAAAGAAAGGAGAGAGGTAGCCTGGTTGCCCTGAAACACACCCTTCTAGCTGAGTTCTAGAACAGCAGTGCCCAGTTTGCAAGACAAGAAGCTAATTGACTCGAATGTCTGCTGCATAAGCTATAAAATAAGTACATAAAGAACAATATGAACATACAGCGCCATCAGTTACATAAAAAGGCCTGCTGTCCGATGCCACACTGTGCACCAAACAAGCCGGACGATTGTTTCAGCAGGCTGCAAGGAGGAAGAATGAATAATTAGCGTACTTGTGAATCAAGTGTCCACCAGGAAGAGATCTCCATCCTGGGGCAGCAGCAGGGCAGTACCCCTCAGCCCTCCAGAGTCAAGCTGGGGCTTTTAAAGATCTTTATTGACAATCAGGATGCAAGCGAATACATTTGTCAGCCAAATAAACCAACAACCAGCTCCACTGTGGCCATTTCTTATTCAGCAGCGCGCGCACACACGCACACACGCACACACACACACACACACACACACACACATTTCTAAAGTTTCACCAACTGCAACTTTCTATTACCAGGAAATGTCATTTTCTCTTAGCTTTTTTATTGGCTAAGGAGACAACAATTCTTGCCAAAAAAGGAGGGGTGGTGACAAAAGCATCCATTTGAGCTGTTCTGGCACAAAGGGCAAAACATGATATGAAGTCCATAAAACAAACGTTTGTCCAGAAGGATGGGGAAGGTGGTGGGCAGGAGTAAATACCTTTGCTCCTAGGATTTTCCTCCTTCTCCAACATACTAAAGGTGAAAAAACTTTTTTCTTCCTCCTGCAAACCTAAAAATAAGCAAGCGGGATGCACAGTCTGTCACCCATTGATATGATATCTGATGCAGGTGACAACCTGCAACATAAGCGGCAGGAAGCAACAAAACACCTATATAACCCAGAGTCAGCAGGTCAAAGTTCAAATCTCTGCTCTTCCTCTAAGACCCATATCATTTTAAGCAAGTCATTAACTTATCTAATTTTTTTGTTTGTAGAAAAAGGACAACGTGTTGTCATTCTCACAACCTCCCTCCAAGGGTTGTTAAGAGTATGAAATGAGATTGTGAATATGACTGTCATTTGACATAAATAAGTATGATTCCTTAACTTAGTCTGGAAACTTGGAAAATGCCAGGCACATTCCCAGCATTTTTTGAATGCTTACTGTTTGCTTAGCATTGAGGCAGGTGCCTAAGAGATGCAGGGAACAAAAAGGTGCGGTTCCTGATTGCTAAGTATTCGCAGGCTAGTCAGAGACAAAATATGTAAGTTTAGAGCTAAAGCTAGATTAGGCACAGTTCAGTTTATATAATAGTCTAAATGCTTTCCCCTCACCTCACTTAATTCTTCTGCACTCAAGAAAATCCACAGGGTTCTGCCCAGATGCTTATAACTCTCAAAACATTAACAACAGAATTGATGAGTGGCATCTCACTGGCACCCAGAGGTATTCTCGGCAACAGAGAGCTGAGAGAAATTCCCTCTTGTCCTTGAGTTACTCCATGAATTCAAACCATAGGGAGAAGAGCGGTCCCAAAGGAAATCTTGTCTAGAGTGACGAAAAGAACTTGCTCCCTACCATTTCTACTGAACTGTACTTTAAAAAGAAGAGAAGACTGCATGGAATGCCTAGAAGAACCTCCTTCGGGGAGCTCCAGGGTCCAAGCTCCAAGCCCAGGGACCTGAAATCCAATCCATCACCATATTAATTAATAATGGGTTCCTATATGCCAGATACAGTGCTAAACCTTATGTCATCTGATGAAATAAGTGAGACAGAGCATTTCACTTTATCTTCAAAGCAACCCCTAAGAGAAGTAATTTTCACGTCTCCATTTTGCAGATGAAGTTAAGGACTTGATGAGGTTAAGTAACGGGCCTAAGGTCTGCATAGCTGGAAGGAAGTAAACCATGATCTGAAACCAAGCATACTGATTTTAAATCCCACACTATTTACTTTTAATCACACCTGATTATCGTAATAATCTGGTCTATGTCTACTTCCTACTTTGCTGTTCATTTCTTAAAAATTTAATCACTCACACTATTTTCTTTGCAGGAAGACAAAAAACACTACGGATCTACCCTGGAGGCCCACTAAACCCACAGTTGACAAGAAAAGTATAATTCAATGTATAAAGCCCTACAAATTATGTTCTTCTTCAAGTAAACATTTTCTCCTGCAAGGTTTAGTAAGTTAGGAAAAGATAGGACAGAGATCTAGAATAACCCAGAAAGTTTTAATACTTTGAATGGTTAATAAAATTAAAGAATTCAACCTTACTATGACTATATTTCAATAATGTGTTCGCTTTTCACCCACTGAATGAGTAAAGATTTAAAAAAGCTACTCTCCAATGCTAGCAAAGGTATATTAAGATGATCCCATATGCACAGCCATTAAACCTCCTAGAAAGTAGTTTGGCATGCTGTGCTTTTGGTTTCATATTTAAAAACTCTTTGTTTAACCCAAGGTCATAAAGATTTTTTTACCACATTTTTTCCTAGATGATTAGTATTAACTTTTACATTTAAGCCTACAATCCATTTTGAGTTAATTTCTGTGTATGGTGTGAGGTAAGGGTTTTGATACACACACATGTATATATATATGTATATATTAAACATGTGGATATCCAATTGTCCTAGCACTATTTGTTGAAAAGACTACCCTTTCTCTGTTAAACTGCTGCTCTAGTACCTTTACAGAAAAATCAACTGTCAATAAATGTAATGGTTTATTTCTAGCCTCTCAACTCAGCACCACTGGTTTATAGTTACACCAGTAATACACCATCTTGGTTACCATAGCTTTGTAGTAAGTTTTGAAGCCAAAAAGTGTAATCCTCTATTTTCTTCTTCTTCCAATCTTTTTTCTTTATTCTGGGTCCTCTGCATTTCTGTATAAATGTTAGAAACACTTTGTCAATTTCTACCCAGAAAAGCATGCTGGGATTTTTATAGGGATTCTATAAATCACTTTGGGGAGCATAAGTAATATTGAATCTTCTAATCTATGAACATGGAGCACTGCTCCATTAATTTAGATCTTCTTTAATTTTTCTCAGCAATGTTTTAGTTTCTAGTGTACAAATCCTGTATTTCTTTTTTAAGAAAAGAAATTATTCCTAAAAATTTTATTTTTGATGCTATTTTGAAAGGAATTATTTTTGAAATTTCATTTTCAGATTTTTTGCTAGTATATATAATTGATTTTTGTACATTGATCATGTATTCCATAACTTTGGTGAATTATTAGTTCTTATAGGTTTGTGCTGTGTGTATGCACATGCATGTATTCCCTAAGATATTCTATATGCAGGCTGAATTCACCTGCAAATAAAGACAGCTTTACTTTTTTCTTTACAATCTGGATGTGTCTAGTGTCTTAACCTGTAGTACAATTTTAGATAGAAGTGGCAAGAATAAACATCTCCGCCTTGTTTCAGATCTTAGGAGGAGGCCATATTTATAATTGGAACAAGTATTCTACTCATGCTATTCTTTCCTGAAGACTTGACAAAACAGCTCCATAAATATTTTCTTATACTGTTAACCTATGATCATACACAAAAATCTAACTTAAAAATCAACGCTGTTTTAGATTAAGCACTGTCTCATTAAAGGTTGTGTACAGTGGAGAGAAGATGACATCAGGGAGGACCAACAAGCAGCACAGTCTGGGAGGGACTGACACCACTGCTGGCTGCTGAACAGCCCCAGGTCAGCATGGCTCTGCCCTGCCATGTACCTGGCCTGGAGCGTGGCCCCAGTGTCCAGAACTGGGAGGGACAGGGGAAAGGGAGCTCTAAAAACCTGGCCCAAACCCTCTCCCCATCACCACTTGGGCCAGCAGGAGTGAACCATGCAGGGGTCTGGAGGAGAAGGAGTCTTCAGCAGGAGCTCTCACTCAGCAATTTTAACACAATAGTCTCTTATTTTAACAAAGCAGCTGGACTTTTTTTAAAACAAAAAAAAAAAACTTGTTTCCAGAATGGAACAATCAGGCAGCATCCAGCACTGTTCGAAATAACACACTGGTTCCAAAGGCCTTGTTCCCTCTGAAAGGTGAAAACGTAGATGTCCCAGCAGAAGGCACGAATGGGTGTTGAGAATCCACCTGGTTAGTGCAACCACCAGCTACGACACACCCTTCATACTTGATCCTGTCCACAGAGCTAGGTTTCCAGCCTCTATCTTAGCACTTGCCTAGAATGACTACTGTTTACACTATTAGACAAGTCTGCAGACAGCGACTGAATACCGATTGTACGTAGAATCCAGGGCCCACAGTGCATGTTTAGTTCTTTATAATTTATGGGTTCATGCACAGTGCAATAAACCTGATCAGAAAAGATATATGGATGAATATACAAACTAGACATTGTAAATGAAGATTTCATAGAAAATAAATTAAAAACAAAAGTCTCACTCTAAGGCAGAGAAAGAAAATTAAAAAGTGTATGGACAGAACTAAGGTTTATCTCCCTAATTTCTCAAAAGTTCTCATTTTCCAGTATCTTAGAGAAGTCAAAAGCCAAAATTACTCAGTTTCCCTAAGATCTACAATAAATATTTGTTTCAGGTGAAGCAGCCAGACCTCCATTTACTGAAGGGAATACCGGCGACACTAAGGTACTCCTGGGAAACCCTTTGCTTACCTGTATTTACCTATTTACCACATTTTATGGACACTAACTCTTTAGCTCCCAACCCAGTTTTTACACCTGCTGCACCTCCCAATAACTGTCACACTCACCTCTGCAGCTCCTGTGCCTATTACAGTATAAATGCCAAGTAAATGTGTCCCCCTTTGCTCTACTAATGGTCTTTTGGACAAAAATATTTAACAATGGACATACACCATTTTGTCACATAAAACTAGTGCTTTTCACAATGAATGTAGGATGCCCCAGCCTTGCACCTTTCCCATACATAGCTTGGTCAAAACGGTCTGGAAGAAGAATAAATTATCTATCACAGAAGCACTTACTCTTCCCTCTGTCTGGTACTTCCCAACTACAGAAAACATCTCTGGATGAAAAGGTCAAGAGGCCAGGTCTCCGAGGAGGTCCCCATCATGTCCAACCTGGCACCTATGCCGACCCAGAATACGACTTCCAAGTGCTGTCTGTGGACTAGACACTCACAGAATTGCCTCCTTTAAGCTTGAGCACAACGTGGTGAAGCAGGCCTTGCCTATTTCAAACATTTTTCAGGCAAGGGTCTCAGGGCTCAGAAGTCAAGTAAACTGCCCAAGATCACACGTCTAACAAGTGTCTGCAATTGGCTTTTCATTTAGAAAAGACACCGAGGCTCCATATACAAGTCCTGCAAAGTCTTACAGTCCCTGAAGAGCTCAGGAGATGGCCTGACTGGCAAAGTGAAGGAGCTCCAGGACAGATGCTCTCTTATCTTTACTCCTGCTATCAAAGATGAGATGTGCTGGAGGGATGGAAACTATAAAAAAAGTAAAAAACTGACATATGCAAAAAAAAAAAAAAAAACCAAAAACAAAAACAGTGTTGGACAATTACCAACTAAAAATGTTGTCTTAAAATGCAAAAGCTAGAAATTAAACAGAGCTAGGTTTGAATTGCCTTTTTAGTTCACTTGTTATGTAGACCATACAACATGTAATCAGAACATGCTCTGAAGATTACCCCAACAAGCTTTGAAAGAGCACAGTCATTAAATAAAATCATGAGATAATTGCATGGTTCTTGGAGCTGGGCGTTGCTAATACGGATGCTAATTTTATCTGTGCAACCACACTGATGTCAGAATGAGGGCTCTCCTATGGCAGAGCCCCGTGCACACCATCCATAAGGCAGCATGGCTGGGGAAAGCTCCCAGGCCTCTGCCCAGCTGGGGGAGCCAAGAGGATGTACACAAGGTCACCCCTGAGCCCCGGTGCCTGAAAAATGCATTGGCCTTCTCCAACTCCATGCCTTCTTCATCCTCCTCCCAGGATGTTCAATAATAGTAAGGACATTATTAATTGATGGTAAATTTGGAATACATTACTTGACCTCTTACTCTGGAAGGATGGAACAGAGAGAGCACAGCACACCACCTGCCTTCCCCAAAACCTGCATCTGGCTATGGCTATGGCTATGGCTATGGTATGTGCACCATGAGTGCAATGGTTCCTTCAAAATAATTATTGGGTTGGCCAAAACGTTCGTTCAGTTTTTTTCTGTAAGATAAGCTCTAGGAGTGCTTGGTTGTCTTTAATATCATTCAAAACAATTTTGTTAGATTGTATTGTGACACCTGTTAGCATGTATTTTTTAAAAATTCAAATTTGTGAATTTTTGTGTAGCCATTTTAATATTGAATGTGGAAGATAATATACAACATGTTTGGCATATTATGCTTTATTATTTCAACAAAGGTAAAAATGCAAAAAAATATTTGTGCAGTATATGGAGAAGGTGCTGATCAAATTAGTCAAAAGTGATCTGCAAAGTTTCATGCTGAAGATTTCTCACTGGACAATGCTCCAGGGTCAGGTAGATGGATCAAAATTGATGGCAATCAAATTGAAAGATTAAGTGAGGACACTCAATTTTATACCATGTAGATAACAGCCGACATACAAGGTGAGCGTGATACATTGGCAATAACGTTGCATCTCCTTATTTCGTGTGCTGCTTATTAATTTTGAAAAACTATGTTTCTAAGGTTTGGATTTAACATCATTATTTCAGATATAAAGTATTAAATTCTGAGAGCAACCATCATGTCAAAGGAATATTATGTTAGAGATACCATAATTTATGGACCGTGTGCAGGGCCAACTGCTAAGGAAATTGCAGACTTCAATAATATCCCTTTACGTACAGTTGACAATGTGAAGGTGTGTGATGCTGATCCTGATGTCACCACAGCAACAAGGAAAATGCAAAAGGTATGCAAGGATCACACAAGTCCAGATATTGTACACAGAATCTAGGAGATCATCAATGAAGATCCAGGATGTTCACCTTGACGTTTTGAGAGTAGTTGTACCGTGGAAGAAGCAAGTCACAAATGGGTGTCACTTCATCTTCCAACAAGATGGTGCACCAGCACACAATGCCAAAAAGGTGTAAGAATTTCTCAAGTGTTAATGTTCCTGAATTCTGGTCAAAGGAAATCTGAGCACCTAGTTCACGAGATGCAAACCCCTTAGACTATTATGTATGCAGCATTTGTGAGAGAGAAGTTAATAAACAACCTCATTCCAATAAAGAAGCTGGTAAAGCTAAGACTGAAAACATTATGATGTCTATGGATAAAGAAAAGTGAATTAAAGCGTGCTCAAGATTCTGAAGTCAAATCGAATCTATTATTGCAGCAAATGGAGACTTTTTGAACAATTTAAAAAATGACTATATTTATATATTTACATATAAGTTTATTTCAAAAATAACACTTGTGTGGTATGTTGTTTATTTTACTAAAAATTTGCCAATTAATTGCGTGTACCTTGTACTCAAAATATCCAAATCAATAAAGTTAATGGTGAAAATGAAAATGTGTCAAAATGTTGGCTAAAGCTAAATGGAGTTTTTAGCCAACACAATATTTCAATAATAGATTAACACTTGTAAGATGGTGCTCTATACTTATATAGATCTAGGACCACAGTGTGTGAGATACCAGACCTCCAGTTTCTCTACAGGTGAGGCAGAACAGTTAAAAGATGAAAGAAGTAGGAAAAGGAGGAGGAAGTGCAAAGAAGGAAGGAGAGAAACAAACAGAAGAGGCTCTAAATAGGAGGGAGGCAGAAAGGGGAGAATGTGCCCACTCAGGTGTATACACATAAATACTTTACCAATGCTCGGACAATGAGGATCTGGCTATAGGTCCCACAAAGTTTGATCAATAGTTTAAAAACAGAGAAAACAAATCTGGGCATTTTCTATAAAGCCATTTTTCACTTCTCCATAAGCTTCAATTCAGCATCTATCATTACTTAGCACCATGGAGTCAAAAGATGAGTCATTACCTTCCAGAAGAGGTGGTAGTTTAGGGTTCCAGATCATTTGCTATAATCAGTAAGAAAGGGGTGGTGTGTGTGTGTGCACGCGCTGGAAAAGCCAGGGCACAGACTAATATGTCGCATGGAAAAAAATGATCTCTGCATCTAGATCACAGCACAGCAGTATGAATGAACTGTGGTCTGCGATTATTGCTGGTACGCAAAAGGCACAGTTCGAGTCCCAGAGAGCATGAGGTCCCCAGGAATGTATTTCAACAGCCAGTCTCCATGACGATCAACATGTAACTTGGCCACTGCTTACAAGAGCTATCTCCACACCTTCCCCAAGCACTGAGATTCTACAGAACATGAAACTAACTTGGTTCCATTTTTCAAGCCTAGTTTCTTCTCAATGTGGCATACATATTTTCCATGTTGTCAAATAGATGAGAACCTATCAAATGGGAAATATCACTTATTCCCAGCATATCAGGGCTTCTTTACTTGGAACAGTCTACTGCAGTGGTTAAGAGGAGGGACTCTTGAGCCAGATTGCCTGTGTTCAAATCCCAGCTTTTCTACTTACTAGATTTGGGACTTGACCTGCATGTCCCTCAGCTTCCCCCATCTACTGAATAGGTAAATGACAGTATTTATCTCATAAGGTAATTGTGAGAATTTCCTCTAAATGTTATAATGATAATAACATTTATGAGTGTTTCTTCAATGTACATACGACAATGAAATGTTAGTCTCCCCCCAAATTCATATGTTAAACCCTAATTCCTAATGGGATGGCATTTGAAGATGGAGACTGTACGAGGTGATTAAGCCATGAATGTGAAGTCCTCATGAATGAGAGTTGTGCCATGTGGCACAGAGAAGACAGCCAACTATAAATCAGGAAGCTGGCCCTCAGCAAGAGACACCAAGTCTGCCAGTTTCTTGATCTTGAGCTTCTAACCTCCATATCTGTGAGAAATAAATTTCTGTTGCATATAAGTCACTAAGTCTATGGTGTTTTATTACAGTGGCCTGAACAGACTGGGACAGCACACATATGAACCTATTAAGATTCTTATGCCCCGAAGTATTTTCCCCATAATAGAAGGAACTATGAACATTTTATCTTGTTCTCTTTTGATCCTGTTTTGTAACTATTCTTAATGGATGAAAAACCTGAGCTGGAAAGAAGTGAGCCAACTGGATAGACATCACACAACCAGTGTGTGGCTGACCCAAAGCCAGGGTCACATTAGTCTAGATTCACATTGGTCTACCTGGTGCTGTGCTACACCTCCCCTCCCACATGAAACCAGGATTTCCTGTTATATGAACTTAACTCAGCCTTGAGTAGAAATTTATAGTATTAATGCTCCCTAGCACATCTACTAGAATTTCCACCTTGTTTATAAACATCATGTCTTTAGTCACATCATTCTGATACACCAAAGAAGAATATTTCATTGATCACTGCATTTCCAACCCACATGGCAAAATAGAATTTAAAGATATAAGCTATGAATGAAATGAGATGGGGCCTGCATGTCCATCCAGAGGCCATCCTATTGTAGGATGCTGATGACTGTTGTAAATCCAGTACACACATACACCTTAGATTCCTCACAAGACAGGAAGCAACCTTCCACCCTAAACAGGTTAACTACCCCAGAGCCATGTAGATGAGGTTCTAACTTTCCATGTGCATGCCAAGAGAACTCCCAGTGAAGACCTCAGTTATGTTCCAATTTTACTGAAGAAACTAAACTGCAACAGAGGTTAACTTTCCTCTATGTCTGCATTGTTCTCTCATAGGTGAATACAACCTTGACAGATTCTAAAAGATTTCAGGATTAGACCACGATGCAACTGGGGCCAGTATTCAAAAATCTAGACTCTTATTTTCATATAAGAAATGGCAAACCACTGTTCTGAAAGCACCGTGTGCTACTAAAGCACTGAGGGTTATCTCCCACACTCTACTCAATGGCTCCTCACACTGGGGCCATGAAGAAAGTCAGCCCACACAGATTCTGGCTTTGGGCAGCAACAGAGAAGTGGGCAAATTTGAGAACAGGGCTCTGCTTCTAGAAGCCCTGAACAACAGCAGGCGTTCACTCCTCAAGTTTAAGGGCATACAGTCTAGTATAGAGGCCAAGGCAAGGCCTAAACAAAGCACTTAGAAAGGTACCAAGGCCCTAAATGGCTGCAAACATATCCCTGTCCCCAAACCCTTTCTGCAATCAGCCTTGGGGAGACTTTAGTATGTCTGACATACCTTCCTGGGTTCCTAGTTTGATTTTCAGACTCACTTTTGCCATCCTAATAAGGACTCAAATTTGCTTTCTTTAAATTAATGAGCATCAGTGGCCAAGCAAAATCATTATCGTGACGGCCTTAGTTTATTTTGGGAAACCCAGCACTCACCATTTCATAGCCCTTACAAGCCAATGGTTTCATTGGTCTGGGTTCCCTTCTGGCTCTGCCCCTTGGAACGGTAGCCATAATCATAAAATAGGCACAACTCTGGATTCTACTTTTTTCATGTAGTCACACTTCCTCCCTCAACCCAAGCATGTCTCATGACCCTGGCAAGTTTCTATTCCAAAGACTTCTTTTAGGGTGTTTTGATTGCATCATCAACGTAGACAACTGATCTCAAAGAAGTTCCATGACTTGTCTGACTTGTCACTCCTAAGGTCTGAGATCATAGTTTGGGTGAGAAGGAGGATGTTATGGGGGCAGGAGAGGAAGAAAGGAAAAACAACTATGCCTTTCTTCTCCGGAGACAAAGTGCTATTAGAGACGAAGGCTTTGGAGGGCCCGTAGGTTGAAGGGTGGGTGGGTGGGGGATGCCTATGCGCTTGGGCTCCACAGCCATGATGTTGCCATAGAATCAAGCCACTCTCTATAGCCCACAACAGCAGTGCCCTGTGGGTTGCGGAAAATTACTGTAGGGTAAGAGCCTTGAACATGCGTCATTCAAACTGGACCCGGTCATACGAACATGCTTTCCCACTAATGTAACATTTGCCACCTGGCTCTGCGCTGACGGAGGAAATTATACTCCACAGTATGGCACACTGTATCCTCCAATCCTTACCACTCAGCCTGTCCCTGCACAGGCCCTGAGCTCCAGCCACCGAGTTCTTGCCCACTGGACACTTTGCTCACTTAAGTTCCTCCACCTCTAATCCCACAACTATGAGGAACTGTCCCTTGACCTCAAGGAGCTCGCCATCAGTGGAAGAAAGCAAAGGTTTTGAGTGCACGTTTATCATATGAAGACCAATAAGCCATGTAGTTCTCTGTAAAACAATTAACAACATGTTTTAACCCGTCAGTTCAAATGGGCTAAGACTGGGCTAATATATGACAAAATAGGATTGCTTCTTAAATGATGTTTTCTACTGTGAAATACAACAGACATATATAAAAAGTGCATAAGATATAAATGAAGGATAAGGTAAATACTCATATGGAGTTTTTTAATGAAAAAAGTAACCCCCTTTATATAAGCACCTCAGGGTTTCCCTACCAGTGATAACAATGCAACCGTGTAGCCTCCACCAGTGGGACAAAAAGAAGAGGCTGAAATGCAAAACTTTTCCTTAACTGGCTCATAATTTACATCACTCTCAACATTATACCATCTGTATTTTAGTTAACAAACATTCAGGTTTTCCAGGATAATACCAATTCTAAAATTTAGGTTCTCTGGTCTCCATAAACCATCACCCAACAGTGCTCCCAAATTCCTATAGATCTCCCATACTTCCTGTTGAACCAAAAACAGCATTAAAAAAACCTTAAACATACCTAGAATGCTAATTTTGGGTTCAAAATGTATTTACACGAAACTCTAACTTATTTTTCTCAGTCTGTTTTCTATTTGTAGTGCTCTTGCAGAACCTCAGAGGATCCAGTGGCTTCCCATGGGTCCCAAGTCAGTCTTTGGCTGGCTCACACAGATTTTCCCATTTCCACCAGTACGCGTGATAAAAGTTACAAGTATAATTCCGGTGCAATTATAAACTGCATCTGCACACCATGTTTGTGAGTGCCTCGGGCCAATTTCGCACTACCCTGGTTCGATGTCTCCCTGTTGCCCTCTATGCTTGAGAAACCCATTGATATTGAATCTCCTTTGACAGCAGAGGCAATTATAGAGTGCTGCGTGAAGGAAGAGGGGAGGGCCAAGGAAGGCTCAGACAGAGGGCAGCTCTGAGGAGCTGGACATGACTGACCTTCTCAGACTCAAAGGGCTTTCATCTCCCAAGCAACCAGATGCCCTGACTATGGGTCATTAGCACCACCAGTGATCTCCAAACCAGACATGTCCCCAGAGAGGACCCAAAGTGTCACTTCCTCAACTTTCATTTTTTGATTCGGGGGGGGGGGGGGGGGGGGGGGGGGGGGGAGGATCCCATGTCCTTAGAAAGAGCTTACTGAGGCCTAGCCATGTGAAAACTGTTTCAAACACACCACTCTTCATACAAATATTAACAGTGGTTTCAGAGGCAATGTTTATGACCCCAAATTTAATGGAAGCAGAATGATTCTAAGTCTAGATCTACTCTGGAGCACATCTGCTATGTGCTATCACATGGATGAAAAGTAAGCATGCAATTTCATTCTTTCAGAGGTTTAAGACAAAGGTTAAAAATAAAAGGTGTCTAATGGTTATTAGGTGCAACCACCCGCATATATGAAAAGAAATGAGAGCATGTCTCCCAATTGCCTATAGGTCGACTGCCAAATTCCTGCCTCCCTTGTAAGAGGACAGAATCTACAGCGCTTTCTTTGCCGTGCAGATACACCCCATGTCACTAGAAACAAACGCCGCTTTCTCTCCAGCTAATAACCACAATGTGTGGGTAAGAAACCTCTCCAGTGTAAATCCGCTGGGACAAGGCTGCATTGTGGGCATTAAATAATTATAACAATCTGACATGAGTCAGAGGATTGTTTTTCAATGGCCCTGTTGCACTGCAAACTTTCAAGTCAACCCTGAACTCTCTTTCCTGGCACTCGGTCTAAGCACTGGGCTCTTACGAAACAATTCTCATTCTTCATAGTTGGGCCCCATTGCGAGGAGCGGGCAACGTGGGCCCTCATGAAATATTAACATGTCACACTGATTTTTTTATAAGTGTGGCCCACAGTGGATCAAGTATATTACTATGATATGAAAAGCTTTTCATAATTCATTTGTGGGGCATCGAGATCTCATTTCTAGACAACACATAATGATGAAGTCAACAGTTTTGAAGAGGCCAGTACTCACACACACGGAATACATTAAATGTGATAGATGGAGTAAATACACTGTTTACAAAAGAAGGAAAATGTTTAAATCTGGCAAACTGATTAAAATAGGGTACACAGATCAATAAGATGGGAATTATGAACATGGAAATCTCTCTAAGCAATAATGGAAAAACCCCAAATGCTGGCAATTATTATCCCTTCTGTTGACCACCATGTTTACCCAGGCCTCCATTAAAAGTAAAATTTGCTATTTTCTAGATAATAGAAAAATTATCCTATCCCTGCCCTGAAGTACCTTTTATTCCAAGAACATTAACGGTTGGTCTGACAAAACAAATCTCCTGGCTTGTGTGAGCCCATGGAGCGCCTGGTGGGAGGTTCTGCTGATCTGGCAGCTAGCGGACATCAAGCCTTTTTCTCTCTAGTTGTGTAGTGTTCATGAACTCCACACAGGCCACTCTACCAGACATGGAACACTCCTTCATCCGACTCGGGAACAAACAATATTCCAAGCTAGCAGGCCTCCAGCCATGCTGCTCAGGGAGGGCATCATGAATAGAAAGGGGCCCAGCAGTTAGTTCTTGGTTCTTGACTTTCACATTAGAATGCTAGAATTACCTGTATATTTTGCCTCCTCCACTGAACTGTATCTGAAAGCAAGAACCAGGTCTTACTCATTTTGATACCTCTTTCACTGGTAATAAGAGATTGGCACAAAATATGTGGTAAATGAATAGCCACGGAGTATAAATTCTTCCTGCCACTCTGGGAGTCTTGCATCTGGCTTGTGTGTACAGATTAAGTTTATCCTTTTCCTTGCATGGATGGATCTGTAGCCTCACCAGTAGAAAACAGTCACCCAAAGGGCCACCTTCCTGGTCTTTGGGATGAAGGGCCCAATATGGAAATGCCTCTAGCCATCCAACAAATAGTTTCTATTACTTTGGAGCTTATAAACCACTAGGAATACCAAAAAAAGGGTCAGGAGGAGTTAAAAGTGATACACCAACCCTGAAATACCCTGGAAAATAGATATGCAGAAGAAAAGAAGCTTCTAGGGGCACACAACTGACAGCCTTGGCTCAAGTGTCCTGAAAACTGGATCACATACATGTGAGAGAACCATTACATGGTTGCTTTCCAAAATGCTAAGGAGCTTTTCAGAGGGGCAGGTGGGAATGTGGTTACACAGGCACTAGAATTAGAGAGTGATGGCAAGGTACACAATCTGACTTTGAGCTAGCCCTAGGAGGGACATGGCTGCAATGATACTAGGAAGAAGGAAAGGGGAATGGGGAAGGGGAAAGGGAAGAAAAGGAAGAAAGAAAGAAAAAAGGGAGAGAAACATGCAACACCTTGTTCAAAAGTGGATGGACGGCCATCAGTGGCTGCCAAGGACGAGGACAGGCAGTCACCAGCTTGCTCGGCCTCAACAGAAACCCTGCCTGGACTCCTAGGAACCTTCCATCTCCTGGAAAGCTAAAAAGACCCTAGTTAGGGCCAAATCAAATGTAAAAAACAATTTAAAAGGATCAGGTTTATGTCATGCTTATGGATCCTAACTTGGTGTCTTCCTTCTTTTCCCTGAGCTAGTGAAATAACAAAAAATAATTCACCAATCTTTAAGCCAGACAACAACTCATGTATGTTGATGTGGCCAGTACCTGCTCTTCTTATGTGCCCCAGTGTTAAAAATGCACACTTCTGTTTTGAATCCACCTGTGATCTGAAGAATACGTTAGCAACACACACATGTACACAGACACACAACACAAGCACTTTCTAATGAGTCAAATGGTCAAATCCCTATGCTTCTGCCTAGGTTACAATTTAGTCCAATTATCATCCAATTGTTAAGCTACTTATTACTTGATTACATTTAGCTGAGTTTTTCACCTGGAGCACACCTGTTACCAGGGACATGACTTCACATCCACACTAACTTTTAATTAAGGAAGAAGGTCAATACACTCATAGTCTTACAAGTGTGTTATATTTTTGCAGCTTAAATCCATTATGTTTCTGACATCTCTTCTTCTCCAGATTTGTCTATTTAATACCCATGTTTTCTAAACCATTTAAAATGGTGTGTTTAAGTAGCAATGAAAATTTTTGAAGAACAAAGACCAAGCGGAAACTGTTGGCGTAGGAACAGCATTATCTACTACAGAGGCAGCTGGGAGCCCTCATTCTCCCCCAAGGTTCTCCACTGCAGCTGCCTGGCAGCCTAGGAAGGAAGGAAGAAAGAAAAACTACTTTCTGGCCCCAGAAGGCTGTCCACCAGCTCGCTGCGGGTGGGAGGTGGGGGTAGACAGCTTCCATTTTAAAATTAACCCCCTCTGAGATTTGGGGACAGGGGCTCTGGAGCCCACAGAGGGAAACCTACTCTTGTCTATAAACAAAAACCAGTTTTGATTCTGACCAGCTTGCTTGTTTCTTCCCTTTTTCAACTGTGGTTTATCTGCAGCAACATCTCCATTAAGCACTTAGTCAACAGCCATTAGGGGCCCGGTGCTACACTGGGTGCTGTTTCTGAAGGAAAAGAAAGGGAAGAGCATGTGCCTTGCCCACATGGAGGACTGCTGGGTAGGCACCACAGACAGTGCTTAGGGACATCCAGAGGGCTCGAGATCATAATTCCTCACTCTCTCATTGGGTGACCAATTTCCTAACCTGTCTAAACTGCTAGGGCCTTCCTGCTATTGGGGGGTGAAATGAGATGGCACGTGCGAAGATTCTCTAGTGCTGTCATTTTATGCCTTTACATGACTTCTGAATCATTTCTGCCCTGGGCTACCTTTCCATTAAGTTGGGGAAGAACCCTGGCATTCTTGATGGGGACAAGCCCTTGAGTCTCTCCATCCCATCTACAGAGGGCCCATCCCCATCAACTTCTCTAGCTAGGCCAGCAGGGACTTGAGGGACTAGGTGTGTGCATGTGTGCATGTGTGTATAAATCAACTGAGCCTTTTCAGTGCTGGCCAGAGGCCCTCTCACACACTTTTATGTTGGTTCCTACAGCCTTCTAAGGTGCCCATGGCTACATGCATATCTGCTTCCAAGGGGAACAAACTCTCTCAAGAGTGAAACCAGCACTCAGGTTGGTTGAAAGGTAGTGAAACCGTGACCCAGGCAGGGCACCATGCTCTGAGGACAGAAGCTCATATGCACTCCCAAGGTGACAAAAGCCTCTGAGGCCTTGACACTGGCCTCAGAGCCAGAGTGCAGTCTCAGGCCTCTGCCAGGCACCCTCCTTCCACGGGGCACAGACAATGGCATACACTGTCAGAGAGGCTGCCTTCCACTCCTCCCCACATGTCAGCCCTGGTGATGGGCGAGGGTGCTGGGCAGCACGCAGAAGGCAAAGGGGAATAAGAAACAGCTACCAGAACAGTTTGTTTGTGTCAAACTGTCAAGAACTGAACGTAGTGCCAGTGGGGAAAGAAACAGTCCTTGTAGCACTTTTTCAGGGCCTCAGACCTGTGGTCAGCATCTCCCAACCTCATCCAAGAGCGCTTGACCCAGGCTGGACCCCACCCTCTCTCCTCTACCACGGGCAGTGATTTAAGGTACCGCTTGCTGAAAGAGAGGACACTAGCACCCAGGCTAAATCCATGCTATACGGGGAGATCCCAGTTGATCTTGCAGCTAGTTCAGTGCTCTGTCCGCCATCATCAGTACCCTCCCTGAAGGAATGAGGAAGGACTGATGTCATTTGATCCTGTCATTAACACAAACTTGCAAAGGAGGTACAGACTGAGCTCAGAGAAGTTAAGTAGTTCATACAAAGTCACACAGCCCTTATCTCGTAGAGAGGCCTCTGGATTCCTCATGTTTTATTTCTGGAAATGAAAAGTACAGGTCTGGGTGTTAGTATTACACTGCTTATCAAAAAGACCGCTGTAAAGAATAGGATGAATGAAAACACACACAGAGGGAAATTTTATTTTCCCAGGCTCAAACATAGGATGCAGAGTCTATAAAGGCTGCTGAAAGGGCAGTGCGATCCTCGATGCTCACTGCACCTCAGGGCTCTTCCCTCCCTCTGGTCCCTTATTTGGCTGACTTGAAGCTCTCTCACAGGCAGCTCCCCCCAGGTTGGTTGAAAGATAGTGTTTGACCATTTCATAGGGAACAGTAACACTCAACAGCCTTCCCTAGCATCCTTCCACTTATCAAGCATCAAAGTGGTAGAAGCTGCTACCAGGACCCCCTGGCTTGCCCCCCACATGCCTCTAGAGCTCCAGCACCCTCTGCCCAGCGCACATCCTCACCAGGACTGAATTCCTCCTCCCTTCCAGCTCGATGTCTGGATTAGCTGCCTTTCCCAGGCTGTCTGACCAACCTGTATCACTGTTCAGCAGGAGCATTCAGACACCAGTGATTCCACCATATGTACTCAAACCGCTCAGACAGACCATGTGCTGTAAGTCTTGTATCATAGCATCAAGGTCACTAACCCTTTTCTTTATCCCAGGCACCTAATAGCAGCCTGCCCAGGTGCCTTCAAACAGGTATTGTTCTATTATTACATCGTTGTTGTGCTCATATTCTCACTGGGTATAGGGATGGCCTGCTGGGTAGCCCCTTGCAGATGAGTCTCTGGCTCAGTGCTGCTAAACCCAGAAGAGCGCTTACCCACCCCTCCCAAAGACGAGTGCTTACCCACCCCTCCCAAGGAAGAGTGAGCCAGGGAAGACCTGTGGCATGATTCTTTCTGTCTTAACTTTAAAGGATCCATTTTTATCAAGGGAATTCAAGAAAAATACCAGCATCTAAAAGATTTATCTTTCTCTTGATAAACATCCTGAGTTTCACATTAGACATGACATTTGGGAAAAAATTAAATACCAACAGTAATTCAGAATTGTTTAAAAGTTATTTTTTTTAGACTTGTGTCAATGTGAACCTGTCCATCTGTTATCACTTACATTTATTACAGATCTGTTGTCCATAAGGCTGAGCGCTCCTATAGGTGTGAGACAAAACCTTCTTCATTTCCATCTCCCCAGGGACCAACAGATAATAAGTGCTCTTCTAGCTGCCACCTTCTTGAGCTTCTAATAACAACAATATACTAGGTAGGATTAGGAGGTACTCCTCCATCCTGCCTACCCAACCACCTTCTCTACACACCCCTGAAGTTTTGCCTGACACTCACATCCATTCTCCAGTGACCACACCAGGAAGCCAGCACTGAGTAAGTGGTGGCAAGAGGGTCATTCCCCTACCTTCCCTGTAAACCCAGGAAGCAATTTTCTCAGTCCACAACCACAAGCTCAAAGCCACAAGCTCAAAAGCCCATGTGCATCATAAAGACGGTAGTTCTGAGCTTGGGCCCAGCCCTGTGGTTAGTTCTGGCTGCTGCCTAACTGCTGTGTGTGTGAGATGATCTGTCTCATCACAGGTGTGCGATTGTTCACAAACAGTGGCTTTAAGGGGTTCTTCTCAACAAAATGGCAAGGGGTTTTATAAGCAAAAACAAAATAAACAGAGGCCACTTTAAGAGAAGTTATGTCTACAATACTCCAGACTCCCCAACATTATAGAACTTAGACTTCCCTCACTTTCCTAACACACACTCAAAGTCTATGACAACTGAGGACCTATATCTCCATCCTGAAAACTGAGAGACTTTATTTTTTAGAGCAGTTTTAGGTTCCCAGCAACACTGAGTGGAAGGTATAGAGACTTCCCACCCACCCACTGTCCCCACAAACATGCATAGCACCTCCTCCATTATCAACACCCCAACTAGAGTGGTAGGTTGGCTACAACTAAATCTACTTTGGTAGCTCATGATTATACAAAGTCTGCAGCTTACATTAAGACTCACTCTTGGTAATGTATGTTTTATAGGTTTGGATAAATATATAATAACACATATCCACCCAGGATTCTTTAATGGTTTACCACTGTGAGCAAGGCTGTTCCCTGCTACCAGTCCAAGACCTCCCAGTGATCTCTTGCAACTCACTGTTCCCCTCTGGTTCCTGGGTTTCTGGGTCCAACATCAGGCTGCCTTTCAGGGATCACAGATACCCTTTCCTGGTCCTGGTCCCCTTGGCAGAAAGTAGGAGCCATTGCTCTGGATCCACCTACCACAGCTGAGGAAGGGAGGATGCTTGGCTCCATGGATGCTGATACCCAGCCATGGTAAGTCTTAGAAAGAGGTTGTTAGAAATTCTTCAACAAACTCTGAATAAAAGGGGTCTTCTCCTCAGGTTACTACGTTCTAAGAAATAGTTCAAATTGGCTTTGAAGCAAAGGACAAGGGAAAGGCAGCTCATTTAACTAAAAAATTTTGTTTTTAGCAGCTCCAATAATATCATCACAAACTCCCCCTCCCCCCGCCGTCAGCTACTGGTTCTAATCAGTGACCAGTCCAGGATATATGTATGTTCCTTACATAAGAAAAGTGCTACCATAATCGCAGACCTCATATCCTCACACCCCACAATGCACAGGGTATCAGGTTCTCATCCAAATGCTTCAGCAAAAGAATGCTTTTCTTCTCCAGAAGCCCAGAAAAAGGTCTTGTCTTATCTACTTCACTGGCTCTGATGGGGTAACCAATCGCATGGACATCTGCTACTGGCTTATGTCAATCCTGACCCACCTCTATAGTTGTGAGAGAGACCACAACTTATAAAACGGGCAAGGTGAGGGTAGCCTGCACGATTTTGGTAAGAAAAGGGGAATGGATGCTGAGGAGGCTTCCAAAAAATGTCTCCTATAACCCTGGAGCTCTAAAATAGCATTTGCTCACCTCCGTACAATGACTCCCAGCCTCACAGGCTGTGCTGAAAGCAACCGTCTAATTAATCCAAGGAAGGAAGTATTAGGTGCAAGCACCACTGGATGAGAAAGAAATCAGTATGCCAAAAGAATTTCCCTCAGGACAGGGCCAAGAAGCAGCCTCTTTAGAGGCACAAAATCGTCTGAGACCTCCATGGCCCAAAGCTACAGGAAGGGATTCACAGAAATGCTCATGGTAACTAAATAGTCCCCTGGACCCCAATTCCAATATGTGGAGGGACTGGTTTTATACAGCACCAACAAGCAATTCCTGGACACCAGCAGGGTGTCCAAAAGTTCAGTTCCATCCTGATACCTACCTCCTCAGAGGCAGCATCAGATTCCACAAATTCACTCCCACAGAGCTGCTACCCCAGCCCCCACCACACACCCCTCTGGACACCAGCTGCAAGCCCAGGGTTTGCCTGTGCCTCTGACCTATAGCTGCAGACTGGAAGTTTCCATAGTCCACCCCAACACAGGGTGCCAATCTAAATCCAGGTTATTACCTGTACTTGACTAACTGGCTATAAACCTGAGATTCCACAACCCCCCTCCCTACCTTTTTTATGAATCCCCACCTGAGGATATGTTTATTGATTTGAGGGGGAGAAGAAGGTGGGTGGGGAGGGAGGGAGGGAGAGAGAGAGAGAGAGAGAGAGAGAGAGAGAGAGAGAGAGAGAGAGAGAAACATTGGTATAAATAAGAAACAATGACTGGTTACCTCCCAATTGGGGATGGAAACCGCAACCTAGGTATGTGCCCTACCCAGGTATTGAACTTGCAAACTTTTGGTGTACACACTGATGCTCCAATCAACTAAGTCACTCAACTGGGGTTCCCAAGACGACCCCCTTTTGGGTTCAATTAATTTGCTAGAGTGAATTACAGAACTCAGAGAAACATTAAAGGGATTATGAAAAGGCTGTAACTCAGGAAGAGCCAGAGGGAGGAGACACACAGGGCAGGTTTAGGGAAAGGCATGAAGCTTCCATGCCCTCTCCAGGCACACCACTCTCCCCAAACTGCCATGTGTTCACCCGGCCAGAAAGCTTTCCAAACCCTGTCCTCTTGGGGGTGTTTTTGGAGAATTCACTACAGAGCCACAGTTGATTAAATCATTGGTCACTGGCAATTGATTTGACCTCCAAGCTCTGTCCCTTCTTTGGATGTGAGGAAGTAAAGCAAAGTCCCAATACGGTTGGTTCTCCTGCCAAGCAGCACCCATGCTTAGGAGAGGTCCAAAAGTCACTTCATTAACATCGCAAGAGACACCACTGTCACTCTCAACTTAAGAAAGTCCAAGAGTTTTGGGAGCTGTAAGTCAGAAACTGTGGAAGATGAAATATATAAGAAATATATTTTGATCATCTGAGTGACCAAATATATATTTTTCTTATAAATCATCCTAGTGACATTATCAACTATTCTCATCAACATGAAGGATACAGCAATGGGCATCAACCACTGCTAGTGACACTGCCAGACCCAAGGAGGTATAGCACAGTTCCAGTCACACTGGCAGTGACAGAACCATCAATTACAAGAAATTCTGAGTCGACAAAAACACTCAGAAGACAGAGAGGGAGGAAAATGTGCCCCAGCCAGGGAGGTCAAGACAAAAGCTCCCTCAGCACTGCTGCGGGCAAGGAGACCAGAGCTCTCCCAGCACAGCCCTGCTTTGAGAACATGGGAAAATGGCTGAGTGCAATCTGGCCATTTTCCCAGGCTTAAACCCCAACAGAGAATCAACTCCAGCTTCCATACATCTGTATCTAAATTCCCAAGCCTCTGAACTTCTAAAAAGCCTTCACCTGTTAGCAGTTACTTAGGATTAACAGAACAGCTTTTATTTCTTCCTTTTTTTGTTAGTCTAAAAGACTCCTTCCTGCCACTAGGGCATTTCCATAATGATAAGGCCCACTTGTCAGGCAGAGGCTGGAATTTACCAGGTAAAGCCTCGTTCTTATGGCTGGGGCTGGGTGTGAAGCAGGGGGTTATTGTTACTCTCTGCTGCACACATAAATCCCCACTTAAAGACCTTAGTGGTTTCTGTATAGCCTCCAGGAAGTTGGATTTTGGTGGCTCCTCCTTAGGCTTAGGTGGCAGCATTAATATTTTATGCCTGCTTCAAAGAACAGCAGTAGCCCTGGACGTAGAAAGGCTGTGTCTAAGACTGCTCTGGGAAGGGGTCCTGTGGCCAGATCAAGAAACATGGTCTTTGAAGATCGAGATATACACAAGGATGTCACCCATATCGATGACATTCCTCCAAATGGCACTGCCTGAATGAAGTTCTATTAGGTACTCAGCTGGGCTCAGAAAGGGGAGCTGGTGATGGGTAAAATGCAGTGCCTCTCCCTAACACTCTCAGTGTCAGTGAGGAAAGCGGTGGGTTGGAATCTTCCAGAGTGAGCTTCAAAGCTCCGCCGCCAGGTAAAGGGAATGGTAAAGAGTGCATGACAAAGAAGCAGGTAACGGAAGATGAAAAAGTCCTAAACTGAGATGTCAATCTCTGGTGGGGCCAGGGTTGGATTATGAGAGGATCCACCACTGGAGTCCTCTGAGCTTCCAGATTCATTCACTCTTGTGGGGTCTGGACTTGAGCAACCTCGTCTTAACCAATCTCACTGAAAATGAAAACCAGTGTGCATGCTATGCACAATAAGGATACTTTTGGTTTCTACTTTAAGATGGGTCTCACTCCTTTTCTGAATGAACAGATGGATGTTGTTTGCTACACAAGTTAACTCATGTTTGTACTTGCATTAGATTTTGTATAAAGTTGCAGGTCAACAATGTGTTAATACAAGTTGAGTTAAAACCTCCAGTTTGGCCTTGGCCAGTTAGCTCAGCTGGTTAGAGCATCATCCTGTTATGACAAGGTTGTGGGTTCAATCCCCAATCTGGACACATACAGGGAACAATCAATGAGTGCCTAAGTGGAGCAACAAATTGATGTTTCTCTCTTTGTGTCCCTTCCTTTCTCTCTCTCTCTTATCTATAAATAGGAAGAAAAATTGACTTTAAAATAAGAAATATAACCTCCAGCTCAAAACAGGATTTCAGTTTCCTTCCTCCTCTTCTAACGAGCATGACTACATTTGTTGAAGTCATACAGTCTTTCATCTGTATTATTCCTTTATTTTTTTTTCATTTCTTTTTGTTATTGTTGTTCTGTTACAGCTGTCTCAATTTTCCCCCTGTTGTTCTCCACTAGCCACTTTATGAGATGGGAACTGTTCTTCTCTCCTATTGACAGAGGAGAAATCCAAACCTTAAGCAGTTGAGTTTCTGAACACCAAGAATGAAAAAGAAAACATAGTTGACTTTAAGCTATGTGCACGAGGATGGCTATGGACAGAAACTTTGAAATTGTGCCCGTTCAGGAAATCCTGCGACTCATACTTGCTGCTTTCTCCCTACTGTCTCAAAGAAGAGGGGCCTGGGGACACCTGCAACCATCCACCTCTCCACAAACAGGAGAAAGAGGAGGCTAGTGCACACTGGGCAGGCCCATGCCAGGGCCTCTTACTGCAATCTTGGAGCACCTTGACAAGTTGGGCCCTTTTCTCCCTTCTCACAAAGAAGAAAACTGAAGCTTAAAGATGAGGAAGGAGCAGAGGAGCTACATGTACTGGGGCTGCTCAAAATCAATTAAGTAGCAGCTACTCCAGTAAAGAGGTCACACTCTTGCCCTTTATGGGCCATTTGATCCCCACTGGAGAAGGTTCCAGGGCACAGCTGAGGACACAGGAATGGCAGAAGTGCACTGCCCCATTCCACGTCTAAGCTCAAGTTCACTCTAGGCACTATTTTGAGCCTCCTATGACCTATAATTTCCATCTATGTTCAAGGCCAATATTTGATTATTCTTTAGGGAAACTAAGCATAAATCACTCATAATAATGATAGTCACAAGTTACTTGGGAAGTGGGATGAATAGTGTATTTAGAAACAAAAATAATTTTCCTTCTCATCCTTTCCCCATATTTTGAAGCTGTGCATTGTATTGATCTAGAAAAATAAACTTCTAGTTTTTCCTTCGTTTTTTTCCTATTTTACATTGAAAGGGGAAAAATCATATCCTTCAAAGCTACTTTGTGGATAAGAAATAATCCTATCTAGGGCTCTGATTATTCAGGCCTCTTGTGGATGGTGGAAGACTACAGTTTAGGACAGGGGACAAGGACACAATCACCACAGGAACCACTGAGACTGCAGCACCTATTCAAGACTGCTCCCAGCCAACACTTCAAAACATGATGTATGACACCTTAACAGGCAAATTCCAAAAGAAGGCCAATCATTCACAATGCTTTTCCCTTGCAGTCCATTGGAGTTTTCATAGGCTCTCCTAGAAAGGTTATTTTACCATCAAATGCTTCCTTTATATAAATCTTTAGACCTTCCTCACACAAGAGAGCTAATGATAATTATTAGTTTCCATTCATTAGTCTATCAATTAACTACTATTGTTTACTACATGTTAAGCTCTATACCTGTATTTTTAAAAATCCTTACAGCCACCTTATAAGCAAAGATGCTATTATTCGACGCATTTCAAAGACGAAAAATATTGTCCTGGAGGTAGGTTAAGTGACTTGCTCAAGGTCACATAGGTAGCCAGGAAGTGGCAGAACCAAGAGCAAGACCCAGGACTGTAATTTCAGAACCTACCAATACACACTAAACCATTATATACATAATACTACACTGTCTTCAACTGTGTGTTGTGTACAAAGACATATTATGGTATCCTACGGGGAATGAGCCTCCATACAAACTGTTTTTGAGTTGACACAAACAGAACTATACCCTGTGGCAAAGAAAACACTAAAGGTTGACCAGTTGCATTCGCCTTGAAAAACTCATGAGACTAAAAGTTATGTTCCTCCGACCAACTTAACTGTGTGTGAAAACATTATTACTTCCAAATACCTTTGTTAAAAGGGAGAGCTTTCCCATGTGGAGGTTTTTCTGTGAAAAGTGGCCTAACGGTTCTGTCTGTGATGTTATGCTGTTTTGTCATCTTTCTTTAAAACAACCTGCAATGCATCTGCTTCTCCAGAAAAATGTATTATATTTGATTCTTATTGCTCAGTTACATTATGTATTTCTTTTTCCCCCCAAACAGCCTCAGGGTTTTACCCATAGGAGCCTATTATCAATTTGTTTCACTGTTCAGCACAACCTGCAAGTCTTATGGGTAATTTCACAGTTACAGGGGTTTCATAGTACATGAAACCCCTGCATATCTACAAACTAAAAAACATAATGATCATCACTTATCTTTCACTCAACTCTCAGACCAAGGTGTTTAGGTCATTTACAAATTTATTTATTTAAAAAGATTATATTTATTATTTCCAGAGAGAGAGGAAGGGAGAGAGGCAGAGAGGGAGAGAAACATCAATGTATGGTTGCCTTTCACCTGCCTCCAGCTACAGACCTGGCTGGAGACCTGGCTATGTGCCCTGGCTGGGGAATCAAACCAGCGATCTTTGGGTTCACAGGCCAGTGCTTTAGCCACTGTGCTACCAACCAGGGCTCATTTACAAATTTAAATGGCAACAGAGACTTAGGCCAGCCCAACTACTTGGCTGAAACTACCTGGTTTCAAGGTCAGAAAACCAGTTTCCTACTGGTTTTCACCCATGTTCATTACTGTCCTTAGACTTGGGCCAGAGGACCTAACTGATGCTCTAGGCTTTAGATGGCCCTGCTCTGGTCCTCTTTCAGCCATACTCCTCCTCTCCAGATGAGGGACCTCTGAGGGTCAAGGAGATGACCCACTCAGGAATCCCCTTACCTTTCAGGCCATGAACTAAGGACCCAAGTCTTTAGAATTCCCAGCCCAATAACCCCATGCCATTTCTAGGGCCTGTGGAGGCCCCTTTCCTGACCTGTCCTCAAAAAGGCATTTGTGTCACTGGCATGTGTGTACATCCCTAGGTGCAAGTCATGGTCAAGGGGCACCTGTCTGGGGGTGCAAGGCATAGAAAAGGGTTTGCTTGTGCTGTCTGTGGTAGTCAACACACATGAGATACAGCCAGGGGTGGAAAGAGAAGGGAGGAGACCCCTAAATTTGAAGGTGATGCCAAGTTATAATGAAGGTATATTTGTCAAAGCAAGAGGTTAGAAAAAGTTATTTAACAGTTTAGTACTTTGATTTATAACTTTTAAATATTTAGACATATAGCATATGAGCTTCCACTTTACACTCTCTTGCTTCAGGCTCTGTAAATATTAGGGGCAGGTCTGGCCACATTGAAACACAAAAATGCTGCCATTATAAATAGACAAATTAAGACGCTCACACAGACCTCAACATTTATAAACCAATCTGTTGATTCCGGCATGAAAAAACACTGAGTAAAACTCCTAATGAATGAATACAAGCAACTCCATAAAACTAATCAACCTAGAGACGCAACAAATGGAGCTGTGATACTAAGTTGATTTAATAGATTACTTTTTTAGACAGTATCAATCAATTCTTCAACAAGTTTCTGTAACTACTAATCTTTACTTAATTATTCAATGCCTGATTTTGCAGGCAGTCTCAATTTTTAAAACTCCATGCGTTGTCTTAAAACTCTGATATATAACTATCAAAAGCAAGATCACTGTTGTGTAGATCATTCATGGAACTTTGTAGCATTTTTTAGGACCAATCACTAAAAAATTTTTTTTAATATTTTATTTATTTATTTTTAGAAAGAGGGGAAGGTAGGGAGAAAGAGAGGGAGACAAACATCAACGTGTGGTTGCCTCTTATGCGCCCCCAACTGGGGACCTGACCTGCAAGCCAGGCATGTGCCCTAACTTGGAACTGAATCAGCAACTTTTGGTTTTGCAGGTCGGCACTCAATCCACCAGCCAGAGCAGGATCAAATATTTTTTTAAATTGAAAAAAAAAAAAAAGAAAAGAAAATTTCAATATGGGTAGACCTAAGATTCAAGCTTTAGTGGTTCTGCATCAGTTTTTATAATAGTTGAAAGGCTTTTACAATGCCTAGAATATATGTTACACACTCTTTATTTCTAGGCTCAGAAAAGAATGAGACACCCAAATATATAATTATGACATAACAACTATAGTGAATTGAACTTCTAGTAAAACCTGCCCATCTCATAAACCAGTTACAAATGTTCTAACGTCTCTACATTGATCATATTCAGCTATATCCTGAAAGAGATAAATACCTAATGAAAAAGTAGACCTGTTAATTGTGATGCATATCTTCCTTCACTACTAGTGTTTGTCTCCCAAGCAGATGACATGCCTAGTCCGTGATAACATTTTTATGACTAGAAATTTTAAAGGACATTCGTTATAGTTTGATCTGTACAGCAAGCCACCATGTAATCATCTGATTCTTTCTTGAATATTTCTCATTATATTATTAAACAGAAGCTTAGTCACCTTTGTAGGGTTATTAGAAAATAATCTTTTATAATTAGGCCAAAATTGGTCTGCTTCTGTTATATCTAGGGAATACAGGACCAATCTGCCTCCTCTTGAACTATGAGCATTTCACTCATTTTTTAAAAACTCTCATATCCTTTGCTGAGTCTTTAATAAGCTGGGCCAATAGGTCTAATCCCTTCAATAATTTTGTGCAACATGTGTTTCTTGTTCTCTATTTTCTGGGTTGTTTCCTGAACAAACTTCACAACATTCCCATTCTCTTTAAAGAGGATTTTCTTTTTGTCCACCTTTGTATCCCCAGCACACAGAGAGGTACCTGGCACAGACTTTAGGAGAGAGGGAGGGGAGGTTGGAAAACAGGGAGAACACAGAACACCTAACTCCAATATGGTGATTGTCCTCCTCTCTTCTATCAACGCAGTCCAAGCTGACATTCACTTCTGCAGAAGCCATGTCCATGAGCCTACTGTAATCTCACAGTCAACAAAACTCGCCAGCACTGCCAAGTCACCTGTTTATTGTCTATACTGGGACTCCTGGGTACCTTTATCCCTCCAACTGGGCTGTTTTGGACTCTGAAATCAGGATTCCACCTAGGAGTTTCATGTTATCTTGACTAGAACATCACACAAATGTTGGCCAGAGCACAAAGTAGTGGGGCAACCACCAGGAAATGTTCTCCCATTTTAACACCTGCTCAGCACCCTTAGACCTTAAACCAGCTGCAGTTCAGAATCACAGTCTTTGCATTCAGCACACTGAATACGTCTCCATTTTTGACAAAGCATGATGAAAAATGTTATCAAATGTCTTGTTTATCTACTATGTGAAGTGCAGTTTTCTTCTCTACAAGTCTAACAAATTTTTCAAAGAAAAAACAGAAGCTGGGTTGGTATGAGCTATTCTCAGTGAATCCATGCTAGGTCTAATTGATCACCGCTAGGGGAAAACCATACTTCTCAGCTCACAGTTGCAGATGAACAAGAGTTGTGTGTTGCACTGAATTCAAAGTCATGTCCCAAGCTTGGAAAGCACTTTAAACCCACAGAAGTCCCTTAACAAGATTTAAAGAGTGGGAACATCCTAAAGCAGTCTTTTCAGATTAATACTTTAAGAGAATGACAATGACTTAGGTATGTATATAAGCTCTGGGACTATACACTGTGTCTAAAAATTAAACTCAACTTACTTTATCACGGGACTCAAGAAAACCTTAGAAACATGATCTTCCTGGACATAACTGAGGGATATGATTACACACCTACACCATCAGATTCTAACCAGCCCTTCTAACCAGATTCTAACCAGGCAGAAGTCTCCTGGAGCACCGCTACCAACATCCTAACCAAGCCCCTCACCAGGTATGGGCAAAACCCACCCCCACCAAACCTGACAGAAGGCTCCGCATCCACCATGCTTCCTGAGTTCAGGCAAGAGCTGTCTTGTGAACCAACAGACCTGGGTTGGCATTCC
Organism: Noctilio leporinus; assembly: GCA_004026585.1. Classification (NCBI taxonomy): domain Eukaryota; kingdom Metazoa; phylum Chordata; class Mammalia; order Chiroptera; family Noctilionidae; genus Noctilio; species Noctilio leporinus. Next base: position 366,666 of record PVIW01000398.1, on the reverse strand, counting down.
ACAATTCTGGGCTGGCAGCAACATCGTAGAACACTGATTTTCTGTCCTCAAAGTACAGATAGGAGATCTTCCCCTTGCAGATGTGAGCTAAAGCTCCTGCAAGCCCCAGAACCGTGGTCCATACAATAGGTACTCAATCAAAGGCAGCCATGAAAATTATTATCTTTGTTGCCTGGCTAAAGAAAAGCCATAGTTCCCCTTCCTAATAAGCTACCTGAAGTCATCTTTTTTTCATACACCATCGACTTAAACCGTCTAAACCAAAGGTAAAGAAGAGAGCAGCTCATTACAACTAAAAACAAAACTGCTCTGACTAATTCACTGGCAGACTCATAATCCTCCATCCATGGGCCTTCAGAAATGCCAAGACCCTCAGGGAAGTAAAGTTTCCTCGAATGTACAGCAGCAACTGAGAGCACCCACGGTTTCAAGATGACTAATAATGGAAATGTACTATAAACAGAGAATATTAAAGAGCTTAGAAAGCCTCTCAGGAAAAGGGAAAAATCCTCATAAATCTGGGCTTGGTGGAGGAAATGGCACTTTTCTGGCGAACAAAAAAATGTAGGTAAAACTGTGAGGCCCTCACCACTCTTGTTTACACAGAACCCAGAGGCCAGGTTAGCCCTGTTAGGGAGAAGCTTCTTGCTACCATGGTGTTTTTCTATCTGGACAATTCACTTCCCCAACAGGCACGCTGCCAACTCAAATGAGACTCTGAGCAGTGAAAAGCCCTTCAGGTAAACAGTGTGATAAGCTAAACTGAAAAACTAGACAATGTTTTTGGACTATGAGGTAGTTGCTATGGAGACAGTTGCTAATTAACTGCTTTCAACCAGGAGAACAAAGGGCTCGGGGCAGGCAGGCCGCTGTATCTCCCAGTGAGCAATGCTTCCAGCCTTGCACAATCGGCACATCGCTCATATCTGGAATACCTGAGATGGGACTGAGTTTGTGACATGCCTGAAGAAATGACAAAAGTGAGTCTTCTTCTTTACCTGGATGAATAGCACCTAGCCACCAGGATCTCTTGGCAAAGCAAGCTGCACAAGGAAATGAAGGCACTCACTCACCACCTACCACCCACCAGGCGCCTTCACAAATACATCTTCCTTCGTGTCCAAAGATGAACTAAATTGAACTGCCTAGAGGAAGGGGGTACAGGGACAGACACAACGATATATGCATGCTTTATTAAAGAAAACAAAATAAAACTCCTAAGTTCAAAGGGGAATAGATAAATCTCCCCTTCTTCAGGATTTTCTTCCTCATGTGGAAAAAGAGACGGGATATTTCTCAAAAATACATAGCAATACCCATAATTATTCCATATTTCTAAGCCCCACATACTGCAGACAGACAATAAATAACAAAAACCTTAATTGTAATCTGACTTAACACTGATGAATCTTTTCCTCCAACACCATCCATCCCATGCTGACCTGGCTGCCTCGAATGTGGTCTCATCTTAGGAGGTTAAAATTGGTGCCCTGAGACTGAAAAGCTCTGTTCTGAAAGCTGACCTTTGAGCTACATCCAGTGAAAACCAAAGATCTATGTTTCATTCAGAAATATTTAAACTTAAGCTCAAAAGGCGAAGAAAAAAGCTGAGTATAACTACCTCTACTTACTCCACAGCAACCCCAGAGGGCCTATTTCAGCCCTCTGCCTAATTTCAGTTTACACTAAATATATCCACATTAAGTAAATGTCAAACCCAGCCAAGCTATAGTGTGTGATCCATTCTGCCTACACAGAATAAAATCAAATGGGTTTTCTTTCCTTTTTTTCCACTTGTAAGATGCACCAATCAATACAGCCTGCAAGCCATCCACCTTCATTATCTGAGGCAGAATCTGGATTAAAGCACATTATGATTCTGAGTGAAATATAACAATGTGATTCTCAGTTTGACTCTGTGGTGATAATGCACATAAACACCTTTAGGAAAGTCCAGTCATCTGGTATGACTGAAATTCACTTAAGAGCGGAGCCTTGGTTCAAACCACAGCTTCAACTCTACTAACGGCTCAATACTGACCTTTTAGCGTTTCTATTTGCACATCTGTAAATAAGAACACTAACACCAATTTCAGAAAGTTACTGGGTGAATTCAAGTGTTCACTACAGTCCCTAGCCTAGAGCAGGTACTCAAGATACTATAACTATCAATTAAAGCCTCCATCAACATTGCTTTGTTTAAAAATGGGGTAAAATGGCTGGACACTCTAGTTTCTGCCTAGTTAGCCAAATTCGTAAAAACAGAAAAGGAGAGGACTTTCAGGCTGAGCTGAGATGCTTTCCACCCACCAAGAACCCATTTCTCTCCACAATGACCCACTCAACACCAATCACCAGATAGAACTTGAGAAGTTTTCACTACAGGGCAAACTATAGGATTAGGCCTAACTGTCAAATCAAGCCATTTCTGGGATAAACTCAGTCCTTTCTTGTGAAACCAAGGAGTTAAATTCTTTCCTGGCAGATGGTAACATAATAGGGGCAAGGAGGGATAGGAAAGGGAAAGGAAGGTGGGGTTAGGGGATGGAAAGAGGGGGGAGCTGATGTTAACTCAGAAAGGGAAAGGAAGGTGGGGTTAGGGGATGGGAAGAGCGGGGAGCTGATATTAACCCAGTACGTCAGGGAACATTCTCTGACTGACACACAGACTGCCTGGCTTATTACCTCCCACCGTCTCATCAGCCCCCAGGGCCTATCTCTAGCACAGAAGGAACCACCACTGTGTTTCCTGGCAGTCCCTCCCACTGGTCTGACAGCTCTTCCAGAGCAGAAACTTGATCTAATTTAAGCAACTATCTGGAAGACCTATCACTGTGCCTGGCACGTAGCTACTCCATAAAAGCCTGCTAACCTGAACTGAGGTGGAGAGCATGTGGGTGACTTATGCAAGAGCGCATTAGGGAACAAAGCTAAATGGTGGGGCTGGACTGGAACCTACAGCTCTGACTCATACTGCAGGATCTTCCTGGAGGAGACTATTTAGCTCTGGAAATACAGGTGGTAACCATCTTCATACTTGGGTACTTGCATAAAAATGGGCTCTCACCCAATTTTAAAGACCCATGTGGATAAAACTGAGACCACTCCCTTTTAGAAGCCATATTTAATTATTAGTATTATGCACGCATTTTCCTGCAGTGCCCAAGTAAACCTGAAAAAAAAAACACTTCATGTCATATGATAATCTCCCTTCTCTCAAAAAGACGGCTTTCTCAATACCCTGTGGGAAAAGCAAAGGATTAAGAGACCTGGGTTCAAATTCCGATGTACTAATCATGTAAAGGCCATAGCCCAATCCCTTAACCTCACTAAGCCACTTACTGCATTTAATAAATGGAAATTAATAGTCACTCTTCTTACTGGGGTTGTTGGGCTAAGGGAGATAATATCTTTAAAAGTGCTTATAAATTGTAAAGCAGTGTAGGAGATTTTTTATCACAAGGTGTTAAAATGCAGGCATGCACCTCCCCGCCCCACTGCACTGAGCAGGTACATACACAACTGCTGCCTATCTTAGAACGCAAGTACCGCTATGACCTTATAAAGGAACCAGAGTGGTTTATGGGAATAAAAGCCAAAGAACGAGATATGTGACTGGGAACAACAGACATTTAGTCACCTGAATAATTACTGGAGGTAAAGAAATATGAAAAATAATAATTGTTGAGTCTTTTAAGAAATAACTGCCTTAAACTAGGTGTGTCATTGTTAACAAACCCCTCAAACATCTCTGTCCTTAGATTTCTTATCTGTGAAATGAGAATAACGAGAGTATCCATATCATGGGGTTATAACATTTAAATGAGTTAATATCTGTAAAGCACTAAGATCAATGCCTGGCACATTTTAAATTTGATAGCTAGGTAGGTAGGTAAGTGAACAAATACTGGGTAAATATGTATTTCTCACTTTCACAAGACATATGTATTCAATCAGATTGTGACTCCCTCACAAATGAGGGAGGCCTAGTATAATACCTCAAACTTCACCTGAAAAGGTAAACAGCACTAACATATTTCTATTTTAATATGGTACCAGCAAGCAGAATGCCAGAATTTCTTTTTGTTTTTCATGTGGTAAGGCAGGGAAGGAAGAGAGCAAAAGTGTAGCAATTCATAGACCAAGCCTAGAGCCACACGGCCATGCTTCCCCTAGCGAGTGGGATGGCACTGCCTGCAGACATCTGACATTAATCACCACCTCGGCAGAACTTCAGTTTCATTCACAGAAACTGTGCATTCAAAGTTTTATAACATTTGTACCAAGGAGGCAGAAACCAGTGTTGATTTGGGATCAAACTCAACTGGAAATCCAAGGCATTTATTTATTTATATTTATTTATTGTTTTTTAAAATGTTTTATTTATTATTTCCAGAGAGAGACAAAGAGGGAGAGAAACATCAATGTATGGTTGCCTTTCACCTGCCTCCAGCTACAGACCTGGCTGGAGACCTGGCTTGCAACCTGGTTATGTGCCCTGGGCTGGGGAATCAAACCAGCGACCTTTGGGTTCACAGGCCAGCACCTTATCCACTATGCTATCAGCCAGGGTCCCCAAGGTATTTTTTAAATTAGTAATTACAGATGAGAACTCTACATTCTTGGCATACACAGTGTTCGCATTCTTGCTTTACATATTGAATAAATATACCCAGCACAGGTTCCAATTCTCTTCATCCATTTATATAACTATACACAAGGTACGAAGTGCCTGCCATCCACACAGAAATGCCTTGCATGGAAAGGTATGGGGGCAAACCTTGAAGAAGACAGTATACCACCAATCAAGCCCTGCCCTTAAGGGAGTTTCCAATTTAAGTGAGGTAACAGATCACCTGCATGTTACAAGTTCCAAATCAACATATGTGAAATCAAAAGAGCATTAATGAAAAGGTGCTAGAGAAGTACTCAAAGGTACTCCTAGAGTCAGAAGGAAAGAAAGAAATCAAGGTAGGATGAAGTGGTCAGGAAAGACCTGGTGGAAGTAGAACTGGAACCAGGAATCTTCAAAACCAGGAAAGCACAGATAGGTGGGGAGAGGGGGGCCATGTAGAGGACAGGCGTGTATTCCCTCCAATCAGTCGGCAACTTCCACACAACCTCCTATATGCCAGTCGCAGAGTGTGGATGCAGAAGGCAAGTGTGGAGAAAGCAAAACAATAGTGTGGCTGAAGCTGAGGCCACCAAGGTAGTAATGGAAAATACAAGTGGAAACATAAGTTTATATTTTATGCAAAAACCCTTAAGATCACACACACAAACACATACACCAGTCATAAGTAGCTTAAAGACAAGGATACATTCTGAGAAACACACCCTTATCCTTAGGTGATTTTGCCTTTGTGTAAACATCATAAAGCACACTTACACAAACCTAGATGGTGTAGCCTACTACACACCTAGACGATACGGTATAGCCTATCCCTCCGAGGCTACAAGCCTCTATAGCATGTTACTGCATAAATACTGTAGGTCAGGGGTCCCCAGCCCCAAGGCTGTGGACTAGTACCAGTCCAGGCCTGTTAGGAAATGGGCCACACGGCAGAAGGTGAGTTTGAATGTATGTAATGTGCCTGAATCATCCCAAAACTACACCCCTCCCCTGAACTGGTCCCTGGTCCCAAAAAGGCTGGAGACCACTGCTGTAGGTAATTGTGATACAGTGGTATTTGTGTATCTAAACACAGAAAAAGTACAATAAAATTACAACATAAAAGAAAAATGGTATATCTCTATAGAGCACTTTGGAGCTCACAGGACGGTAAGCTGTTCCAGGTGAGTGAGTGGTGAGTGCATGTGAAGCCCTGGGACACTGCTGCAGACTAGAAATACTATCCCACAAGCCCTCCCCCTCCTCCCTTCCAAAAGGTCAGAATAGAGCACTGAAACTGTCAGTGCTGCTCCTTGAACAGGGATGTGGGCTATGCTGATTGGAAATATTGAGGAGAAACTGGTTAGGGAGGGCACAGATCACCCTAATAGCAACTGTCAGGAGAGTGTGAAAGGTGACATTAATATTGGAAGGAATAAGAAATTTAAAAATGTAGGGGATTGTCATGGCAATGTGATTTTTGTTATTGCATGTCAGGCTAAGAAATTTTTGTGGTATTCATTAAAAAAAGGTTTTTAATATAGACAAATATAGAACTAAGACTCAATATTTTGATTATGGAAATTTGTTTTTGGTTCCATTAACCCTACTTGGCACAAAGGGCTCTCTCTAGCATTGAACTGATAGAAGAAATAAAATGTATCTATTCTTTACATCATTGTAACCTGACACAGAAAGCTTTTACGAAAGGGGCAGTGGCACTTAATACTTGTTAAGATGGCTCCTGTGGTTCTACGTCCTTGTACAGATCTTAGGTCCTCAACAAAGAATTTTCCGCAGTGTACTCAGAAGACAGTAAGCTAGATCTAGGAGGGCTATAGTGCCCTTTGAATACGTGGCACTGGGAGGGACGGGCTCCTCTATGCCGAAACAGGTCAGTGGCTGACTGCGAGGTGACCTATGCACTCAAAACTGAGGTGCTGCAAGTGAGAGCAAATCTACTGTCAAGCCCCAAAGGTATTGCTCTCACCAGAGAAAAAACTCCTCCTGATCCACACATCCCTCCATTTCTTACAGGAAATTTAGCTCCATTATAATCTTACAAGACCTCTGTCATGTGAGGTTCATCACTGACAAAAATGACATATGACTAATACATGTGTCATATATATGCTACATATAGATACACGTTTATGCGGGAGAGGAGGGGAGAGAGGGAGAGAGAGAAAGAGAAAAGAAGGAGGAGGAGAGGGAGGAAGTAACTTTCAATTTCAACTTAGATGGCACTCGTAGAAAACATGGTTAGAGATTCTTCCAGGTTATCAGGCAATTAAAATTTGGGTGGTGGAGAAGGGAAGGGAAAATGAATGCATAGAAGATTTCCCAAAGGAGAATGCAGGAGTCAGGGACTGAAAGAATATTCTACAGGGTTAGTCAAATGGTAGGGCTAACTAGGTAGGCAGTTTCAACGATAAAGGGCTTGAAAATATTGTAGATGAGATACAAAAAAGGAAGTCAGAAAAGCAGTTTTGAGAAGTCGGGGGTTCCACTTTGAATGTGTGGGGTGTTTTGCAGACCAAAAAGGACATCCATCTGGAAAGGAAATAGCAGTCCTCTGCATAGGAATAGTAGTCAAGTTGGTAAAGTGGAGGAAACTCCTTGGAAGAGGAAGAGAAGAAAACCTTGAAGGTAACCATTTAGTGGAGTCCAGAAGATGAAGAAAGGCCAGTAAAAGAAAACGAAGAAGGTATCTAAGATGTAAGGACTGTTCATGGAGTTCAAGGGAGGAGAGACTTTCACGATGGGTGTGTGGGAAGGGCTGGCGGGCGCTGAGTACAGATTGCTGCGCTAAAGTAAAGGCTTCCAAGCATTGAGAGAAGGACACCAGCTGTCCACGAAGAGGTGCCCACCATCTCTGAGAAACATGGTCTCAAGACTGGATGCATGTTAAAGCAAGACCCTAAACTGAAATGAAACTTTCCCCACACTTGGAACTTTCAAAATATCAGCCAGGAGGAGAAGGACTGGTGAAACAGAGTTTGAAGGAACAGCAGGGACCTTCGATCTATACACTTACTTTGGTGGAGGGTTAAAACCTAAGATGTCACCTTGCAAAAATAGCAGTGCCTCCCCTCATCAATAAAATCTACTACAGGAAATAAGCCTGTAGATAGTAAGGGTTATTCACATTTTATTCTCAAAACTTCTAATAACTCACTTGTATTTATTAACACATCAAGAATTAATAAACATCTTAAGCGCTTGTGTAGTCTTCTCTGTCTGCAACGTTTCCTTGTACCCCAAGGTAGCACAAGGACTTCCTTATAATGAAAAAACTTATTGAGACAAACCATGCTGTTTTTCTAAAAATGTAATTCAATAAACACTGAGGGCCTGCTATGTGCTGTCTCCATACCGCCTTTCATGCTCCCCCAAGCTCCCAAGCTCAACAACTATGCTGCTGCTCTTTACTTAGTAGCTGTAAGAGATAAGGTCAGAAAAGAAATGCAGCGTGATCATCTTCACTCTCATCTTCTGAGCTCCCTAAAACAAACTTTCCCCCCACAGTTTCTGGACAGATACAGTCCTCAACCTTAGTACTACAGGCTGACACTGTTGCAGAATTAAGTACCTCCAGGCCCCCAGTGGTTCCCAACTCCCGTGGTGAATCAGAATGGCCTGGGCAGCTGTGAAAGGAACAATGCCCACTGCCTCATCAGACATCTGATTCAACTGGCTGGGGTGAGGCTGCTGCTGCTGTTGTTGGTTGGTTGGTTTGCTGCTTTAAAGCTTCTCAAGTTAATTCCAATTACTGTCAGGGTGGAGAAGCAGTGCACTGCCTGAGTCAGGTGCTTCACTAACATGGATGTGCACATAAATCCCTAGGGACCTTGTAACCACAGGAACTGATTCAGTAGGTCTGCAGTGGGCCTGAGAACCTGCATTCCCAAGCAACTCCTGGGAAATTTGATGCCTTGGGTCCAAGGATCACAGACAGAGAAGCAATGGTGTACAGCCCAGGCTCTGTGTTGTTTTTAACTCTCCAAGTGATTCTGACACACTGAAGTTCAGTGGAAAGAGAATTAACTGGCTTTGGGGTCAGAATGAGCTGGGTTACAATCCTGGCCCCAACACATTCCTATTATGACTATGGCCAAGTTACTAATCCACGTTAAGGCTGCATCTTTGCTTGTCTACAACATGAGTGTTATGGATTGAATTGTGCTCCTAAAAAGATATGTTTAACACTAGCCCTGATGGGTGTGGCTTAGCTGGTTGGGTGTCATCCCACAGAGCAAAGGGCTGCTGGTTTGATTCCCAGTAGGGCACATGCTGGGGCTGTGGGTCTGGTACTTGATTGGGGTGCATGTGAAAGGCAACCAATCAATGTTTCTCTTACACACTGATGTTTTTCTCTTTCTTTCTCCCGCCTTTCCCCTCTCTCTAAAATTAAACAGCATCTTTAAAAAGCAAGATACCTCAATACCTCAAAATGAGGCCTTCCTTTTTTGGAAATCGGATAGTTGCAGATTAATTAGTTAAGCTGACATCATATTGGAGTAGGGTGGGTCCTTAATGCAATACAACTGGTGTCCTTATAAGAAGATAATGCGAAGACACATTAGGAACAAACATTACATGACAAGAGAAGCAGAGACTAAGTGATGCAGCTTGGACAAGGAAAACCAAGCACTGATGGTGACACCAGATCTTAGATGAAGGCATGAAAAAGACTCTCCCCTAGAGCCTCGAGAGAGCTGGGCCATTCCAGCACCCTGATTTTACACTTCTATCCTCCAACCTGTGAGACAAGAAACTTCAATGGTTTTCAGCTACCCAGTTTACTGGCCTCTGTTTCAGCAGCCCTAAGCAAATGGGTACAATGGCACACTAACACCATCGCCCTTGTGGGATGCTGCCAGAACTGGGTACAGAGGGTGGTGCCAGCACTGCTGAGCAGGGCAGGACAGGTTTCCTTTCTTTGACAGGTGAGGGAAAAGCACCAGGCCATGAGCATCCCCTTTCAAGGAAAAGTAACTGCTCAGCGATGTGTCTCGGCACCTGGCCTCTGCTACAGCCAAGGCGGAGCCCATTATGTGTCTGCACACCCGCTTGGGTGCTCCCAGTGGGTCGCAGGAACAGCTCTGCTCTGTCTTGAATGGAAACAATTACAGGACCGGCTGTGCCCCAGCAGCCCATTCTGGCCCAGTAGGTTCTAACAGGTACTGTGAGGACTGCACAGGGGGAAACTCAAGGTTTCAGGGCCCACCTGGAGAGAAGCAATCAGCACCACTGCATCAGGCCTAGACCTAACTTGCAGAAGGCCTGTCACAACCCCAAAGGGTCAATTCCAGGCTCCAAATTATGCAGGACACTCCCAACTCAGCGCACTTTGATTATCCAAAGTCATGAATACCACAAAGTGTTTTAATACTTTTATATCTGTTTATATAAATAATGCAGAGAAAATGTTTAAAGGTCAATTCTCACTCTTCAGAGTGAACCAACACTTACTTAAGCTGCTGGGCTTGACCCCATTCATTCAGTTAGCAAACAACCACTAAGGGGCTAAGGGACTATTGTGTACATGCATGGTACAATGGTGGATGCAACACAGCTCTGGCCTGGAGAAGCTTGTGGTCTGTTGCAAAAAGAAAAAAACAATTGGCAAGCATTTAGTGAGTGCAAACAAAATTTAAGGTGGGTAGGGATAGACCAAAGGTTATGGCCATTTTATTTCAGAGCCATAAAATTGAAACATTTGTTTCCAGTATCTACTACAGTGATCCAAAACTATTTCTTCAAAACAATGCATTGCACAGACACCTGGGATATCCTCAAGGACTATCCCATGCCCTGACTTTCCCAGCAAGGAAGGGCTTCTGAATAGCTGCAGTAATAGCAGAAAGAAAAGATATGTGGTGCTCAGCAAGATCCCCACCTATCCACTGCATTGCAAACAATTACTGGGCTTGAACAGTGAAGTCATTCAGGACAGTTCTCTTTGCGTTCATGTTCCCAACAAAGTCGTACCATGTCAGTGGGTACCTAAAAATGTTTTGAAAAGGAAAAAGAAAAAGAAAAGAAAAGAAGAAATAAAATGCCAAACTCAATACATCTATAATACAAATGAAAAGATTCAATATCCTACAAAAATTAACAAAAAGCATAATACTCAAGTGAAAAAATTGAGGAAAATACTAAAATAACTTATATAAGAAACATAAATACACAATGAATATGTACAATTATTTAAGCTCACCTATAACCACAGAAATACAAATTGCATTAACAGTGAGATACTTTCTACCTATCAAAATAGCAAACCCATTTTAAAAATTAAATACCCAGCACTGGTTGTGTGGCCTGGGGAAAATGAGCATTCTTACTACATTTTTAGTGAAGTGGATGCAGGTAATTGGTAATATTTTCATAGCTGTTAAAGAAAATAATCTATATTTAAACCATGCATTCCACTTCCTGGAACTGGTCCTAAAGAATAATCAGGTTTATTATTCAAGAGTATTCACTATAATTACTTACTTGTAGGAGGAAAAAGGCTTTAATTGCTCAAAAAAAAAGGCAAGTGGTTGAAAAAGTATGCACACACACACAATTCTAGGTAATATTTTAAAAATACAGATTTCTCAATAATATGCAAAAATCTAACTTGTGATTTCAATGGTTCAGTTACGTAAAATAATATGTATAAAGGCATAGAAAAATGGACCAAATATAAATATTAAATTAATTTCACTTGTTATGCTTTTCAAATATTTCTAATGTTAAAATCAGGGGAAAAAAACAAAACAGTAAATGCATGTGTACTTAAATCCAGATATTTCCAGTTGGAGTTTTCACAGTAAGATAATTCATTATACATAAGGTTATGAAACAGTTGAGCATTGACCATGTTCCTCGCATTATAATAGACGCTTCCTATGTATCTCATTTACTCTTCACAGCAACAGTGCAACTGTCCCTATTTAAAGATAAAGAGAGGCTGGGGAACTTGCCCAGAGTTGCTCAGCTAAAAGCTAGGCTGCACAAACCCAGGCCTAATGTTCTAAACCCAGGACACTGTTCTAACAGAGCAGTGGGACCTGAGAACAATTCCGTATTTTTCTGTCAGTGACAATCACAAATATATGAATATAAACAGACTTAACAGTAAAAAAAGCAACAAGTTTTCAGATTTGCTTCTATTTTTATGTCAGGGCCAAACTTTCATCATTGTACTAGACAGTACAACTAAAGCTTTTCCCCCTTTACTTCCCTGGTTACTATAATACTATCTTTAGAACTGCTGCTCCTCTAAACATTTGAGGGGTCAATAACAGTTGCCTAGAGAGAAAATGCTCCAGAGCAGAGAGGAATTATTTAGCTACCAAACAAAGCTTAATGGAAATCTCCCTTAAAAACACTCACTGGCTTTTGTCCTATTTCTGTACTCAACAAACAACCCTCTAATCAGTGAGGTGATCTCAAAGTAACCCCATGCGCCTGAAGGAGTGCCCTGAGCATGTGCCTGGTGCCCATCACCCTGCAGCCTGATCTTCCATGGGGTATTTCCCAGTCATCTAGCTACCACTTTCCTCTACACCATTACAGTTTAATTATAGGATGAATTTATATCTCAAATGCCAAGAAAATAACTACTTAAAAAAAAAAAAAAAAAAAAACTGGCTTAAACTGGCCCCAAATCTCAGTCAAGAGGCTGATACTGACTCCTCAACTTTACAGACACATGTACGATGTTCCATTCCATGCCCACCCACCTATAACCAACCCATCCTGGTCACAGCCAGGAAAAAGGTGTCCTTCAGGTATCTGGGTCACAAGAAACCTCTATAAGGAGGACCTGCCCACTCCTGAAACTGACAAGGCCCTTATCAGTACCTTCCAGAGAGACCCCATTACTGCCAGAGTCTTCCATCTGACTAGGAATTCATGGTTTTAACTTGAATTTTCTTAATGAATAATGTGGGTGAGCACCTTTCCATATGTTTTCTATACCTTTTCTAAAGACATGTCTATTAGGATTCATTGGCAAAGCCAATAAAAGTATGAATCAGTAATGAATACATACAAATTTACTTATTTTTATGTTCTGAGATTCCTTACATATTGGGGATATGGAAGGAAGAGAACTTGAGGAAATAAAATGACCACCACCTTATTCCTCACAAAACATTTTCTTTCCTCCCAATACCATGCAGAGCTATGGGCAACATATCTGCATTTTTCAAATTTAAGCTGTTGTTTACCGGGCACCTTGTATGTCCAAGGGACATGGAGATAAAAATGACATGATAAGAAGTTCAATGCCTATTGGGATTTGGAAACAAATCCCAAGTGGTAAACTGAGTTGTCTAAAGTCATTTAACCTGATGTGGAGCCCAGGTGTCACAGTCCCCTCATGCAGAAGAAAACAAAACCCCAGGCTCTGGCTGTGCTGCGGAGAAAGGTCCATGGAGGGGGATAGGCACTGCAGGGGAAGCACAGTCAAATGCCGGGTCCATCAACACCTCTGGAGGGCTGGGACTGGGACTGGCAGCCTGCAGTTCAGGCCTTCTCCACCTCCAACCCACCCCCACCCCCAGCGACAGGACAGGGTCCTGCAGAGGAAATAAGTTGAAACCTGTAGCACACACACACACCCTCTACATAGGCTAGAAGCAGCCACCAATGATGATGGATTTAAATAGCAGAGCAGGGGCTTGAACTGCCCTGGCTCAAGAGAGACTGCAAAGCAGCTGGAGGCCACAGGCCCCAACAGGGGCATGTCTGCTCCTCAGAGCTTGCTGGGTGGGAATGGTGTCTGTGCACCAGCTGAGACCAGGCGGCCTAGCTCAGGGCAATACCTCCCCGGCCCAGCTGAGCCCTGCTGTACAACCCAAACAGGCTGGGGCCTCCCGTGCCACGTGCTCCTCTGGCTACATAGCCACGCTGCAGAAAGCACCCGGGGAGACTCTCGGCTTGCGTCTGTTGAAGTTAATTATCAACCTGCTGAATGGCCATCTGGAGGGTGATGTCAAGTGTAATGGCACATTCACCAGGATTCTGGGTTCCTACTTCCCACTTATTCTGAGCCAAACTCTCTCCCGTCTACTTCCCCTCTCCCAAGGCATTCCAAGCGATGTTAGCTGCACACCCGAAACTTGAGTTTGGGGGCCCTGGAAAATCATTAATAGAAATTGTATAGTCTCAGTGAGGAAATCATAAGCACTGCCAATAAGAATGACTCACACTCACCGAGAGGTTGCCATGCGCCAGTACTGTCTAAGGAACTGGTACATGTCGCCCCATTTAATTGGCACAAACCTCCCACAAGGTAAGTTTCACTTCCCCCATTTTACAGAGAGGAAACTAAAGCTTAGAGAAACCAAGGTCATACAGGTAAAGGTGGTAATACTAGGTCTTTCTAACTCAATAAAGTAAATAGACTTCTACACTGTAATTCTAAACGGGGGTGGGAAAAATTTCAATTCATCATGGCTGGGGCCTCAATTACATTAAGGTGATTTATGCTGAATTTGAACCCTTGCTAAAGAAAACAGTTAAAATCACTTGTCTAGAATAGGTGGAATCTAAAATGCTCTCCTTTTTAACTACAAAATGTACATACCTGTGTTTTAGCATTATATTTATTCAATGTTTTCTACAGTGTTCTCTTTTGCAATTCTATATTCTTTATGCCCAGTATATAACCCTCAAAAAAGTCTGCTTACCCTGGCTGGTGGCTTAGTGGATAGGCTGCAAACCCAAAGGTCGCTGGTTGGATTCCTCAGTCAGGGCACATAACCAGGTTGCAAGCCAGGTCTCCAGCCAGGTCCCCAGCTGGAGGCAGGTGAAAGGCAACCATACATTGATCTCTCTCTCCCTTCCCCTCTGTCTAGAAATAACAAAATCTTTAAAAAAAAATTTAAAGTCTGCTTATACCTTACTTTAAACACTGACTCAATCTTAATATATTTCTCACAACTCTGGCAAAATGGTCCCTTTCACATTTGGAATGTGTACTCTATACATTTTTCTTAAGTGTTTTATTTCTGTGTACTTGGAAATGTATTCATGGCTACATGTGAAAATTTTAATATTTATTAATAATACTACCTATCAAAGCTAATTTACCAGCATGCCATCTCTAAGTCAATAGGCTTGACAAAGGTATCTGAAAAATATTTGTCACCCCTTCAGAATTATAGCTCTCATTATCAAAATTTGTTGGCAGTTAAAATAATCTTCCTTAAAAGCCAAGGTTTTACAGGCTCAATACTTTTCTAAAAAACATTATTAAAAAAATAAAATGTATATATTCTTTAATTTTACATTAATTGTAAATGCAAAATACTAGCTTTCTAAAAGGAAATTTCAATCAGAAAATTTCATATAGGTAAGGCAGAGAAAGTTTAATTCCATAGAACCAGCTCACTCTTCTCTTTGATTTAGATTGGAAGAGAAGGACATGCCTTCAAATTCTTGAAGCTCTCAAATAATTTAAACTTAATTTAGTAAAAAAAAATATATATATATATCCCCACAACTTTCTTCTACTTTAACAAAAACTAATTCTCTGAAGGCTTTAAAACGCCCGATGTATAAGTAGCATGCAGCAAGTCACTATTCCCTCTAAAGCTTAACAGGATACCATAAGTAATTGCCTTTCAAACCAGGTATATCACATACTGATTGGCAAAAATGAATAATCATAGTATGTCCCTGTCTCTCCCCTTCTTTAGTAAGAACATTTAACTCAAACGGAAAAGACAAAGTTAGGAGAAAAGATCCTATAAAGTGCAGTGTCCAGCTAACAACATGCCTTTACTCCAAGAGAAATGCACACCTCAAACCCCGCAGCCCACCTCAGAGGACAGGGTGGGAGAACTTAAAACCAGGTTGGCTTTCGGTCTATTCTCTACCAGCAGCCAGTGACTCTTTTAAAACCTGATCAGATCATACCCCTCTGTGTTCAATACCTTCCAGTAACTTACCATTCAGAGTGAAAGTCAAAATCCTTCCAGAGGCTCCCTGAGCCCTATAAGCTTTGCCCATGATGGGATAGCTCAACTCCCACCCCACCCCACCCCACCCCCGCTGACTCTACTCCAGCCCACACCAGCCCTCACACTCTTCCAACACATCAGGCATACCGGGGCTTTGATGCGCGTGCCACCCTCCGCCTGGTATTGTTCTTCCCCAAACATGTGCTTGGTCTGTCCCCTCAATCCCTCACCGGCTTCAGGGGTGAACCCACCCAACACTCCATTCCTACCCACCCCTTCCTCCACCTGATATTCCACTTTACTCCTTTCATCACAGGACATCGTTATTTTCCTTACTGTCCATCGCCCCCAGCAGATGTAAGCTCCACAAGGTCGGGACTCATTGTCGGCTGTCGCTCACTGCAGCATTTGCAGGGTCTAGTGCAGCACCTGACACACAGCTGGCACTCCTTAAAAATCTGTTTAATGAAGGGAGTACTCTATAGTCAAGACAAGCCTGACCAGTCCCTACTAACTGGGGTTGCCATGTAAAATGCAACTATGGCATGGCATGAGATATACTAAAAAATATATTATCCGCAATTCAAATTTAATTGAGCATCAAAAATGGTACATCTGGCAACTTTACCCCTAACTCTAGTAAGAAAAGGTCAGATCCAGGCCATCCGGGTCACCTGGGGGAGGCCAAGGTGGAGGACACAGTCAGAAGACCAAGTGAGAAGCCATTTCCTCTCCTCAGACCTTTTTGATCGAGGCCCACTGGAGATCTGCCAGCTGTGGGTAGAAAATTGAGCCAGTGGCAGACTGGCATCTCACCTCCACCTCCTCCAGTCTCAAAAAGGAATACCTTCCTTTCTTCGATTCCAATTTGGCTCGTCTCAGAGATGCTCAGATGCACTTGTTCCCTCCCACCCTCCTCTGTGACTGTGGAAACCATACAGACACAGCATAAACAAGCCACTTATTCCTCTTTCCCCTCACTCCCATCAGGAGCCCAGAGCTTTGGACTCCCCCTACAGCCACTTCCAGGTCAGGAGACTGTTGGCTGTGTTTCTGAGCTCTATACAGGGCCACAGACGCACAGAGCTGGATGTTTCTCTCATTATTTGTATGTTACCAGCAGGCCACCTTATGCTACATTCAAGAGAAGACTAATATATGTGAAAACAATTTAGTGCTTAGAATAGAAATAAATTAATTCTGACATACCCACACTATCCACTGAAAATCAATGTTCCTAATTCTAGGTTCTGAACAGATTTTCAGATATGTGCCTCCCATGGCTATCCCACAATTTTCTGACCCTACAAACATGGAAGATTCCTGAGGTTTCTGTTTTCTAGACCAAATCTCAAAGGTACAAAATATGCAAGTTCCCAGCACCTGACATCATGTGGGTCATGGAATCAAGGTTGCGGAGGGCCATCTGGGATGGAGGTAAAATTAAGCCCAACGTAAAAGCTCAGGTCAGGTAGAAAGACTGTATGTTCTCATTTGCCTGTGAGGGTCCCAGATTATTTCTGTTTTCCTGGTGGTATTATTAGTTGCTGTTCCATTTTATTCTCCAAAGTGCCTTTGTTTGGAAACCATTAAAGTATATTAGCATCCTAGGTGCAAGGCAAATTGGGAATGACCTCTGCACCCTGGAGCCCAAGCAAGATCTGTGGGACAGGAGGAATCGGCCATGTGGGAGCAGCTGTGATCACGCAAGGCCAGCCTGCCCCCGAACTAAGATTGGGGAAAGGGCATCTGTGGGCAGCAGCTTCCAATATGAAAACGGAGGAGGCCACGCTGGTCTCTCCAGATCCCTCCAGCTCTGGATTGGAAGAGGGCAGCTGGGAGAGGTGCCTGTCACAGCACACACAGGCAGACACATTCCCCACAGTTCCCAAGCACAGGCCAACCAGGAGCCCAGCCCTGGCTCCGACACCACCTCACATTAGAGTGTCAAATGACTGAAAAGCCAGTCTTTGATCTGACAAGAGAGAGGGCAGGCCCTGCTTCTCCTGACAGGTCATGCCTACTGTCTCTGGGTTTTCTCCAGTCTTCTCAACCCTCAGGCTGGCCCCAATAGAGCAAGCTGAAATGGATTTTAAAAGGGGGCTTGGTCCCTCAGATCCCCAACATGACTTCCAGGGGCTCCAGACAGCTTGTCACTTTGATCCGTTGCATACTGAGTGTGCACTTCTCGGCTGCAGGAGCTACAGTGAATGGGGTGGCTAGTGCTTTTCCAACTGCAACTGCTGAAGGGAGCTCAGCAACACTCCCAGGGAGCCTGGAAGGAAGGAAATCACACTTGAGGCCCAGATCAGATTTGGCTTAAGGAAAAGGAAGGAGCCAAACTAGGATCACCGTGTGACCCATTAACTCAACCCTAGGGAGCCACAGAATGGAACATGCCAAGATATTCGGCACCCCATTAACTTACAAGAAAAGCATCCATGCTTCCATCAATACATGGCCAAGAGACAAACTTAGCTATTTCAGCATACTTGGTATAGTAAAAATGCAGGAGTTCAGGCTCCCTGGCTCCAGTACGTAAGACACTTACCAAGATGTTCACGTAAGTAGGGGTTGGGGCTTCACAAACTGGCTCTTAATTCTTCAAGCGGTTTCTCCCCTTAGCCTTCCTTTCTCGTTGCATTTTCTGTCTCCTGGACAGTCTCACCCACTTCCAAGGTTGCACCCTGAGATGTTGCCTTCCAAACTGTTCTCAACCTAGAATGAATACCTGTGTCTGCTGCACCCCACCCAAGGAGAGTCCCAAAGCCCTGCAAACTCCATACAGCTCAAATTCATGACTCTAGCTGTACCTCTTAAAACCTGTTTTCCACGCTGTACACTGTCCTTGTCTCTCTATAAATACACAGCGGTCCACACGAATGAAACCATCTCCTCCCTTGCCATCAAACCCTACAGAGCCTTCTGATCTCTAATGCAGCCAATCTAAACATCTAAAATACCTTTCCCACAAACTCTGACCTAGCTCAAGCCCTCCACCTCTCCTGCCAGCAGTACTGGCCAGCCTCCTTGTGGGTCATCAGGCCTCCAGAATAATTCCCCTTAACCACTAGTTATATATCCTAAAGACAAGGGCTCCCACCCCACCTAAGCCCCTTCTAGGAATGTGCTGCTTATAAAGAAAAGTTGACCTTTAGTGTTTAGATTCAATCATGACGACATGGTCTCTCCTTCTACCTTTCCGAGCTCCTCAGCCACTCCACTCCATCCTTCCCTGCACCCATACTCTAGCTCTCCCAGACGTCTTACTGATCCTGAGCACATGCATGTGTTATTACATTTCTCTGCCTTCAGTTCTCTTCCTCCTTTACGTTGTCCACCCTGGAGAGGTAGTGCAGCCTAGTGGTAAAGACTAAGAGTAAACTATCTTAGCAGTCAGGCAGACAGGAGGGCAGGAGGGAGAGGGGAGGTCTGTGTTCTGGTTCCACCCCTCAGAAGCATGTGACTGGGTGCCAGAGTGTGGCCTAAACATCTGTAAGGTTGCTCACCTGGTTTCCTCCACAATGAAATGGGAAATTCCTTATACAGGTAAATACTTGGAAAAAAATACTGTGAGGCATGTTAGCAAATTAATGCAATATTAGCAAAGATGCCCCCCTAGTTAACACGTGCCTTCTAAAGAAGGAACCACCAGTTGCCAGCATGGACAGCTATGGTGCTGAAGCAAAGCTTCTGCATGGACTCACTTCCAGGGTACGAGGACTGGGTTCTGGCTTTCTCCGCTTGACGGGCTGGAATATTTAGCCTCCAAAACATGCCGCAGAGAGCAAAACTGTCTGCCTTGCACTAACTACGGGAGCTCAGTTTCCCTAGGCAGTGCCTAGAAAGAAAAATATAGCACCAGAACTCAAACTCTGGTCTTTGTGTCATACTTACTATGATTTAAAAAGAAAATGCACATCTGGTTTAGTGACTCCAAACACAAAAACCCTGGCTTTATCACATTAATTTGTGAAACAACATTTGATTTGGTGACATCCAGATTCCCAGGCTCAAACTCAGATTCCCTTCACAGTCTGGGGTGCCAGGCACTTGTAATTTCCCTTAACATTTACATTAGTTCTCCTAAGTCAGCATTCAGCTCCTAGCCCAGAACTGTCACAGAGCTTTCACTGTCTCTGCCATCTGGTATCTGACTTAATTGGTATGTCTACCTACTTTCTCAGTATTCTCCTCTCACTCCATCTTTACCTGTAAAAATTAAGAAGGAGTTATTATTACAATGTTAGATAACCTTTATTCACTAATTTCAATGGGCCAGGTGGAATGCTAACCATATACATATATAGATCAGCTTTATTGAGATGTTATTCATATACCATAAAATTCACTCATCGAAAGTGTACAATTCAGTAATGTCAATTTATTCACAGAGTTATATAAACATCACAACTAATTTAGAATATATTAATCATCCCAAAACAAAACCAACCCCAATGCCATTATCAGTTACTCCCTCCCAGTTTTCCTCAAACCTGCCAGTTTTAGGTAACCACTAATCTACTTTCTGTCTTTACAGATTTGCCTATTCTAGGCATTTCACATAAATAGAATCATATTATATGTAGTCTTGTGACTATCTTCTTTCACTTAGCATAATGCTTTCAAGAGTCATTTATATTATAATATGGTATTAGTACTTCATTCCTCTTTAATACCAAATAGTAATAATCATAGAGCATATGAGTATACCACATTTTATTTTTGCAGTCGTCATCGG
This sequence comes from Noctilio leporinus, assembly GCA_004026585.1. Lineage (NCBI taxonomy): Eukaryota > Metazoa > Chordata > Mammalia > Chiroptera > Noctilionidae > Noctilio > Noctilio leporinus. The sequence goes on along the minus strand of PVIW01000398.1, from coordinate 346,346 downwards.
CTGATGGACATTTGGGATGCTTCTAGTTTTTGGCTATTGAGTAATGCTGCCATGAATATTGGTGTACAAGTTTTTGTAGAGCTATTTGTTTTCATTTCTCTTAGTTGCACACCTATGAGTAGCCCAACTGGGTCTTATGATAATTCTATGTTGAGCCTTCTGAGGAACTGCTAGACTGTTTCCCAGTCTGGCTGTGCCATTCCATATTCCCACTAGTAATGTATGAGGGTTCCCATTTCTCCCCATCCATGGCAATACCTACTATTCAGTCTTTTTAACTATAGTCTTTTTACATATCCAAGCACATATGAAGTGGTAGGTATCTCACTGGTTTTAATTTGAATTTTCCTAATGCACAAGCGTCTTTGCATATGCTTATTTGGCCACCTGTATATCTATCTTCTTTGAAATAAAGTCTGTTCAGATCCTTTGCCTACTTTTTAATTAGATTATCTCTCTTTCTGTTAAGAGTTCTTTATGTATATTAGATGTAAGTCTCTTGTCAAAGTTAAGGCTTTAAAAAACTTTTATTCTCTGGTTACCTTTTTATTTTCTTGACAGTATTCCTTAAGTCAAAAAGTTTGTAATTTTAATAAAGTTATCAATTTATCTTTTTTTACTTTCATTACTTATGCTCTTGGAGTCAAGTAGACATCCAAGTAGACTTTGCTTAACCCAAAATTGGAAAGACATTCCTTTCTTCTAGAGTTTTATAGTTTTAGCTCCTACATTTATGTATATGACATTTTAGTTAATTCTGGTACAGGGTGTGAGAAAGGGGTCCAACCTCATTCTTTCATGTGTATATTTAATAGTCCCAGCACCATATGTTGAAAAGAAAACACACCCTGCCCTCCTTGAATTGTTTTGGCACATTTGCTGGAAATCAATTTCTCAGATGAGAAAATGGAGGTTCAGGAATATTAACTTGCCCATGGTTACACATCCAGTCAAGTGGCAGGGCCAGAACTGAAACCCAGACAGCCCTCATTCTTGACCCTATGGCCTAAGTAACCATGATGAACTTACTACAAGAGGCTAATTGATAAACCCCCATATAAATCAGCCACTAACCAGATAAGTGGCAGGTTAAATCTACACTAACCAGATTTTGTGACCTGGCCATAAAAGGTCTGGTAACTTGCCCTAACTTAACATCCTTCTGAACTCCGCAGTGATACTTAGGGCATTGTTCCACTTAAGTGAATCATTCAGAATCAACACTGTCATCTCAGAATAATCAGTGGTGGGTAATCAGATATTCAGACAGCTAAAACTAAAACCAGGGTTAGCCTGAAAAGGGTAATGTACACACATTTAGAAACATCTTAAATAAGCTTATCAAATCAGGGATGCAAGGAGGGTAGATTCAAGTCACCACAATAACCAAATCAAGCTCAGGAATCCTTTATAGCCACTGAGTTCAGCAATCTATTTGGAGGGTGGGGTGGAGAAAATAAAAGTTATTTTATTTTATATTTTTGAGGTCTTTCTCTTTTTTATTTCCTTAAAATAAAAGGTTTTAGTGGAAAATTTATTAAGCTCTGTACCTCAGTTTCTTATCTATGAAATTATAATTATTGCCCTCATTTCACTACTACGTTATAAAAATGTGGTAACAGTAAAAAGACTACAGGCAAGAACATCTTCTAGAGATAAAAGGTAGAATTATACTTAATAGCAACTTCCACTAATTCAAACATTTTTTGAAGGCCTAATGTATGCCAGGTACTGTGGCCAGGACTAGAGCTACAGACATGCCAAAGTCACAGCACTCTGTCTTTGAATGGGATTAAGAAATACACACACACATACTTAAAAAGAGTCTGAAAAGTTCTTTGGCAAATGGTTAAACAATGTGCAGTAGAAACACAAAAGAGAGAGTAACTAACTCTGCCTGTGAGGACAAGGGAAGGCTTAAGAGAGGAGGGTGTATTTTTTCCAGGGCCTTGAAGCACCAGTAGGAGCTCACCAGGCAGAAAACAAGGAAGCCCATTTCCTTTTCATTGTTTACTTAGACCTGAAGCTCTTCTTCTGAACTAACCAGGCAGCAATAGAGGGACACTAAGTCCTGAGAAGCTCAGGTTATGGTGTTGTCACAACCCAGAGTCAACAGAAAGTAGTGGTTAAGAGCTCAAGCACTGGAGCCAAAATGATGAGGCCTCAGATCCTGGCTTGAGAAATTACTAATTGTGTGACCCTTACTTAACCTTTACTTAACCTTTCTGAACCCTGGTTTCCTCACCTGTGATATGGGAATAATAGTAGCTATTCATAAAACTTCAAGTGAGGCTTAAATGAGTTGATGTTAAGTATTTTGAACAGTAAGTACTTGGCACACTGCAAACACTGGGTAAATATTTATTATTTTTTTCATCATCATCATCATCATTATTATTCATCCTTTTCACAAAGCCTGCCCTGGTCAGTCCATCCAGGCCTTACAAAGATTTGGCCATCTCAAAAGGCCCTTATCCCAATACATGCTGTCACCCCACCTGGCAATTCCCTTCACCTAACAACTGTTCATGGTGGTTGTCTCAGGACACACTGGGACTGAGAGAATGCGTCCTAATACATGTGGCTAACAATCCAAGTAACCCAAACAGCATCTTTCACAATCAGGATCGTATCGCCACTGCACTCTGCATGTTGCTGTGAGACAGCAAATACAAAGGCACATCCGAGTACAGAGATTGCTATAACAGTTGAATAAACATGCAATCCGATACCTCACATATGGTATGTCATCAGCCCTGCTACATTCTTCACAAATATGTTTAAGGATGTGGCTACTTTATAGGTACGAATGTCTTTATCAGGATATTAACGTGCGCCAAACATCTTTCAATAAAAGCAGTAATATGCAACAATCTGCTAAGCTGTCACAGGAGCCACTGTGTTTGTAACAGAACCATTCATCTGAGAGACAGTTGCCAAAGCCTGTCTCAACACAATAGCAAGCAAGTCACAGAGCACAGAGGCAGACCCAGGGAAGAGGAGAGGCAAAGTAATTAGGACCTTTGTATATGGCTGGGGAAAAAAACCAACCCTCAGCTTATTAACATATGTTAACTATTACCCTGGATGCTGCAAAGCTTCGGGGTGATCAATTACATTTTCCCCATTCTCTTTTAAGGTAGCCTACAAGTTTCCCTGACCTTTGCAAAAGGAACAATGTCTATGGAAATTTCCAGCTAATGGCCAATTTAACTGGCTGTGAAGAAAAGCTGTAATTCTATTTTTAAAAATTCTTAATAAACTAATGTCTTAGGCAGCAGGTTTCATTGTCACACCTTTCAGTCCATGTTCTAAAAGGCTAAGAAGGGAGTGTACTGATACAGAAAGAGGCTTTAGAGAAATAGTATCTGTATGGGTTTTGAAGAATGAATTTGATGTGAAGCATTTGAAAGAGGTGGGCAGACAGAATAATCTGCTGTGTATGCATAGCAGGTAAATATCAAGCAAATGAAATATACCCATGATTAAGCCAAATGATTATAATCAAATGAGAATTTGTACCACACCATAATGTCTTCAGAGTATTTTCATACACTGAAAGCCACCCACCTCTGCCCGAAGTCAGAGCTGAGAATCTTACTTGCCAGAAATCTGTTACAGAGAATAACATGAAGCAAAAAAACCTACCAACATTTTTAAAAGAGGGGCCCCAAACCCTCCAGGAATAAAGCATGTCAGCTCTCAACTACAAGGTAAATGATAAATACTGGCTCAGCAGAGATGTGGTGTGTTAATTCCTGTAAATTCCGGCATGGCACTTTGCTGTGAGCATGCGGACACTGAATGAATAGATTTGAATGCTTTCCTCTCACTCTCCCAACCCTGTTTTGTCATAATACACGAACGCCAGAATAATGCCACTGTTAGCCTGGACAGCTGACTGACAGATTCAACTGACCAGGGCACCTGTTCAACTCCAGGACCAATGTCCTAAAACCTATAATAAGAACGCCCTGTCCTGCTTCCCAGACCCAGCACTATCACTCTGACCACCTGTCCCCCAAGATCTCTGCCTGGGCTACCCATCCATGAAAGGGACAGCTTGCTGGCACTGACTCCTCTCCCAACACCACCCTCCTGCTCGCCACACCCTGAAGCAGTTCCCCCACCCATGAACCCCTGGTGAACACACCAAAGTGAACCTGGGCAGTACGGTTTGCTTCTAATTCTCAGTATTTTCCACATTTTTCTTTAATGAGTACGACTTATTCAGAATCAGAGAGGAAAATAAAATAAGCTTAATATAATTATTTTCCCCTCCAATTCCAAAAGTAACATATGTTCACTATAAAAACTTCTATTAATACAAAAACATATAATAGAAAAGGAACAAGTTGCTGATAATGCCTGCAGCAATCCCTATTTCTATGTTGTAAATTCCTTCAGATTCTTTCCTATGATCCTAACTACAGAATAAACCTATATATTTAAACTTACCAAGGTGAGGGGTCTCTAAGATAGCACCTTTACTATTGAGGTGAACAGAACACTCAGCATCATCATAATAATTGCTATTAAAATAACCACTTTAAGCACTTACTATCAATGCAATGGGATATGAATAAACACCAATAATAAGAAACTATTATTTCATACTTTTAAGTGAAATGCAAGGCCACAGCTACAGAGGAACAAGGAACTGAGTTCTAGAAGTGGAGGTCAGTGGGGGAAGAACAGAGCCGGTTTGTGAATCTGGGGCTGTGCTGCTAAGAACATGAATGTCTGTCCACTGCCTCCTCCCCTTGGATGTCAGGACGAGCCGACTCTGCCAGGCAAGAGGTCCCCTAAATCATCATTTGCAACTCTGATCCAGACAAGTTTGCCCTGGATCTCCCCTTTCCAGCCTATTCTTTGTCAGAAACCCTGAAAGACTTGGGGGCGGGGGGTGGGGGGGTTGGTGGTAATTCCATCCCTACCTTAACCAAATATCCTTCTACCAAGGCCAGGGAAGCTTAATCCTGTGTTGTAACTCTTAAACCAACAGGTTGTCCTGAAAGGGCTTAACCTCACAAAAGCATTCTTTTTAGAATTCAGTTCAAACTACTTTCTCATACGTAATTATATTTTCTCTCAACATTGCTGAGAGGTAGGGAGAAACATGTTGATTTCCTCACTCCATTCTACAGATCATGGCGACAATGCACAGAGTTTACATGGCTGCCCAAGGATGCTCTGCAAATAGGTATAGTGGGTTGGGACCAGCTGAAGAATTTCGAAGGTATGGAATATTAGAATTTTCTTGTAAGCCATTCCTTCTATCCCACCAATCCACCACCGGCTTTTCCCGAAGTCCATACAATTCACTTATACAAAACTCTTTCCATTCACATGCATGGGGTCACATCCTCCACAAGGGAATTCCCCTAACATCTGTTAATTTTGGTATATTTGTTTACAAACTCACACTTCACTATTGCAAACTTCAGTATCAGTGATTAACCAGTCCAGTGCTGATAAGCCTCACGCACTTTCTTCCTGGCCTCCAGTGGCCAATGCCCACATTCCTATCAGTTGTCCATATTTGTGGCCACACCTCGAAACTCATCACCTGAAACCTCTCCACCTCTAATTTTAGCTGCTGCCTCTCCCATGCATGACCACAACCTCCTGTCCTGCTACCGCTTCTAATATAGCAGATAATATAGCAGAGCCTCTGAGCACCACGCGTCATGACGTTCATCCCCTCCAGCTTCATCTTGTCCCTTTCCGCGCCCACACTGGTGCAACGATGCACTCACTAGCACATCAGTGGATCCCAAGCCTTGACAACTGTCAAAATATGAATAAGCCCTAGTCATATATAACATAATCATGCCAATGGGCTCCCCCAAGAGTAACACTCTCCACACTGTATAAAAACTAATTCCAAATGAATCATATACTCAAATGTTAAAAAAATCTATAAACATTTTAGCACAAAACACAGAAGAAAATCTTCAGAATCTAGGACTATGGAATGAAATCTTAGACTTGACACCAAAAGTTACAATCCATAAAAGGGAATTAATAAATTGGATTTCATCAAATTAAAAATGTTTACTCTGTGGGAGTCCGTATGAAGAAGATAAAAAGATAAGTGAGAGGCAAGGAGAAAAACCTGGAAACTGCATATGTGAGAAAGAACTTGTATCTAGGATAAAGAACTACCAAAGCTCAACAGAAAAAGTATAAATAATCCAATTAGAAAGTGAGACAAAAGACACAGGCATTTCACTGAAGGGAATATACAGATGGCAAATAAGCTCATGAAAAGATGTTCAACACTGTTAGTTATTAGGAAAATGCAAATTAAAATCACATGAGGTATCACCACACAGTTATCGGAAACGGTTAAAATAAACAATAGTGACAGTATCAATTGCTGGTGAAGGTGCAGAGAATCTAGATTGCAGGTAAGAATATAAAATGGTACAGCTGCTCTGGGAAGCAATTGAGCATTTAATGAGAAACTAAAGGCACAACTATGATATGACCCAGTAATTATATGCCTGGACATTTATCCCACAGAAATGAAAATTTATGTTAATATGAAACCTGTAAATAGTCATAGAAGTTTTATTTTTAATGACCAAAAAGTAGAATCAGCCCAATGCCCTTGAACAGGTGAATAGTTAAACATGCTGCAGTACATATATACCACAGGCTACTAACAATAGAAAGGAACCAACTTTTGATACACGCAGCAACATGGACAAACTTCAGGGAATTATGTTGAATGGAAGGGAAAAAGCCAATCCCAAAAGGTTGCATACTTTATAATGCTATTATATAATATTTATGAAGTGACAACATTTTAGAAAGAGGATCAGTTTGTGGCTGCCAGGAGTTAGGGATAAGGTGGGTAGAAGAGAACAGGATAGAGTTCGGTATGGTCATGAAAAGATAACCCCATGGGTCCCTGAGGTATTGGGACTGTTCTATATCCTCTCTGTGGTGGTGGATACCTGAACCTACACAGGTGCACCACTATATAGAATTTAAAACACACATCGTGCACGCACAAGTAGAGCTGGGCAAATGTGACTTACTCACCCTTTCCAGCCTTGTCCCATTCACCCATAATAGCTTTACTAAGCTTACTCTACTTTTGAAAAGCCCATCATTAGGACCTGCCTGGACCCTCCACCTATCTGATTATGCATCAGCTTGAAATAAGCCTCACTCCCTTTCAATCCTCTCCTGAGTTTTTTTCCATTAAATAGATATTCAATTCATAAAATTTTCTCCCCTACTAACCAAATGGCTAAGTATCTTCTCTGTTCTAAAGTAAATCTTCCTTTAACTTTTTATGCCCTTCAGGGTACCATCTCATGGCTCCTTCCCTGCCTGGCCAAGTATCTCGACAGGGTGGGCCATAGTAATGTTCCCTCTCAGTAAAGAGTGGGTGCACACTGAAATAACATTGTTCTCTTCTTGCGCCCAAACCCTAAAAAGACTGCTTCAACTGCTGGTCTCATTCTCACCTCCTCTGTTTCTTTTACCAGTCTAAAAATGTGGGCCTGTCCTCTTGGAGTTAGACGGGAGTCTAGCCCAATGGCTCTCAAATGGGGCTGATCACCCAAACAACCCACAGAACTTTTAGAAATACAAATCCCAGCGATTCTGATTCAATTGGTTTGTGTCCGTTTTGTTTTATCTTTTTTAAGCTTCTCAAAAGATTCTGCTGATGATGGTCAGGCTTGGGAACCACTGATATTATCTTCCTCCTTTTTAAAAAGGCAATCTGTTTACTTTCCCAACTACTACAGACATGACATTTAGAATCTATGCCAGTTTTATTGCAAGACATTGTAAGCCTGTACTTTGCTGGCCATTGTCACCCACTCTCACAGCTTCAGGGACCACTTCTCTGAAGGTGAGCCCCAAAGTAGCCCTGCAACTGCAATAGGTAACCTTCATCTGGATCTCAACCCAGTGCCTCAAGCACAGGACAAAACACAACTCCTCATTCCTTTCCTCTTTACAAACCTGCTTCTCCTGTCTCCACTCCCCACTGCATTTAATAGTCCCGCCATCCTCCGTATTACGCAGAAGCAGAACCCTGAAATCATCGTCAGCTCCTCCTTCTCTTTCACAAATTGTATTTAGTCAGCCAGTCCAGTCAGTTCTATCACGGAAACTTCGCCAACAACACTGCCAGTTTCTTGGTTTAGGCCTCATCCTTTCTCACTGGACTATTTCAGTAGCCATCTAACTTGTCTTCACACCTGCAGAGGCAGCTTTGTAAGACAATGAATCACTGCTGTCTCCCAAAAAAGAATATAATGGCTTCCCTTTGTCCTCAGAATGAGCACCAGACACCTCAGTGTGACATTCAAGGCCTTCCAGGATGCCCACATTTGCAGGTGTGTCTACCCTCCAGGGCACACCCTCATTTCTGACAGCACCCAAGCTGTGCCCTTTTGAACTCTGGGCTTTTATTACACTGTTCCCTTCGGCTTGAAGTGCCTTTCCCTTCTCTATTTACCCACAGTAGCAAGTCTGAATCCAGGCTCCAGAAATCACCTGAAGTTTTACACAACAATCCTATAACTAAACACAGCTATGCATTGTTTTGCAGGACAGATCCACAACTTTCTATACATTCTCAAACAGGTCTACATCCAAAGTGAATTTTTTAGAAAGACAAAAACAAACAAACAAAACCTTTTCTCATTATTCAAAGTTAGCTCAAATAAGTCTATCTTCTGGACTCTCACTATTTTACCTTCTTAAATACAGTCATGTGTATTACCCAATCATAAATGACCTCACTTTGCATTGCCCTAACACTAAGCTGTGGACTGTATATCTGTAGTGCAGAATGTACTATACTTCCTTAAATGTCAGTGTTGCAGTCAGTGTATTTGACTGGGTTGGTTTCAAATGTCAGCTCTACCACTTATTTACTGTGTGATCTTGAGCAGTATTTGACCTTGGATAGCCTCAACGTCCTCAGCTATAAAATGGGGATGATCACAGCATCTAAATCATTGTGTTATGAGAAATAAACAGGTAACACATTCTAAAGCAAAGAGAAAATGACTAGCATATATAAGTAAGTGGTCAAACAGGTCAGTTACTTTCATTATATTTTACCTGCTACCCCCACTGCAGTCAAAGCACGGTATAGGCCCTCAATGAATAATGTATGAATTTATGTCTTTTTCAATCCCAGGGCTCATACTCTGCCACAGCAAAGCTATTGGAAAGCATAACTTGGTAATAATTTAACATCTTTTCCTCTTTCTCCATATGACCAATTCTTGAGCTATCCTAATTAGCTATTATTTTTAACCCAGATTTGTACACAGACTCACACCTGTGTATAAATCTCTGCATGGCCCTCACACATTCAACTTCCCAATCAAAATGCTGATGACACTGGCTTTGCTATTCTCACAGGAACCAAACTATCTCTGAATCCCTCATTACTCATCTGTGCTTAGGATTCTAGAATTAACTCATTCTACATACTACTGTGCCTATTGGCACAAAAATCTCTCTTACCTCTTGAGCTAACATTTTCCACCACACAGCAAAAACCAGAGTTTCTTCTTTCTCATCTGGAAAGACCATTAAATATACTAACATATTTCTCTTTTTCTCCCTTTCTCTTCCTTTCTTCCAAGCCAGTTCCTCTAACAGTAGAGACCCTGGGGCTTAAAGGCTTAATTACCTTCTTTTGTTTTAATCAACAATTCATGTATTCATAGATTTGAGAAACATTACTGATACTTTCTATGTCCAAGACAGCAGGATGGGGTCCCTGTTATCTGGAGCTTCTAGCCTGCTCTAAGGGTCTTTGTACTTCCTATTTCTGGCCAATTCACTTGAAATAATGCCCCGAACACAGGCTAAAAGAGGAAATCAATGATGCCACATAGGATGTTCAGATGGAGAAATGGAAAGAGCACTTCAGCTCAGGCCCCAAGGGACACTTTCCTTTCAAACTATGTAGCCCTTTCCATGTAAGGGCCTCTAGCCCTCCAGAGACACAGACCACCTTCCTGGTCCTCAAAGATATGTTGTGAAAGTCCACTGTCTTACAAAGGGGCAATCCCATATTTCCTTGACCAATTCTCTAGATCAGATTTCAGTCTTTTTTGCCTACACTGATTACTAAATACACTCAATCTGCTTGTGGGCACTCATTCTGCCCTTCCCTTGTCAGGTCTGCCACTGCCTCACTAAAATGGCTCCCTTTCCGCTTCAGTCTTGTGTTCGTATGAAGTAAGCAAAGGGGCAATCCTAAATCCTCTGTGCCCCTGGCTGGCAGGTGTCAGGACAGCAATCAGGAAAGGTGGGCCCAGAGATGCCTTCCTCTTCACCTTCTTTAGAACTCACAACTTAGCTCTCTAGGGCTAACCAGTGGTCTGGCATCCCAGCAAGAAAGGGGGTATCCCTGGAGCTGTGCTAAGCAAGAACCTGAAGACATCTGCTCAGAAAAAGGAGAGTCATTGTCCAGCAATTGTTCTGCCCAGGCTGCCCGTAGAATCCTAGGGTACCAGAATCTTCCAGACATCTTTCTGGCCCCCATCAGGGCCAGCCTTGTGATCAAGGATCCTCCTCCTAAGTTATATGAGAAGTTTTCTTCTTGCCAGCAATTGGGCCAGGTGCCCTGGACATCTGTGGCCAAGAATAGGCTGCAAAAGGCTAAGTAGAAGGTGACTATCTTCAAAGGGGCCTGACCACTTCCCAGAAAGCTCTGGCACACAGCTCTGACCTCAGGTCAGTGTTTCCTGCAAATGAACTTGTGATGGCTCCCTGAGGGCAGGGGCCATGTCTGTCTGTATCCTTGACAACCCTAAGCACAGGGCTGAAATATAGGTGGTACTCAATACTTATTTGCTGAATTAATGTTTAATGACCTCTACCAAAGAAGGAATGAAAACACAGTGGAAAGAGCCCAGGTTTTAGGGTGAGCGAGACCTGGATTTGCAACTTCCTAGTTCTGCTATTTATACTGGTGATGTGCAAGACATTTTACCTCTTAGCTTCAGCTTCTTCACCTACAAGTTGGGGAGCCTAACATCCACCTCAAAATGAGGGAGCATTAGATGAAAATTATATGTACATGGTAGAGAACACTAGTTTTTAGTTTATACATACTTTTATAGCTCTTGCTATATAGCAGATGTTGTTCAAACATGTGAAGAGAGATACTAGATCATTTTAATTCTTATAATAATCCACCGAAATAGGATCTATTTAAATCCCTTTTGCAATTGAGAAGATGGACACATACAAAACAAAAGCAAGTTGCCCAAAGTCTGATACCAACAAATGGCAGAGCTAGGACTCATATCAATTTCAAGTCCAAGACGTGAAGTGCTACACATTTCTGCCTGTAAAGGAAGCAATCAATGAATGTTAGCCCCTGTCCCTACCCTGGTTTGATTATGGGAGATGCGTGACTACAGAGCCAGACTAGGGTTTCAGTTGCCACAGACACACATCCCATGGTTCGCTGTCTTGTTCTGTCTTGCTTTAAACTAAGGTCTGCCCCTATTAAATTCAATTCCATATAATTACTAATGAAGAACTACTCTCCCACCTTGTCCTCCTGCTATCTCCTCTCAACTTTCTAACAGAAAAAGATACACAGCTGTGTAAAAACAAGAAAAGGAAGTATACAGATCAACACCAAAAAAAGTAAACAATCCAATTTTTAAAAATGGGCAAAGGACCTGAATAGACACTTCTCCAAAGAGGGCATACAGGTGGCCAACAGATGTATTAAAAAAATGATCAATGTTACTAATCATCAGAGAAAAGCACATTGAAACCACAGTGAGATACCACCTCACACCAGTCGGGATGGCCATCATTAACAAATCAACAAACAGCAAGTGCTAGCCAGGATGTGGAGAAAAGGGAATCCTAGTTCACTGTTGGTGGAAATGCAGACTGGTATAGCCACTATGGAAAGCAATATGGAGTTACCTCAAAAAATTAAAAACTGAATTGCCTTATGACCCAGCAATTTCACTTCTGAGAATATACCTGAAGAAACTCAAAACACTAATTTGAAAGAACACAAGCACCTCTATGTTCATTATAGCATTATTTACAAAAGTCAAGATTTGGAAGTAGCCCAAGTACCCAGCAGTAGGTGAGTAGATAAAAAAGCTGTTAGCCCTGGCTGGTGTGGCTCAGTGAATTCAGGGCAGGCCTACAAACCAAGGGGTTGCTGGTTTGATTCCCAGCCAGAGCACATGCCTGGGTTGAGGGCCAGGTCTCCAGTTGTGGGTGCATGAGAGGCAACCACACATTCAATGTTTCTCTCCCTCTTTTTCTCTCTCCCTTTCCCGCTCTAAAAATAAATAAATAAAATCTTAAAAAAAAAAAAGGCATGGAATATTTATACAATGGAATACTATTCAACCATAAAAAAAAAGAAAGCCTTACATTTTGTGATAGCATGAATGGACTTGCAGAGCATTATGCTAAGTGAAATAAACCAGTCAGAGAAAGAAAAATAATACATGATTTCACTTATATGTGGAATCTAATGAAAAAATAAATAAATAAAATAGAAACAGATTTCTAGATAAAGAACAGACTGACAATTTTCAGAGGGGAAAGAAGCAGAGAGGCTGGGTTAAAAAGGTGAGAGGATTAAGGAGAGGGAAACCAAAAAAAAACAATACTCACAGATACAGACAACAGTACGGTGATTATCAAAGGGAAAAGTAGGTAGGGGGAGGAACAAGAGGGTAAACAGGCAATAAATGATAACAGAAGGAGACTTGACTTTGGGTGGTGAACACATAATACAATATATATACAGATGATATATTATAGAATTGTATAATTAAAACCTATAATTTGATTAACCAATGTCACCCCAATAGATTCAAAAAAAATTTTTTTTCAGAAGGAAGGAAAAAGAGAGAATGAGTATGCAAGCTCCTAAGAACAAAGTCAAAGAAGTCTTACCTTCATTTTAATTATCTCTAAGAACTGTGTACACATATGGTACCCAGGACAGAAGTAATCCGTTCACATGGAAGCCAACCATATAAAGTCTTAGTGTCCCCACAGAACTAGGGAGCAAAGAAGGAAGTAAGCTATCTGTCTGATGGCCCAAGCCTCATCATAAACAGAGCTTTCTGTTCCCCCAATATAAGATTGCATTTGCGCTACTCCCAACCACAGAGGAAATTTCATTACCAAAATAAATCAGTGCTGCAGTTGACCTTGCTTCTCCCATGGCTCAAAATTAGTGACATCACAGTGTATTCTACAAATGCTCAGAAATACCAAAATAACCCCCTCAAGTAAAAAACACTTGGTATTTCACTAAAAGGCATTAAATTATTTTGATTTTACTCCATGGAATCCAAAATGCTTTCAATGTTTTCATTTGCAAAATGCTTAAGAAAGTATGCACTCTGGACCTTAAGAAACCTTGCCTCCTGGTCTGGTTTGTGTCCTGATTCACTTATGGTAAGATGGGAACAGGCTGGAGGCCAAGGAGCAGTAGTTCTGGCCCACACTGCTCACATGACTCATTCCCCAAGTGGCTGGGGCCTCACTGTGGAGGCTCCCAACTCAACATTTTCTCATCCTCAAAGTCACAAGCAACTACCGGGCACCTGAGGCAGTTCTTCCTAAGGGAACCAGTCTCCACATTCCATGGCCCAGCTAACTACCACATTTCCTTCTAAAGTAGTAGTAGAAGCAAAGCTCCTCTGTATCAAGAGTATGTTCAGGCAGGTGTTTTCTCTCCATGGCAGCTGCCTAGAGTTGGGTGGCTTTAGGGCCACTGCAGCCAACGCATCTCCTACACCCTCAAGTCAGGTCACATGACTCTGCAGTTATAATTCCTAAAGCTGCTTGCTCAAAAAGATGGCTCCATTTAAAAATCAGTTTGGTCATCAATACAGTCAGTAATTGGAAGGCTGATCTGAAGGGAAACAGGAACTATCCATCCAGAGCATGTACCCTCAGAATCGGAGCTCTCAGATTCTGATGGCGGTGGGTATTAAAGACATGCTCCTTTCACTAGCGTCATGTTTGTCAATGAACCGTGTCAATGAACCTCTAACCAGTAAGAGGTTAGCACCTCTTACTGAGGTGAGGTGCTAACCACAAAATTACATCAAAAAATGGAATCAAAAAATGGGACAGTCCCAAGGACCAATGGAGATCATCCTCATCCACTTCACCTTCTTTTACAAGGGAAAGACACTGAGGTGCAGACCAAGGTAGGACTGTTGATGACTCAAATGCAAAGCTTCTCACAGTTCTATTTCCTAGCCAGCTATCTTTGACATCCAATTACCAACAGGAGCTCTTACATTGTTATTTTCACACACACACAATATTATATTTATGATGAAGTTACCTGCAAATTGGTCAAATCTACCATGGCTGCTATGTAAGAAGTACACTCAATAGAGAAAATGAAACTAAAGTTGAAAAGATTAATTTTTGCTTTGAATTATGTCTTCAGTCCTGAAACCTAAAGGGACAGTGCCTTTCCCTGTATTCCCTATGAGAGATAAAGGGATATAGTTATTCCCCACCAGGATTTCCAAAACTAAGCCAGCATTTTAGGTTACAATTTCCGGGTAAACAAATGGGAGTGGTACACGATAAAGTAGCCTGAAGCCACCACCCTCACTACCCGTAATAAAATCAGTGCCAAAGAAGGCTTGAGATTAAAGTGTTTTTCTCTGCCTTTCAATGGGGACATTACATTTTTAGGTGTAAAGACAAGACCCTGAAAGCAAACAGAGGTAAGGACAAGTAGCCCAAGAAAGATACAAACACATAGAAAACTAAAGGCCCTAAAACTTTCTACTCACATCGGCTGAGACATTTCATCCTAACCATTTCAGCAGACCCAAGGAAATTTCTCTGGCTACAATGGATCACATGAGTGCATAAAACAAATGCTTAAGATTTGGGCTCCCTCTCTCCCCGATGTATGTGACATAGACAGGCTTAGCCTCCAGAGCTGCAGAAAGCAAAAATTTCCCTGTTTCCATTACATCATCCAAGTTGGAGAGGGGGAGGGTGGGGTGAGGGCACAGCTGGTGGCAGCTGCACCACCATCTGCTTTTTCCTCAGTAGTGTATGCTAGTTTGAGCTCCAGTCTCCTATGGCTTTTGATAGAGAAGGCACAGTATAAAAGGAACAACACCCTATTACGAACAAGCTTTCAAATTATTTAGAAATAAATCACTCTTGTGATAAGTTAACAACCTCAGCTAGGTTGCTAAGCCAGTTCTCTTCGAGTTTTGGTTATTTGTTTGCATCTCTTTATACCCAGCTATAGTACAAACTCTGTCAACTCAATGTATCCAACCCAATTAGACAAGCAGAATGTGCAAGCAAACACCTGCTATCTGATTCCCAAAAGGTAAGCAGCCAGGAAGTATAGGTCTGTAGCTAAAAGCCTCAGCAGAAGAAGTGGGAAATGCCCAAGCCTAGCATACAAACTTCAGGATTTCAGCATCCCACGCCATCTGGTCAACCAGTCTTGCCCTCTTGGACACGAATGGAGTTTCCTTTAGAACACACTGCCTGGCGTCCCCATCTAGAAGGGCAGATGGATGAGAACAGCCTCAGAGGAAGAGTTCTCATCTTGACTGCCATTCAACTGCAAAGTGGCAACAAAGCGGCAAACTGGTGGTGTACGGGTCTGATTAAGCCATATACATGTTCCACCTATATAGACTACACACACAGGGTTGTATTTTTTTTAAAAAGGAAAGTAATGACCTTTAAAAATGAAATTTCCTATGTAAACATCTAGATTGCTAGCTTTTCCTTAAAAAAAAATAAAAAGAAAGGGAAAAGCAAAAAAAAGAAAATGAAGACATGTGACAGCACCAGGCCCCGTTTCAGTTATGTGGAGCTAAGCAGCCATGTTTCCCGCATTCTGAAGAGCCCATCTCCACAACGGTGCCTGCAAATGCAATTGCAACTGTCTCTGCTCCTACCTGGACCTGAAAGAGTTCCTGATATAACGCCACCAAGTTTGAAGAAGAAGAGGAAACCCTCAGGAAATGATTTCCCAACAGATCTTTATTGATTCTCCTCTTTAGTTCCTTGAATGACCAGCTAAAATTCTACAAACATCAGTCAAGGCAATGTAATGAACAGGTCTATGTAGAAGACTAGCTACAATGATCCTTTACCACAAAAGCAGGTTGCAGTGTTTCACAGGAACGTTCCAGACCACTTACCATACATCTTGCCTTCGTCTGATAAGATGATTTTCCTCCTTCCACATGGTGGATAGATAGCCAAGGCTTCCTGAAAGCTCTGCTCAATGTCAGGACTCCAGACCCCTTCAGCATCATTGTCAATTGGCTTATCTGCAGAGTCACTCATCCTTTCCATGTTCTCGGCAGGGCTCTCACTGCCGCTCCAGCTGCTGGGCTCAATTTTGGCGGTTGGATTTTCCAAGCCGAAGCCTGGAGCCTTTTCAAGAAAATAAACCTAAGAGAGAAATCAAAAGATAGTGTGATAAGGACGAGGTAACCACCAACATACTGCTCTTGCTAGTTTCACTGCACATTCTTCAGTTGGCAGCTTTACTTGGAAAATGACTTCTTGTAGAAAATATGAAATTCTGAGATCCAAGTGGCTTTTTTTCATTATACATTCATATCAGGCACTGAATACAGAAATGTAATGGTAGGCAGAAGCTGTATAATCTTCGCAGATGAGAGAAAGTTTTCATCCAAGAATAGTATTCATTCTGAGTTGCAAGTTCACAGCAAACCAGACAAAACTATTTACTAAATGCCTACTATCTACCAGGAGCACTTTGCTCAATGATAATCAAATCTCCATTGCAGAACAATTTTGTTTAAAAGAAAATAAAGTAAAATAAAAGATAAATCCCTTACTGTGACAATTGCAAAGTAACTCTGAAAGTTAAACCATCCTAATAGTTGTCACTGAGATCACAAGATGCAAGATGGTGGCAGGGTGGAAGAAAGAATATTATTTTGTTATCACAAAATACTCTACTATGACAGCAATGACAGATGACCTGGACCTGCTAGTCCACAGCATTTTTCTGTGGGACTTTGATTCTGCACAGTCAGGTCACTTTGCCACTGTCAGCTTCTATACTGTAACCTTGAAGCAGGGACCAAGTTGTCCACATTCCTGCCTTCCCTGCAACAGCTGCAAGTGGCCAGCACATTTACAGAAGGAAATGTTTTATACCTACATGGGCAGCACTTCATCCGGTTGCCTACTTGGAATTCCTGATCATAAGAAAACCATGGGGGAAGACTTTCATTTATTTCTCTGTAGTGCTGAAATTATAAAACCAAAAGAAATCCTTCCCAAAGATTTATTCTCTTTAAATTATGCATGAAACCTATGGTCTTAAAGGGATAAGCTTTCCAAACAAATGTCAAACTGGCACAAACACCAATGTGAAAATGATCTAATCCAGTACCCCCTGCTGTCCACACACTAACATATCAATATTCCTTTGTTGAAAAGGCATCAGATCATTAATTCAAAGGCTTCCCCCAAAAGGGGAGAATTACTCCTAGGGACTAATCGAAGAAGGGCCACACAGAGCCTTAGTAGAGAGAGTTTAGTGGGACCACCATTCCCCCTTTCTTTCCCTCAGATGGAGTCTACCCAACATTACAGCAGAGGCAGCCAGGAGGGGAGCAGGTGCTGGTGCCCCACCAGGCACCAGGGACTGCTCAATGCTCCAGGGCAGTCACCTGAGAGCAAGCCGCCTCTCTTCTTTCCTTCTCCCTCCCAACTGTATCCCTTTCCGCTGCCCTCCCCCACTGGTATACATCAACAGATCCCAGGTGCAGAAACTCTGAGGCACATGAACATTACACAATTAATGGTATAGCTAGTGGGTGATTTTGGCTTTGTACCCTGACAGCTTTTTGCATTTGGCAGCACCTGGATAAAAGAAACCCCCAGGTTGTCTGCCTTTAAATGCTGCCACAGACCCATCATTCAAGAACTTGTCTGCAAAATATTTACTACTTCTTACCAGCACATGTACATTGACACAGGACTTTAAAAACTGGCAAATGTTGAGATATAAACTATGCCACAAGAAAGGGTTTTGTGACTGACCCCCAAATGAACCCTTCAGTGCCTGCAGTATGGGCCTTTTGAATTCTCAAATTATTACATTTTTTGTTGGAATCTAAGAGTCTTATAAAATTCAAGCTGAGCTGTATGCTCCCCTAGAGTTTGTTCTGGCTCCAAAGCAGTTTATTGGAGAAATTATGAGAATACAAGTGAATGCTTTGAGCAGTGGCTAGTCCACTAGCTCCCTCTCCACTTCACAGCCCCCAAAACAAAGCCAAAACAAAACAAATGTACAAACACATAGGCCAGAGCACCATGAATTCACTCCAGGGAGCCGCTTTCCAGGTGAACAGTGGATGTGCGCAGCATTCAACCACTCTGGTAGAGGGAGGGAATCCAGAGCAGCAAGAGCCAGCTGAAGGGACCTGGGAGCCTCCGAGTCTTCAGACCAGAACATACCAACACCGTCCTAATCCTATGTTTGAAGCCCCTTCGTGACACTTCTCAGCTGGTCACAAAGTCTAAGCGTGAACACCTCCAATAACAAGGAACCCACTACCTCCCCAAAACCACCTCCTTTGCACTGACAAGTTGAAGTTCTCCCATCTATTTATTAGGCTAAAACCCGTGTCCAGGGTAACTCCAACATTAACCCATCCCTTGCAGAAGCAAATCTCCCACCAAAACACCTATTTATATAAGACAAGTGCAGCCCCTGGGTTCCTGATTTGTGTCCTAGACTAGACCAATTCCCATCAGACCTGGCTCAGCCCTCATGAATGCAACCCACTTTGTCCAGAGCCCTCAATAAATGGCATTCAGAGGTTGACTATGATCCATGAAACCTCTAAGCTCCCACGCTCTAAATGCTATTCCTAAATTCTCTTCTCTAGTACAACTGGTTTAGGAGCTTTTGGCTTGCACCCTGTGTGCATATATCTAGGGCACAGAAGGCCACCAACATGCACCAAAACAGTGTAGGAACCCTGCTTTCATCCATTAACTTAAAACGTATCTTTAAAATCATGCTTTGGAAAAAACAAAAGACAAATAATGTTCAGAAGGCAATATGTTGAGTGGGGATGAACACTGAAATATAGCAATCATGTCTTCAACTTCTACAATCATCTTTATAAAAGTAATTAATTTATTAATATAAATTCCATAATTTTAGCCTAAACCCATGGCTCAAAGCTGGCAATTACTTTTTGAATCATAATTGCCAGGTTTAGGGTTCTTAGACACTGAACAACTTCTGAAGAGCTGTTTGTCCCGTGGAGAGGGTACTGGTCCATTCTGTAGAAGTTCTAAGATGATTCTGGCTCAAACCTGGGAAAAAAGTTCCTGCTAGTAGAGCTACTCAGCAGGGGTGGACTGCCCTAAACAGAGATGGCAGAGTCTTGCAGACAACCCCTTGAAGTTACCTCTAACGCTAAAAGTCACGTGCCCTTGGTTGTTTGAGGAATGCAATATTACATTAATTGATCCAACTACTTAGTTAGCACAGGCACTGTCCTAAATGCTTACATGTTTTTTATTCATTTACCACAAAGGGAAGAACTCTGTGTCCAGGCTCTTGCCATTTGGTCAGCTTGAGCTCAGCAAGATGGAATTACCTACTCTAGACAAGGGCCAGATACATAATCCACAAAGTTATACCGGCCCTTGGTTTTACAACCCCACTGTAAGATGAGGCCCTGTATGGGCAGAGAGTTTCCAATCATAAGACTGGAGCTGGCTGAGAAAAGCTCCCTGTACTAGATACCGAAATAACCATTTTGGCATTGAATCCATAGGTCCCTTCCAGCCCAGCTCAAAATCCACCTCATCCTGGAAACTGTTCTTGAGTCTAGTGGCTCAGAGTATCAGCCACACATTTAGGAGTGTCCTGACTAAAAGTGTGTGGCACTGGTTAATTACCACCCAATCTACTTGGTTTGCGTATATATAGTAAGAATTACCTGCTTATTGCCAACAATATTATCTAA
This sequence comes from Noctilio leporinus, assembly GCA_004026585.1. NCBI lineage: Eukaryota > Metazoa > Chordata > Mammalia > Chiroptera > Noctilionidae > Noctilio > Noctilio leporinus. The sequence continues at coordinate 326,313 of PVIW01000398.1, read as the reverse complement.
TCATGTGATTTATGCATAGAAGCTACTATCCTTACTTCCTTATCCCTCCTTTGAGCAAAGGAATTAACTTTCACTTCAGTAAATAACGAACAACACAGAACTGGTAGGGGTAGGGGGTCGGGGGAGGACATGATACTGAGACTCAAACTGATCTGGATTCGAAACCTGCCTCTCCCACGAGCCATGCAGTCCAGACTGAAGTAGTTAATCTCAGAAGCTCAGATTTTATCTATAAAATGGAGATAACAAATAAATTAAATCTCAACACAGAAAAATCATTAAGGGGTGGAGGGACTCTATCAGACAGGGTTGCCATAAAGATTTAGACAAAATGAGTAAAGGTGCTCTGTCATCTGTAAAACCATGACCAGATGTTCATTTATTTTCAAGTCCATTATTTCTAGACAATGGTATGAACCTTGTGGTACCCAAATACCTACTGATAATGGGATGGTGAAGGAATAAAGGTAATTTCCTAATGGTTTCCTTTGGGAAGTAAATTTTAAAAGGATCCTCTTTCTTAAGGTCTTCAGATGACTAAATGGAAATTTTAAATTTGTAAAAACCCCTTTACTTTTAATGCTCATCTAGATTTATATTCACAGGTTCAATAATTCTCAAATTCTTCTGGGAAGTTTGGTTCAAGTGAATTATCTCAACTCTAAACAAATAGCTAAAAGGAAAGACAGGGGAAACTCTTGTTGCTGAAAATCTGCTGTATATCACAGAGCTCCCATGTGCCTCAACTTCTAGCATGAACATTTTTCTAGGAGCTGTTGTTTTTTTTTTCTGAAACTCCTGCTAGTCACACTATAATCAACTTCAAAAAGAACTGTTAACAGGTACCCTTATATTTCTGCTAACTGCCCCAACAGTCACACTTCCTAAATAGGTCAATCTTTTGCAGTGGCCTACTGACACTCCAAAAGGAGTAACATGGGTATTGTAGAATGATGTCATTATGTATACCTGACCAATCCACATTTTATTATAACAGCCTGCGGGAAAAAGGGGCCGAGAGAGTCAAATACAGGGGCTTCTGATACCAACTCTATTCACGAAACAAGTACACAAGGGATATGACATAGGACGCAGCAATCTGCTACTCTCTTTGTTTTGATTTCTGTAGGTCTGTCATAAGGTAAGCCTCTCACCCATTTATGGGTGATTTAAGAGCTCCTAAATAAAAGGGTTAGTTTTAGCCCTGGCCGGGTAGCTAAGTTGGTTAGAACATCATCTCAATATGACAAGGTTATAGGTCTGATCTCTTGTCAGGGCACAATGAATACATAAATAAGTGGAACAATAAATCAATGTCTGCCTCTCTGGCTCTTTCTCTAATTAATAAACATTTTTAAAAAACAAAAGGGCTTGGCCCTGGCTGGTGTAGCTGAGGATAAGGTGCTGGCCTGCGAATCCAAAGTTCACTGGTTTGATTCCCCAGCCAGGGCACATAACCAGGTTGCAAGCCAGGTCTCCAGCCAGGTCCGTAGCTGAAGGCAGGTGGAATGCAACCATACATTGATGCTTCTCTCCCTTCCTTCCTCCCTTCCTACCATTTTCTCTGAAAATAATGAATAAAAATCTTAATTAAGTAAATAAAAGGGCTTGTTTTAACTAACCCTTATGATTATGAAATGATACTGAATATGAAGGTCACAAAAAAATCCACACAGCTTGTTTTAGCCAATGTCTTAACACTCTAGGAGGCAAAAGAAAAAAAAGCCAGACTAGGAGTTAGGACTCTGACTCTCCCTGAGTAACCCAGGACCACATGGTACTTGTAGCCCCTATGTGCTTTAGTTTCCATTATTAACACTGAAGGAGGCCAACTTAGTCATTCACCACCTTGTGTTAGTCATCCATCACCTTGTAATTCCATAAACTCAACCTGTAATAGAACTTATTAAGTCGGTTTATTATTATTATTATTACTTCCCCCACCATCCACACTCCAATGTCCCTGGACTGTTACACTCACCACAGTATCCCCAGGGCTAGAACAGCACCTGGCATAATAAATATTCAGAGAAAGAAAGAAAGATTAAACCAACAACCAGATGACATGAACATTCTTTAATAATATCACTAAACTTATCATCAAACTTCACCTTTACTCTGACCAAGGTTCTAACGAGGAATAAGAGCCCAAAGGAAATCCCCAAATTAGGAAGATGTAAGAGGACAGACTTAAGACTGGCCCACTTTGAATAACCAAGAGTTGGCTATCTGATCCACTTTCTTACTTATGAATCATGATTACTGACAACCAAAAGTCCTTCCGTGTTAAAGGGACAAATATGGTTTGGGTTCTCGAGCAGGAAAGCTTCTTCTATCACAAACAAATCTTATTTTGAGTGGAATGGTAATTTTACCTTTGCTGTCTCTTTTGTTTTGGCCACCAGAGAAAATGAAAACCAGAAGGTGACACCTTTAAGAAAAAACCATACAGCAGGTAAATTGGTGAGGGTATAAAGACCAGAAACCAAATTCAAAAAGGTAAAAAATGGTAGGAGAACAAATTTAGATGAGTAGGTGAGGAAGGCAATATATAAGGAGTTGCCCTGAGAACAAAGCTAAGAAAAAAAAGATTTCTAAGCATTCTGAAGAATGTGAAAACAGGTACAGGTGGAAGCCACTTCAGAGTTTAAAGAAAGAGAATCACATGGCTGAAATGGTATTTGTAGGAGACAACTCAACCAAGCATTTGATGATTCGAAGTTCACTATGATCTTACTGAAAGCCCAAATTTTTATCATAAAAGATGCCCTTCAACAAAAACATGGAAAAAGGTTTACTTCAACCTTATCCCATGGAACCAGATTTCAAGCACAACGTCTAAGGCTTTCACCTACTGGATCTGATTTTATCATTACACTGATCTTGCTGGGTTATTATCCCCACCTTATGAGGTGCAGAGGTGTAAATAAGTTGACCCAAGTCATATGTGTAACAGAATTTGAATCTTGGAGTCATTTTTCCAGAGGTGCACATTTAACATCAGACTCACACTACATGCTCACTAGTTGTAGGCTGGATTTCAAAGGGAGGGAATATAGGCAGTGTTGAATTCTCAGCTTTGTCCCTGACTGACACCATCAAGCACAGTCTAATTAATTCCTAATGAATAGCGATGCTACTGACTCACCTCCCTGGGTGGTTGGGAGGAATGTCAGGCACTAATGATGGTTAATTGCTTTTGCATATGTAAAGTGGGGCAGAATATTATTTTCCTACCATTTCAGACATTAGCCAAACTTCCTAACAAGTGGCCTGTGAAATATGCGGATAGGCAGCCTCCAGAGAGATGGAACCATAGAACATAAGTCACTGTCAAAGAACGAGCAGAACTTTTAGAGAATGCTGACACTGAGAATTGAGGCCACATTTGTTGTGGAACCAGTATCAGCCAGTGAACCTTAGTGTCATGTTCCCATTGTCGATAGGTTCCCTCTAATTTCATCAGAAAGAAGTGGATAATTACTTCTTCTCATTTTCAAAAATCACTTCCCTATCAACAGGATCCATCAACAAGCCAATACCTCTTCACCAAGCTCCCAATTCTGGGTACCTCATTAGAGGACTTAGCATTGCCCTCCTGAGATGATGCCCTAATTCTCTGCTCCATCAGCCTTAAGTACTCGTCCAGGTGACAGCTCAAGAAAGGCTTCGATTGATTTCATGCTACGCAGCTCTGTATTACTAGCCTTTAGGGGAATCAACTTCCCTATCCCCTTAATGAATCTGTTAGCCTTTGAGAACAGAAATTCTTGCCTCTTCCTTTTCCTTATCACCACTACCAGTCAAGCTAATCACTGCTCTCCTTCATCAGTAAACTCCTTCAAAAGGACACAGCCAATGACTCAGGTCCAGGCAGTGTATCCCATCTGACAATTTCAAAGTGAAGATCTGACATTTAGTGAAAGAGTAAGGGGGAGCATGTGCTGGATGACGCGGCTTGAAGGCTGAGTTACAGATTCTGGGAGATGGACAATTTAACTGCCTGAAACACATTTCAAACCCAGAAACAGAAGCTTCTTTCCTGCTCCAAGAGGAAAAATGCCACAGAGTTAGCAGTGAGTAGCTATCTGCAAGGGTTTCAAAAGGAAAACATGTAAGCCCTTTCCCAGGTGTAAGAGTCAAAGGAAACCCCAAAATTAACTCCCCAGTTCCAAAAGGTGTGTAAAGTGAACATATATTTGAAGTAGACATGCCAATCACATTGCTTACCCAAAACAAAGAGAACAAATACCAAAAATGTAATACTCTTTAGTCACTAAATTATGGGTATCATCACTTTCTTAGTTGGAAAGATTCATCAGATTATCATAATGCCTTAGCATTTTAAATGACAATGAATGCAACTTCAAAATCAGAAGTAGACAGTTCATATTTTGCAAAATAGCAACATGTGAGATAAACACATACATACATTGCCTTTAGCCATCCCATCCCTAGGCCCCAGGGAACACCTAATAATAGGCCTCATACAGAATGCTGGTTCCCTGGTAGCAAGTCTATGGGCTGTGCCTGAGGCGTCACCTATCTTACAAAAGCCAGTGGAGACTAAGTCAATGTTACACAGCCTGTTGACAGCCACTTTAATGATAGGTTGGCTCTGGACTGACTCCGAGTCCTAGCAGGTGACCTGCCTGGACATAACTTCTTTAGCTGATTCCAAATTCTAATTCTGCTTCATCAGGAAAGGTGCTCCCTACTCTAATTAGACAAATGGTCCCAGACCTCCTCCTCCTACAGCTTCTATGACTTAGGATGGTTCTCTCATCTGGCCACCTACTCTGGATCATTTAGACAGTATGCTGGGGACAGAGGTGACAAGTAAATACACAGTTTACTTCAGATTAGTTTATAAACCAATCAACAGGGAAAACTAGAACCCAGATGGCATTTTAAAACACTGAACTGTTAAGTCCAAGTCCTTGGTTCTTCTACAAAGTATAAAACACTGGTTTTCAACTGCTATCTAAAGATCCAACCGATCCACATGGATCAACTAAGGGTAACCACATACATAATTCATCAAGGCACGTTTGGCTCTTTTACATCATCTCAACCATCAGCAATGAGAATATCACTTGGGGTGGGGGGTTTTGGGCCTGATCTATTTGCCTTTAAATACACATTTCTAATGGGTTGGAACATAAAAATCCTGATATGCTAATCAAACCATGCAAGGTTTATTTTTTTGAGTCCCAAAACATGATCATAAAACTACTTGGGAGCAGAACCAAAGCTTGTGTGATCTCTACGGCCAAGGACAGTGGCATGTAGCATTGATACTGAGTAAAAATGGGGCAACACAGAACAACAGGCAGAACTAACTTGTTCGTTCGAGAACCTTTCTGATTCCACAAGTTACCTTGGAGAAAGTTTATTCCAGGATCTCTTAATAACTGGCTTTACTGAATTATGATTTGATGTGATGGCACCAGCATACTAAAACATCCTGTGAATTAGTCTCTGGATTTTTTTTGGTAAAGATTTTATTTATTATTTTTACAGAGTAAAGTAGGGAAAGAAGCAGAGAAGGAGACAGACATCCAGGTAGGTTGCCTTTCACCTGCCTCCAGCTACGGACATGGCTGGAGACCTGGCTTGCAACCTGGTTATGTGCCCTGGCTGGGAACTGAACCAGTGACCTTTGGGTTCACAGGTCAGCACCTTATCCACTGTGCCACCAGCCAGGGCTAGTTTCTGGATTTTCTACAAGGATGTTAGGTGTCCTTCATCACATCACACTGATTGCTCTTTACAAAAGCACCACAGGAGAGTTTGGTAATTAAAACAACACCTAGTCCTTGTGGCCAACGGACTAGGCCTTAGCTTTACTCACCAGCTGCCAAGGTGCACTGAGCCACTCTGGCAGGGAAAGCACAGAGCTTATTTTGGTCGGCAAGTTTGGTTTCATTCCTAAATCCACTTCAGGTCCCTGCCTCTATTCCCTTCTTTTTCTTCCTTCTTTTCCCCATTTTTAATTTATGCTATTTTATATCCTGGTAAGCTGCCTTAAATTCATTCTGAAATGAGACAGGGAAATTACCGGTTTTTTCATTGTCTCTCTCTCCTACGTCTCCCCTTCATTCGCCAGGTACTAGAGAGATGGGAGATGATTAAACATGTTACCCATCCTGCCCTCAAGGAGCACCCTTCCAGCAAGGAGACAGGTAGGTAAGTTAATTATCCTTCCAGACTTCAAGCTCCTTGGGTGGGAAACATGCCCTTTCCTCTCCCCAACCACCTCCCCCACCTCCCTGGCATTCCTGCAGGGTTACAATTGCGTAAGAAGGACTTATAAGTCTGTCACTCTTGTTTGTGGGTCTGTGTGAGCCATGTGAGGTCCAGGCCTTTAATCATGTTTCTGTTCTGGACATTTAACCCAATATCTGGTATACAGTAAATGTTCACCCAAAATAATGACTAAATGGATGTCTAAATAGTGGATCCATGAGTAAATAAATGAACGGACAAGTAAATAAATACAAGCTGTGAAAGGAATAACCAAAGTGCTGTTGAAGCACAGAAATAAGAGTCGATTCTGTCTCGAGTCAACAAGAGCCTCATGGCAGGTGACACTGAGGCTGGTCCTGGAGCCTGATGAAGGCTCGCTAGGCCAGCTACGAGAAGAGTACAGGAGGCCTGTTCAGAGAAGGTACCTGTGGAGGAGGAGTGAGGAAGAAAGGGCAAAGTGAGAAAGCAGAAATGTTGGGGCAGAGGCTGGAAAAGTTAAGCATGGCCAGATGGCAAGGGACCTCACACGTTGGGACAAAAGGTCTGTGCTATTTCATACAAAGGCAACAAGGAACTGAGGATCAAGAACAAATAATTTTATAAATTTGCAATCAGAATGTTTTAATCAAAAGCATTTGCACTGTGTCCCAAGGCAAGAAGAGTTCTCTAAATGGATCCGAGTGTTACAATGTGGCATATCCCTTAAGCATTTCCAATTTAGGAAGGCCTTTTAATGCACCAAATGACAATGACAGTTTATACAGGTGTGCTTGTCTAAACAGACCAGAGCCACAGGATTAACTATGCTAGGTATCCAGTCCCTCAGCTCTGCCAATGAACATTCATCACTTTGTCTTCAAGCACTCAGCCTTATGTCCCTGGTCCCTAAAGAGGGCTGTGGGCTGGCAGTGTGATCATCCCGAGCGCTGCCTGAGGACCAGAATGCTTATACTCACCCAGTGTGCAAACACCAGCTAATACCCACAAGAGTAAATGTACTAGCTAACCAAAAACACATGACATTGTGTGTTCAAAAATGTCCACTGGTTCCCAATGTTCACTGATACAACTGAGTCCCCACCCTGCAACTGAGAAATATTGCATACAGCATGCCATTTAATGATGACAGAGTGAAGGAGCAGATGAAAAACAGGTCCTACCTAGACTGAGAGGGATGCAAATTCAGGGGCTGGTGAATGCCTCACCCTGGCCTCCATCCCTATCCTCCAAATTAAAACCTGGTTCTTGGTTCATGCCCAGTTCAATTTCAGCGGGAGAAAGAACCTAGGCATTTTGGCTGGAAACTGGCTGAGGCAACAATAGAAACTGCATAGCTATTGCCTTCCTTTAGGCAATTAGACAATAAGCCACTCATTGAATTAAGAAATATTACTTGAGCACCTACTGTGTGCAGAGCACCAGCTCTGCATAATCCATCCACAAGCACTGCAAGAGCATGCAGCACAGCAAGACTCTCAGGCCGAGAGCTACAAACAGAAAGGCTGAGGCAGCCAATCTGAAATCAGGCCTTACTTCCACACGGCCCAGGGTGTGCTGAAGAGCTCTTCCCTCCTCAGCCCTGAATACACTCAGCAAGTATATAAAGTAAGAAAAGCAAAAGGTCAACAGATTCCATCAACATTTCTGCAGCTCCCCGGCATATGCACCACACATGCGCCCGCACACACACCCATACACAGAGGGCATCTCTTGGGGGTGGGGGACAGGGGGAGGTGGGATGGTTAGTACATTTCCTTCCAGGATCTCTCCCTTTGAAAGATTCTGCTAACCTCAGCAGAGGAAAGTAGAACCCTCAACTCCTCTAAAATGTAATCCACTTTCAATTACTCCTGCAAAGCCACTGAAGTCTTCTCTCTTCAAGTCCAGTGAGATGCCACTTGAGAAGCCAAAAGGCCCAAAGGTCAAGCAAACAAACCCAAGTTATCACATTCAGCCTGAGAGTGTCCCTCACCAACGTGACATACCGAATTCTGGGACCTTCAAGGTCACTTCTCTGCATCTAAGGATCTGTCTGAAAAAGGGTCCATTAAAACCCCAGAAGGAGTTCCCAGGTCCTGAGTGAGGGAGCCCAGTCCCACAGCCCCCTGAGAGATTCCACTCAGAGCCTGGCTGATGCGCCACCCAAAGTTGAGCCATCATCCTGGGCTTGACGCAACTTGTCACTAAGAATGTCTGCTCGTCGCCTCATCTCTGAAATATATCCCTTCCACTCCTCTCCAACCCTTTTACTTTGCTCCTCTCTCATGGGCAGGACCCCACCACCTCTCTCTGAGCAGGGATGTCGCTTAAATCCCCACACCACCACCGCTGCCAACAACCCGGTTTTGCCAGGTATCCAACCCACGATGTACATCTGGAAGACATAGGTGGCTTCTTGGAAATATAAATCCCAGCTCTGATGCCACAAGTACTGAATCAGAATCTTTAGGGGATGTATGTTTTGCAAGACTATCCCATGCTATTCTTCAGCCAGAGAAGTTTTCTTAAAATGCAGATGTGACTTTTATCATCATGCTGTCATTTAAAATCTTTCAGCAGATTCCCACCCCCACTGGAGCCCTACTGCATATTAGGACACCCATGGCTTTAACCACCTGATCTCAGCCTGCTTCTCACACACCTGTCCAGTCCCCTATATTCCAGCCACACGATCACTCAAAGATGCCCAGACACAGCAGGCTGTCTGCTTCACCTCTTCAGCCCTGGGTCTCTGTTCAACTGCTTCTTCTCACCAACTACACTGCCTAATCAATACCTAATAGTCATTTCAGGACCAAAGCCACCAGACTCTCCTCTGGGAAGCTGAGCAGATTTCTCCACTCAGTTCACTTCTGTGTCCCCCTAGCACCTTCAACTTCCAACACCACACTTAACACACTTCACGATGATTTTTCTGAGATACTGTCTCACAGCAAATCAGTCAATTCCTTGGCATTCCTATGTTTAACATCTCTTAATACCAGACACTGCTCAACTCAAAAAATGCTTGCTAAGTATTTTCCTTCATGGGTACCCCTCAAGTTGCAGGGACTGCACTGGAAGGTCCATATGGCAAAGCAGTTCAATATACGTAAAGAGTACACAGGTTTTGGAATCCTAGAATTTGAATTTTGAGTTTTCCACTTATTAGCTGTGTCTCAGGGTTTTTTCCTGTGCAAAATGTAATTACTCGTTTTACCTACCTATTGTAAAGAGTCAATGAGATGACCCATTTAAAGTACAGATGTCTCAATACCATTGGCAGTCATTATGTACACTACTTACCTGTATGCTTGCAGATGAGGGGCTATGTGTGTGCACACAAACCTCAGCACTGCCTGGCACAGGGTCTCAAATAATTGAACAAATGTACATAATGATAATTAATAATTACTACTTCCATGTCTCTTTTCCTGCTATACTGCAAAGGCAGGGACTCTGTCCCATTTATTTCTGAACCTCATTCCCACTCCAGCTCAATAAATAATTGTTCAATTTAATTTAATATAAAAAATTAACACAATTGTATGACTATTAAGAAATTCATCCTTGTCTAAGGAATCACAAAGACTGCCTCAGGCATACTTTAGAATAAAATGAAGAATTCACTGGCTCCAAAATCTTCCTCCAGGCTCCAAAGCCCTAACTAGCCAGTCTTTCTGTTTCAACACAAAGCTGCCGACCCCCCACTTCAGAGTAGAGCCTGTCACCTACTAAGCCACAATCTGAGGGCTTAACTGGTGACACACACCCTCGCCAGCTGTGGCATCACAACCCTGTGGCAGCAGCTGCTCTACCCAGCAGGAGCAGGAGCAGGAGCAAGTCCGACTTTTCAGCTCACAGCCAGTTCATCCCCAGGGACTTAGGGGGCAGTCAGGAGAAGTGTCAGGTTACCACAAAAATAACAGAGGACCAACACCAGGCGGGTGAGTAGGCCAAGTGCAGAAGGGAAGAGGTGAGAAATAAAGAAACCCAAGAGAAGAAAAAAAAGCAGACGTTTGAGTTTGAGTTGCACAGGAACTGGGTTTTAAGAAATGTACTGTTAACCCATTCCTTTAGTAGCCAGTCCAGAGCAGTTTACATTTATGTGGTATTTAACTACTTTGAATATGCTGTTAAAAACATTTTGGACAGAAATGGGGGGGGGGGGGGCGGATAGTGTGTTTATTTAATGCTCCCTATAGAAGTCAGATTTGGGCCAATGAAGGTGTGGACCAATATTCTCATTCAACAAATTCCTAATATTAGTCAGCTTTAATTTTCTCAAAAATAAATCCAAACATGACAAGGTTAATTAATTAGTTCTACTGAAGGAGGGGGAGAACTTTATGGGAGGAAAGCTAATAAAAAGCATTTATGCATTTTTATTTTTCCTAAAATGATATCCAAGTCCATTGCTGTGCTACCCTCTTGCAGGAAGACTGCTAACTTGATGTGGTCTGACCCAGTCTGGGTGCTTCAAATAAAGTGAACTTCAATCTCTGTAGCCAGTTAGCACAGTCCTGATTCTCCATTCACTATGCTTTCATCTGGGTTTACTCCATACACTATGCCTCTTTATTTTGCTGGGGTTTTATAAGAGAGTGGGTACAGACCCAGCTACAAGAAAAGATGCCCTTCTTTGGCTGGGCAAGTGAACACCAAGACCAGGCCATGCCCCTGGTGGATTAGTTTGCCACGTAACCCCTGATGTGTAGAAGTTGTTATGAAGGCCCCCGCAGGGGAAGACTGAGCTAACTCTAACAGACACAGAAGATTCCCAGCATGAAGGTCTTGTAAAGGAGGAAAGTAAAAAAAGAAAAAGAAAAAAATGATCCAAACCAAAAAGTAATTTTTAAATAGGCTCTTTTTTTTTTTTAAGTTAATTTTGATGGGAAAAGGTTTCCAATGTCATATTATTTTGTAGTCACTGATTTCTGTTTAATATTTCATTTGAACATACCAGGGTTATGAATATTATGAGGAACAACAGTTCATCCAAACAGAACTCAATTGCAAATACTCAAAAAAAAAGGTTTAAAATGGCAATTTTTGTGGTAGCCAGACCAGCAGCTGGTAGACAGGCAGACAGGCAGATTCTATGCTTGTTTTAGCTTTTAAGAAATAGCCCTCTCCCAATCACAGCAATAAAAATTTTAACAAGGGAACCTACTACCAGCGGAGTTTGAGTTCTGCAAATTTAGAATACCTTTTAAATAGTACAATGAATGGCAGTTTCATTCTGTCTTTAAAAACACTCAAGAGTCTAGTTCCTGGAAGAGAGGACCTCAGCCACCTCTCTCCTGGTGCTCTTAGAATTCACACAGTTCCTGCCCGACACATCACACCGTGCAATTATCAACCAGCACTGCTATTGCTAAAAGATCTTTAAGAATCCTGATTTTTACCATAAAAGCTCTCATTACTATATCAGCTCTCTTTGCTTGTTCAGCGCGCCTGGTCACTTACAGGAGGAAGAGACAAAACCAGGACTCAGCTCATCTTTCCCGGCGGCCGTGTCTCCCAGGGAGCTGTTCGTGACTCCGCAGAGCGATGCCACGCCACCACACATGCACTGGCCGACCAGGTTTAAAATTAGCAGAGCCCTGGAGAGCCCCGGGTAACCTTCTGACAAGGTTAGCCAGCCGCGCAGAGTGCTGCTCAGGAAGGGACATTAATAAGAAGCCAAGTAGGGCCTTTCAACAAGCCCATCAGGGCCTCGCGGAACCCCGGCTGCATGGAACGCTGGAGGGCCAGCACGCCACCTGAGGAGGCTGACCTAGACTCTTACTTTTACCGCATGGAGTCAGCAGCTTCCTTCGCAGGCGACAAACACAACCCCAAAATGCATTTTCCCAAGTTTATATTCAACATACGTGGCCACTGATCATACAGTAATTTTTAAACTTTAAACTGAATTTTCAAAATACAATATTTATGAAATAGTTCCAATGATGAAGTTGAAACCCTAGCTATAGGAAACATACACAGGAGAAAATAAACTTTCCCCACAGTCTTCCAACCAATCAAAAGTCAGTATTATAGTTTGGGGTTCTTTTATTGCCCACCTACATTTTACATTCAGCATTTTCCCGAGTCCTGAAATTTTCTTTGTATTCATGATTTTTAAGAGGCAGAGTATTCTATATCATGAATCTACCATGATTTGGCTATTTCCCCATGGCTGGACCTTTAGACCTTGCCCCAACTTTCTCTCATTGTGAGGGCAACATCCTTATAATCATTTCCTAAGGACAGATTCCTGGAGTCCAAGGACAGGAAATATTTGAAGCCACTGGTGTAGGCTGGGGACCCCATGAAGATAGAACTTGTGCCTGTCATCCTATAGGTGTTTTCTGAATAAAGGAATGTGTCAGTACCTCACTGGTACAGCCATACTGGCTGTTTGAAATGTTGGAATATTTCCATACAAATAGGTAAAAGGTCAGTGGTCCAAGCCCACTGAATGCCCCTGTCCCCATGACTCTATGACTCCTCACTATCCAACAAGTACAGAGTAAGTACCTGGCACACCTCGAGGCCTCTAGTGGTTTCCATTGTGTCAATGTCTGATAAATAACACCCTTGTTCACAGAAGACTTATAACTTAAGATTTGCTTTATAAATTTTGTTATAATTTATAAGTTTTATAATATTTTATAAATTATAAATATATAATTTTATATATTTATAAAATTATAATTTTATATATTTATAAATTTATAATTATAATTTATAATTTTATCCCTCACCAGAGACCACCACCTGAAATTTTAATTACCATCACTTCAGCACAACTTCTTAAATTCACTAAATTCCCTAACATTTTATTTTTAAACCTGAAGTAAACAATGAATAGGGAACACTTACCAAGATGCCTAAAGGGGCTGCTCCCACTAAGTTATTCTGTACAAAGCACAGTGAGGTGGGTCAGACAAAGATTAATACCATCAACATCATAAGATTTGTGGACCTAGTACCAGTGATGTTGGTTCTCCAAGGATAGAAGTCCCAGGAGATCTTGAACAACTCTCAGATCATCAACTATATTCTCATAAAACTAAAGCAAAATTATCAAAATGTTAAATTTACCATACATTGATGTCTCTGTCTCTCTCCCTGCCCTTCTCTAAAAATAATTAAATCTTAAAAAAAAAAAAAAAAAAAAAAAGTTAAATCTAGGGATAAGCAGAAGAGTCAAATACAGTCTCACCTATAACCAGACCACCCCAGTATTAGCTTACCTGTTATACCAATAAGAGCAACATTTTGGGGCTATGCATACATGATCGCTACCTTTGTTCTCTTAGCTAAGCTAAACTATTTCCTATGTGAGTAAACAGATAACTAGTAAGTGGAATAGAGTTTCATTTCTTCTAAGTGTTTTTGTCCATCCTTGACTGGGGAAGCCAGGGCTGGAATACCAGCCAGGAAAGGGAAGGAGGAAAAACAAGGGGCCTATAAAATCAGACTTTGAAAACCAAGAAGGTGCTAGCCTGGACACATTACCACTGTCCAGCTCAGCAGCTGGGATCAGGGCCCAGCTGGAATCAGGTCAAAGGCAATGCCCATCCACATCTCCATTACGCAATCATGTACTCCAAATTCCAAGTCACTGTGGGAGCTAAAGGATGAGCTGCAGCTCCTTTGCCAAATCAGCAAAATTATAGTCAATGGATATAAAAATATTTTTGGCTCCTAAAATCAAACATCATGGCAAAAGTTTAAGAAAATACCTGTAGGAGTCAATGGAAATAATATTCACAGCTAACATTTACTCAACACTACTGCGTAAGGCACAGGGGTGAGAACTTTACTTTTATTATTTCTTCTAAGCTTCATCACAACTATAATAGAGATGTAATATCACTGTCTCCATTACTCAAATAAGAAAATGGAGTTTAGAAACATGAAGTCATTCATTCACTTGTCAAACCAAATTCTGGGGTCCCCTGCCGCATGCTCCTACTGCATTATACTTCAAAACAGAGCTCCTCTGTAAGCACCTGCCAGCCTGTGTCAAGCTCTATGAAGGTGGCACCCTTATCTTACTTGGACGTGTCCTTAGGACCTGTCTCAACACACATCACTTTTAGTAAGTACTGAATCTTTTAACTAACTAACTGCCAGGAAAAAAGGAGAGGCTAGAATACTGCTCTGATTTTCAGAGCTCACACAGAGAGTTGTCTGTGTGACAACTGTGTGTCTTGTTAAGGAGTAGTTAACAAGGCAAGTTAAACTTCCAGAAAACCCAATGATTTCCTAACATGAAACAGAAAGGAAAAGGATCCGATTGCAGAGGATTCCCGGACAGGTGCCTACTGCTACCTCTCTTTGTAAAACAAGGTTTGTGAGCAGGTCGTTTCCATCATTTATACCCCTAGAGAATTAAAGCCCTGTTAGCCTATCTGCTGATACTCCAGGCTGAGGCTCAGGTGCCAGGAGTAGTACATGGATTCAGACACATCTCCTTTTCAAACTCTCTTAAGGTCAAGGGAATATTTTCTTCTTTGCAAACACAAAAGTTTAAATTGCAGTTTGGTCATCTGTCAAGCATGTATTCTTTGGGCTAAAATCAGAAAGCATTCTTTAAGGCTGCTAACACTTTATCGATACTTGAGGGATCACCCAAAAGGAAGAGCAATAATTGCTGGTTTTTGCCTAGTCCATTTTTTCCATTCTTTAAGACAGCATTTCATCTTGCACATGTTTCCATCATTTAATGTACTTAATCACCATTACAAGTATTTTGCTATACACACCTCCATGTCTATTCCTGGTATATATTTCACACAGGAGAACAAATCTTTGCATTTGCTACTGAAGAACTTATGCTTCTTTTTTATTGTTCTCCCAATGACTGAGCAAATGATGAGTGATACTAAGAGGCAAGCATAAGCCAGGCTCATCCACGCTGGAACCCACATTGCAGTCAGTGAGCATACAGCACCCCAACTGAAGAGCACAAGTAACTTCTAGTGTGGCTTAAGTCTGGCTTCAGGGAAGTCCCTCATGGGACGTTCATATATTTAAATTACAGCTCCAAACAGGTAATACTGAAATGAGGCTGTAATGAAGAAATGCACCTACTTAGGGGTTGGCTGGGCTCCCTCTGTAAGCAAGCAAAGTCCTCACATTAACCTTGGGTTTTGATTCTCACATGTTCACAAAGAACTGTCACAGGTAATGAATGTTTGAGAATCTGAGATAGGGAAGCTGAAATTCAGCATTTTTAAATGTAGATAATGGGGGTTTTTTTGTTTGTTTTTTTTGCTTAGCCTTTTGTTTATTTAGTCAAGCCATCCTTATTATGGGCTGTATGTGAATTACGGAGCCAGAGATATGTCAACACACAATCTGACTCAGAGAAGCTAAACTTTTGCTGGTAAAACACAGATATCATATAACCTTTAGCAATTCCTTGTTTTTTCAACCTGGGCCCCAGTTTCCTCATCTATAAACAAGGAAGCTAAAACCAGACTTGTGGTTAGCTCTCAAGTATATGACTGTTTCCACTCCATTCAGCTGTCTACCAGAACAAGTAGACTTCTGGCCCACACAGGACCGGGTTGTCCAAAACTTCAATCTTTTTAATTTAAAAAAAAAAAATTTAAGTCTAATTTAATTTTTTTCAATCCTCACCTGAAGATACATTTATTGATTCTAGAGGGAGGAGGTGGGGAGAAAAGAGAAGGGAGTAAGAGAGACTAAGAAAGAAATATCAACTGCCTGCCTCCATGCACCCCAACCAAGAACTGAACCCACACCTGAGCTATGTGCCCAACCAGAACTCAAACCTGCGACCCTCTGCTGCATGCATGACACTCCTAGCCAACCAAGCCACACCAGCCATGGCCAAACTGCAATCTTTTAAAAGTTCCATACAATATCAGTAACCACATTATATATATGTATATACTAACAGCATGTTTTGCTTTTAAAGAAGCAGACTATTTCTGACAAAACAATGAAAGATGGTGATTATAAACTTGTCTGTTTTAAAAGTTAAAAAAAATTTTAAAAAATAAAAAATAAAAGTTAAGATAATTATAAGTAAAATTTTAAAAGAAAATATATTTTCATGAATAGCAATTTAAAAGAAAAGTAAGTCTCATTTTTCTATCTGAGAGAAACATTTACCCCCCTGCTTTACCTATGACATTTCTTTGTAAATGAATAAGAATCAAAAATAAATGTTCTAGTTGGAACCCATCATATCCCATATGATCACCAATTTTGATGAAAATTCTGTATTTAATTAGTGTGTTCAAACACCATTCAGTAAGCTTTGAGGATTATATCTACACCTGAAACTTAGAACACATACAATGAATATTCATAGATTCAGAGATAGGTGTAAGAACAATCATTAACTTTCGCAGGAAGAGGGATGGCCGGCTTCTATCCCACTTTACAACAGTAATTACATGAGTTTCACAAAGTATCTAAAATCTTAAATACAAATAATATTCTAATTTCATTTCCTTCTTTAAATTGAATTCATTTTTGTTTTCAGCTAAATTTCCTCTGCCTTTCCTGAGTACTTTGTTGTAGGTGGGGCAATGGCAAAAAAGAAAAACAAAAGGCTAGAAAACACTAAAGCCCTTTGGTCTTACTAGGCTGTAAATAGGTCAACATATTCCAGTTTTAAACAGAGATAGTAAATGAGAGGGGAAAAAACGGATGCATTTGGAATTTCAGAACGTTTCTGAGAGGCAAACTATTTGCCAGTGTAAACCATGCTCATAACCATATTAACACTTTAAGAGATTTCTGTTCACAATTCACACATACTGATGCAGTGCCTGAGGGATTGCCTTATTCACTTCTCTAGATGTCTAGGTGAAGTATAGCCTACAAAGTCTACTCCTGTAGTGCTAACAAAGGCACAGAAGTGGCAGTACCTGGATTATTCCGTTTGGCTGGTGTCAGACAACACATAAAAGCATTTGTTCAATTGCCTTAAACAGACATGAAGCCAACTTCAGGCCAGGCTCTGTGCTGGAGAGATAAAGAGTAACAAATATGCTCCTCCCTCAAGATCTCACAGTCCAGTGAGAGACTGATCCATCAACACACACGGTAACTTCATGTACAGAAAGATGTGTTGGCAACATGTATAGCAAAGTGGTAACAGGGCCAGGGAATGCATGTCTCATGGTCTCCATATCTCTGCCTTGGTTACAGCTATAACCCCAGAATTCATAACAGTACATAACACACATAAAAAAAGAAGGAGAAGCAGCAGGTTAGGAGGCAGGCAGAGCAGGTGGAGATCTGCCAAGAAACTTGGAATTTGGTAGGAAAAGCTTGGCTCTAACACAGAGGCCTAAGTTTTATGCCTGCTCCACCACTTTGTAGCTGTGTACCAGGGCAATGCACTTACTGTTGCCATGCCTCAGTGTCCTCACATACTCCCTTCTGGGGTAGCAATGAGATAACAAACACGGAAATATCTGGAATTGCAAACATGTTAACCCCATCTCTACCCATGGCTACATTCTGTCTGGGGCAGGGACCTGGGATGACACAGAACCACCACAGTAAGATAAGATCTTTTTTCCCTCCCCTTCCCCTTCCCCCTCCCCCTCCACCTCTCCCTCTCCCTCTTTCTCTCCCCCTCTCTCTCCCTCCCTTTTAAAGATTTTATTTATTATTTTTAGAGAGGGGAAGGGAGAGAGGCAGAGAGGGAGAGAAACATCAGTGTATGGTTGCCCTTCACCTGCCTCCAGCTACAGACCTGGCTGGAGACCTGGCTTGCAATCTGGTTATGTGCCCTGGCTGGGGAATCGAACCAGCGACCTTTGGGTTTGCAGGCTGGTGCCAATCCACTGAACCACCAGCCAGGGCTCCTATCCCTTTTCTAATCCTTTCTGCAGCAGCCCTTGTCCCTCACGCTGACTCAGAGTGCATGCACCAAAAAGGAATTGGGAGGAAAAGAAAAAGAAAATCTGACTAACTATGGAGGAAGAAGGAAAAAGCTATCCCTTGGCATGAAAGTTGTCAGTAGTTCTAAACTGGATTTTAAAAAAATAAATAAATAAACTCTTTAGCCAGACACTAAAAGGTTCCAATTTCTGCTGGAGACACTGCTTTTCTCGACTGTCTTGGATTCTTGACAATTAGCTGGAGTTATTTTCTCTTCATCTCCCTGCATGAATTTCCTTTTCTAAATTAAAATAATTACAACACATTAACACTTGAGCAACACAAAAGATGAAATCAAGCTTTAATATAATCCTAGACCTTACATATTCTTTAAAAATGATGAGTACATATTTGCATATTTCTATCTAGCTGTGGATGCACGTTTGTTTACGTATTTATGAGTATATACATTCACACATGTATGTGTATTGCGTAGGTATGCACTACCGAATACAACTCTAAGAAATGTGCACTAGGCTTCTTATCGTTGAGGGAAATGTGGCAAACACTACCATGTACATGGAAGGTGGCAGGAGACACAAACGGTGTATACCTCAAAAACTTGCAAGCTCACCCTGCACAAACAACTTAGCCCCACCCAATGAAGAAACCCTGAGACTTCCAAGATGATCATTGGGGCAGGGCTTGAGGTGCTCAGAAAGCCCTGTGACTAGACATGAATTCAAAGAAACCTTTCTCCCTTCCTGAAAGAAAGTTTCCTTCCTTTTCCATGAACAAGGGCTTCTGCTCTAACCAGGAGAGCTAAACTGGTTGCAGCTATGAAATAGGGACCCCAGAGCCATGTAGAAAAACCACAGCCACACCAGGGGAGCTGGAACACTCAGGTTCCTGCCCCTTAACTCTCTGAGGCTAAGAAATGCTGCCTAATTCACTGTCATTCAACTCGACAGGCCTTTCCTTAGAAGCAGCTGTCCGAAGCCCAGTGCTCAGAGCTCACTTCTCATAATAAGCCACCTCTTGTGTGTTTCACAACTCAAAAAGGCAAGCAGGATGGGATGACTCTGCTTTCACAGGTGAGGATCTGAAACTCGGAAATGCTGATGGGGCCCCAGGCAGGCACCACTGTGGACAAATGGAGGAGCCATCATACTGCCTTCACACCACGAATCTAGCTTATTTACAGTACAGGACAACAGAGAAGAGTCTGAGCTACTAGGTTCTGATTTCAGTTTAGCCTCTGATCTAGGAGTGGTATCAATCATGAGCAGGTGTTAACTTTATGAATCTGGAGCTCAATGAATAAAAACAAACAAGGGAGAGCAACTTTTGCTCTACATCTCACAGAGCACAGTCAGAAAGATTCCTCTGACATCATCATTCAACACAATCCTCAAAACAGTGGCTGGGTGGCTTTCTGTCATCAGGTCTCCCAGCAAACATCTCTGCTGCCATCCCTCTCGTCTCCAGCTGAGGTTTTCCACTGCCTTGGCCATTCAGCCACTGTGCCTAAGAATTACCTCCACTTCCTGCCTTCCTGCAAGACATCAAGATTCATTTCAACAATCAGCTCAAGCTCAGTCAACCTTTGTACAGCCTCAGAAGAGCCTCTAAACTTAGCTTTACTCAGTTGCTTACCTATTACTCAGTTTTTTTGTCCCTTCAACCTCATGATAAGCGCCTTACCCAGAGAACTAGCCTAGACGTCTTTCTCTATGCTGTTCATCACTATGATACCACCACCACCACACCTCCATGCCTGGAGTTAAATCAAAATAAATTTCCACATAGTAGCATTTTCTGTGTATCCACTAAGGCATGTATAGTGAAATGGAAGAAAGGACAGGGTTTTTAAAAGAGAAATAATAGCTATGGCCTTAGCCTTGAAGAACTCACAAACTAGTGAGGACAACAGAGATGAAAATGACTGCTGAATCATTTGACACTGGAATTTGCCAGTGACTGGGAAGGAACAATGACTATAAAGGATGATCGGGTCTGTTCCTCATATTATCTCAAAGGATATGATGACTGGCTGACTTAACCAAGGTGGAAATTTAATAAGGATAAATGTCAAGTTATGCACTTAGTCCAAAGGAAAAAAAAATAACTCACAAATATAGAGTCAAGGAGATCACATGAGAAAGTTTTAAGGGACTGGGTTGCCCACAAACTCAATGACTCTGTGATGAGGCTGCTAGAAAAGCTAATGTACTAATAGGGCGCCCTGATTAAAAAGCTACATTCACAATAAGAAAAGTGAGATCTCTGCTCTGGATCCCAGAGACCGTCCAGAGCAGAATGGACAAAAGTGAACATATTTCAGAGGGCAGACTCAAGAGTAAGACCACAACCTAAGAGAAGAATGAGGAGATGAGGCTGAAGAATGAATGACCTAGAGGGCCATGAGAGTCATTGTCAAACTAATGTTGGACTTTACCGTTCCATTTTTAGGAATAGCTAAGAAAGATACAGTTTACTAAACAATGAAGGCACGGAGGTGTGCCTATAAATGACCTATAAGAACATTTATTACAGCATGACTGATTAATTCCCAAAAAATTAAGAGCA
Organism: Noctilio leporinus; assembly: GCA_004026585.1. Classification (NCBI taxonomy): domain Eukaryota; kingdom Metazoa; phylum Chordata; class Mammalia; order Chiroptera; family Noctilionidae; genus Noctilio; species Noctilio leporinus. Next base: position 305,628 of record PVIW01000398.1, on the reverse strand, counting down.
AAGCAGCAAAATATCAAAGAAAAGGAAATAAATTACATATCTCATTATGAAATTATGTTACCAATTGATATGGCATATCAAATATTTATTCAAATGAAAGATTAATGAAATTCTATTCACCAGAAAAAGAAAATTATAAAACACGCCTAAACAATGTAATTCAATTTGTAAAAATGACAACAAATACACACTGCATTGAAAATGGTCTGGGAGACTAATTATCTATGAGTGCTGCAATTATTGCTAGTTATTTTTCATTTTGCTTCTCCATGTTTTCTCAATGTTTTGTAATGGGCATATATTCCAAATCTGGTAAGAAAAATTAATTTAGATTTTTCAAAAGGAAAAAACCTTAAATGGTCTAGCCAATGAAAAGAGATTTGCGCTATAGCTTTAAGCAGGAGAGGAAGGGTTAGGATTAATGGGTCAAGATTCTAGGAGACCCCACCTGAACTCAGTATAAAAGAATGGTCTGTCCATGAAATAAACAGCCTTTTGTTATAATGAAATCCCCACCAAAAGTGCTGTGTCTCTGGATATATTAAGACTGAGAGCATTTTGGAGGAGAACCCTCCATGTAGTACATGATTACCTTCTCCTAAATGACCTTTCAAGATATATACAGTAGTTCCTCAAATAATGTCATTTTGTTATAATGTTAATGAGCTGCTCTAGGAACTTAACTATTGTTTATGTCAATTAGCCTATAGAAAAACTGGTTTCCTTATATGTCATTTTTGCTTACGGTTATGGAAACCTGTCAACAGCATCAAGTAAGGACTTACCTGTACTCCAATTCCTTCAACACAGCTTGAGTCATCCCTGAACTAGAATCCACAACACCTCTACTTCTTCTATCCTTTAAGTTCAATTGCTCAATCAAGCTTTTAGGATCTGCCTCTTCTTTCCTACCAAATCATGGCCAAATGACATGCAGCTAAAGGAACATTTCACTGGAATCAAAAGATCTGGATCCCTGCAGTGCCTCTATAAAGAACACAGCCTTACCCAAGCAAGTCACTTAATCACTAGGAGCCTCAGTTTCTGCATCTGTAAAATGGCCATATTATAAAAGCAAGAGACAATATATTCCTGACTGAGAGCATTTAAGCAAAAGCTGGATGGCCAACTTTTAGGGTGGCTATAGGGGACCCCACTGGATTGAAACCAGGCACGACTTTAATTCCAAGATCCCCTGACTCATAGGAAAGCTCTTTACTCCTTCAGCTTTTCCTGGGCCACTACTCACACCATAGTGTACATACATCAATGAATTGCTTTTCCTCCAGCTTCTAAGGATGTATCTTGATTTTTTTACTACGACTACACATTTTTCTGAAATTAGGACCAAGACTTTCATGTTTATGCAAGATCCCTAGTGCTGCTGGGGATTCATTAAAGACTTATTCATGACTTGACTGACCCTAATAGTGCCCTGCTACTAAAAGTGCAGCCTGTGGACCAGCACTACTGGCAGATTCTTCAGATCCGCCGAATCAGGATCTGCACCCCTAGGTGATTCATGTGCTAATAAGTGATGATGATGCTGATCTGCAGATAACCTGCAAGAAGTGAGGGGAAGGCCTGGGGCACTCCCATCCCACAACCCCTCCAGAAAAGGGCCTCAGTCCTTCATTCGTTTATTCATTCATTCAATAACTACATATTAAGTTTCTACATCTTGCCTGGAACTTCTCTAGGCACCGAGCCTTGTTCAGCCACATGTCATTAAATGGTAAGGCTTCTCTAACATTAGAGTTGTCTATTACAGCTGCCTGCCCACAGACATCAACTAAACACAATTTAAGAGACTGAATCCCCACTCCTGCAACTCCAGACCAGTTCCTCAAATGTTTTGCAGGTCTCGAGAGTGGATATCTCTTCACAAACCCTCAAGAAACCACCCACACAGTAGCCACAGTCCAGTGGTTTGGGCAGAGCCCCTTTTTATTTCTGCAGGTGCTACATTCCAAAAATATTTCTTCTTATAAAGCATGGCAGGAATTCTGCTCTTAAGGAAGAAAAGAGGTTAAAGAAGGGCTTTATTTTCCCCTTGGGAGAGAAGAGTCTAAAACCTCTCATGGAGAGGTTTACATTTTTAAAATTATTTATTTTATCAACCACATGCTTGCAAGTCAAACATCCCCTCAAAAGACATTCTGCAGAAAAAGATATTCTGGGAACACACTGGAGGAAGCTTTATTTACTGCCACTATGACAAGACTAGCCCGAAGGGCTGAGTATCAGATGCTATCTCCCATTGAAATGACTTGACTGTCTGCCTTCCTGCCACCTCCATGCCACGTCGCAGCTATTTCATGTTCCTCAATACCCCATGCAGAGCCCTACCCAACTACCTCTGCCCCACTGATCCTCCACAAGCCTTCTGTTTATCACTGGTCACTCCCAATTCTGGAAGGTCATTTGGTCCATGTGCACCACCTACGGCATCTGTAACTGACAATGGGAAGTGTAATTGATACACAGATGCAACGTTAATATCAAACACTGCCACGGTGCTGGACACCCCTGAGGGCTGGTAGGATCCTTGGTAACTACAACTCCTCAGGGTCACTGTCCAAAAGGAAATTACAAGGAAGTGTACTTCATCAACTACCACTGTCCCTCAGCTCCCTCCTTTGGGATCTTCATCAAGTCATCCTCTGAGTCACAGGATTTAACTGTCAGGAACGCTCTCCCACAGTTCTCTACCTTGACCTGGTAACTGTCTCCTTTCCGTCAGTGAGTGTCATGAGGGCACGGCCTGTGTGCTGCTCACCGTAAGTCCCTGCAGCCCAGCAGATACCTGACACATCCAGGTTTTCACTAAACATTGGCAGAAAGGCAATTCATTGATCAAGCATTTATTGAGTGCAGAGTTTCAGAAATACGATATTAAATACCCGAAGATAAAAAAATAAAATAAAAATCATATTTGGCCTTTTCAAAAACAAAGAAGGACTCTGAAAGCCTGGGTGCGAACTCCAAAGTGAGGGGTGAGAAAATTCCTCTCACATAGATCCACCCCCAGTCTAAAACTCATTGTGTGCTAAATGCATTTCCCATACACCAGCCTCTTACTCTGCAACTAGCCAAATTCCTCAACTGTTTTAAAATACCAATATGCTGCATAGTATACAAGGTCGGTCCCAGAAGTATTGAGCCAGTGTCAATATAATTAAAACTCTTTGTGCGACCAATGCTTTTGGGACAGACCTCATATATGGTCTTAATCCTTAACTGTATTATTAAAAGGGGAACCACAGCTTATAATGAATGGGATGTGCTTGTCATGGGCATTCTGACTTCACCCTCAACCCCAGCTGTGTGGCTGTCAGTGCCACAAGGACAGGGAGGTGCAGAGGCGTGAGGGCCTGCCACCAGTATGCCCCTGGGGACCTCCACCTCCTTACTGTAAGCCGCGTGCTCCTATTGCCCGCCCAGCCTCCGTCTCCTGGCCCTCTCTCTCCAGCATCACTGTCCAACAGAAATATAACGTGAGCCACACGTGTCAACGATATATAGTCTAGTAGCCTCATTCAGGTAAAAAGGAACAGGTAGAATTCATTTCAGTAACTTCTTTTGTTACCCAACAGACCCAAATATTGGGTTGGCCAAAATGTCTGTATGATTTTTTCCATAACATAAAAAGACTCACTTTTCCTTTTCACTAATAATTTTATTAATCTGGATTTTTTTAGTGTGTTGGCTATCTCACTGTGCGGTATGACATTGATTGTTCTCAATTAATGTCTCAATTTGATTCCTATCAACTTCAATTGGTCTACCCAACCGGGGAGCATTGTACAGCAAGAAACTTCACAAACCACTTTTGACACATTCAATCAGTCACAGCACCTTCTCTTGTACACTGCACAAATCTTGTTTTGCATTTCAGTTGTGTTTTTACCTTTCTTGAAATAATAAAGTATATATAATATGCTGAAAATTATCATTTTCTTCCATTTTCAATATTAAAATGGCTGCACAAAAATTCAATTATTATGTTTTTTTAAATTCATGCTGACATGACAGCTGTCACATACAATCTAACAAAATGGTTTCAAATGAAGTTAAAGACAACTAAGCACTACTAGAGCCATCTAGTAATAATAACTTTTCAACCTGTTATCAATACAAAGAAAAAACCGTAAAGGAGATATTTTACATCCTCTTTTTGTAATAAGTCTTCAAAGTCCGGTGGTCATTGTGTTCTAGTGCTGCATCTCAATTATAGATGACACATTCCAGGCACCAAGCAGCACATGTCGCTGGTGCTCCCACCATATACTGCAGTGTGGGCCTATAGTGAGTACTTCTTACACACACTTAAGTCTCACAAAGCCCGATGCCTGTTGGTTCCTAAGCGCATAAAGCCTATTTCACGGCACTGACTTCTGTTGAGTTTGAGAACTAGGAGGCCTCAGTTTGCAGCTGACATTGGTTCCCCATGTTTAAAGGATTTTCAGCTCCATCTTCCGAGTCTCATTTAGGCACCACTCCTTCCAAGAAGCCTGCCCTGACTATACACCCCCTCCCTCCCATTCTGTGCCCCTCCTCTGTGCCTTGGCACCCTGACTTTTGTCATCACAACCCTCATGTGCTGCACTCTTAAGTGGCTGCTCCGCCATGTTCTGCACTATGGTATGTTCCTGAAGACAGGGCTGTGTCTGTTTCATTCATAGCTGGAGCCTTATCTCCTAACCCAGCAGAGGCTTAATAAACATTTGCCAAATGCACGGATGGATGGTTGGATAAATGAATGGAATTCTTCCTAACACAAAAATCTTTCCCTCTTGTGGGCCATAGTTTCCTCATCTGTAAAATCTCCATGGTTCCTTCAGCTCTGAAAGTCAACAAGGCCGTGCACAGTGATTTGTGTCACTTACACCCAGGTAACAAACCAGCTAGGACATTTACATTGGTTCTCATTGCACAGCAAGCTCAAAGAACCATCTGGCACAGGAAAGAACACTTCTGAGTTTAGTTTAATTTTCTGAACCAGTGCTAAATGAGGCAAAATAAATTGCTTCTGGGCCTCCAGAAAATATCCTGTGACTCTCCTGCTATTCCATAGAACATGGAAATGCACAGTCCCTCATATAATTCCTGTATAGCCAATCACTTTCACATTTCATACACAGCAAATGCTGAATTTTGTCCTTAATGGATAAATGTCATAAAAAGACTTTATGGTCAGGTTTTAGATTTCAAAGTCCTGGTTTCATCATCACTGTTTCCTTCTTACCAGCTTGCTGCTTGATCATGAACATGTTATTTAACTTCTATACGCTTAAATTTCTTCATCCATAAAATAGGATAACAATACAACAAACTCAGAGTTGTTACAATACCCAAACGCCTTATACATTGTAAAGGGTGGAGGGATTGTTAGCTACTTTGTAAACTATTTCTTCTAAAGCACATCAAACTGGAGTGACAGCAACCTACAACACAGCTATAGCCAAGGCCAGGCGGAACCTAATGCACTAATGGCTAACATCAAACAGGCCCGGAATTCATAGCCAGGGGATCTCCAGTAAGAAACAGCCCCGAAGGACAGGTAAGCCAGGCATCTGGCCCTCTGGCCCCACAGGGAGGAGGCTTTGGGGAAAGGCTGCCTACTAGAGCACAAAGAAGTCAGCTTTCTGGGGCTGGAGAGGGAGTTTCTGTCCCAGGAGGGCAGGGCCCTGCTGAGCAAGGGGTCTTGCCCTCATTCAGGCCAGGCAGCTACAGAAACAGCTTCACCTGCCTTCTTTCTTACCCCTACAGTGTTTCAGAGGTGCCTTAACTTTCCCCAACTGGTTCTGCCCATCCCAGACAGGAACTAGGTTTGCATGTACATTTCAAACAGGAACTAGGTTTGCATGTACGTGTGTGAGTGGACGCATTTTATGATTTTAGAAGAAAGCACATTTGCAGTCGGAGAATGAGTCATCAGTAATTCTTGTCAGTTTGCCAACAGCCTGCCCCTCTTCATTACAAACAGAAAGATAAAAGCTCTTGCACTACATTAGTTGGCATATGCCTCCACAGACAGTACAAATAAATTAATTGTACCTCATCTCGAACAGCCGGAGAGGTGTGCGGAAGGGGAAAATGTGCTCCGTCTTGTTTCATTAACAAATTAAACTAAAATTGAGCTGCGACCATTCTCTTACGTATACACACACCCTGCTATTCAACATCAATCTTCTAACAGGCACCCATTTGGGGCAGCATTACTGAAGGAGAGAGAGCCAGTATGCACAACAAACTATCTCCTGCCCAAGGAGGTACATGTCCTTCAGCCTTTCTGTGGTCCTCATGGGTGGAGGGATGAAGGGGACTGCAGGGGCCACTCTGGGGTACAAGAGTCACCCATCAAATGCTGGGTGTGCCAGGCAAATAAACCAACCAGTTCAGTGGCCTAGTATGTATAGCAGAGGGAAAGAGTTTATCATCAAGCAAACTCTGTCATGCTGAGGATGGTGCACATTCCTGAAGGAACAGAGTTATTCAAGACCAACTTGAAAAACAGGTTGGACTCCCCGGCAACACAAGTTAAGATTACACCCTCCAACACACCTTTCTACAATTCCACAGGAGGCCACATGAGACATTTGCTTTCACATTATGGGTCAGAGGCAATTTGTTACAATGCAGTGATTTTCTTTATTCTCCTTCCACACTAATACATTATTTAGGTAGCCCCTGTTTTGTAACTTGAAGGAGCATGACTGAAAAGCTGATCCTTTTATGTTTTATCTCCAAAGAGATTAAAAAAAAAAAAAAGCGTACTTATAGGGCAGCAGGGGGACAGGAAATGGGAGGATGATGAAGGGAAAGAACAAAGGGGACTCTAAAAAGAAGAGGAAAAGCCCCTCTATTCTCCAAATGTCACCCCATTAACTGGTGACCTGTAAGGAAGTTAAGATCATGAGCAGCTAATACAAAACCATAAAATATGTCTAAAGTATTTATTATACAGATGGGCTCTGGGTTTGTTTGTGTGTGTTTTTTTTAACTGTAAAATCCAAAATCTAAAAAAATTCTAGGCATTAAATCTGACCTTAAACGGACAGGTCTGTCTGTAACAAAACAAAGAAATTAAACAAAATCTAAAAATATAATAATAATAAAGCCATCCTCAACCTTACCATAATCAAAGAAACACCGACCAAACAATAAGGCACCACTGAGCCAAACCTTTGTAAAAATGACTATTTAATGAAGGCCAAGATATTCAAACTGCTACCTCACTGCGCTCCTGATGGCTTGTAATCTAGCAAACCCTTTGAGAATCCCATTTAGCAATACCCATTGGGAGCCAAAACAAAAGTTTGTGCTCTTTAACCCAGAAATCCTGCTCCCAGGAAATAATCTACAATAAGCAGCATATCTCCAAGTATTACTTATAATAGTATGAAAAAAAAAAGCTAACTGTCCAATACTAGATGAGTGATTAAATAAATTTAGCTTGTGAGATGACGGACTATAAGACCATTTAGAATCATCGTCAAGACTGTGGAACCATTTGGAAAACATTTGCTTAAGGTTTACTGAAAAATGAAGAAAACAAAATTGAGCCTACATATGATTACAGCTATATAGAAATATGTTGTATACAGACAAGGGCTAAAAGGAAAAATGCAAACTTTTGTGTTAGGATGGTGAGTTTGTTTGTGGGTAAACATTTTTTTCTTTTGTTTCATTTCTTTTAATGTGCTTATGGCCTTTTATCTTGTGAAACAGAGAAATCATGATGTGTATACATAGCAGCTCAACTCACATTAAAAAATGAATCAGGGATCTGAGTAACTAATGCGCTAATTTTGGGCATGGGGCAATACCTCGCATGGAAGTCTCTATCCTGTGCTTTGCTGGGTCCCTCTTATCACATCTCAGCCAGCCAGGCAGGCTGATGAAAGCAATGCTTGGAGAAGCTGGATGATCCACCCCAGGCTGCGTGAGACTACAGTAAGATGACTGAGACAGGCTGAGACTTCAGTCTATTCTGCTCCACAGCCCTGGCCCAGCACAATGTGAATCTGATCCACATGCAGTTCATAGACCACTTGCATTCAGCTCACCTGCACTGCAGCTTGAAGAGCAGATGGTCAGTCCCAACCCAGACCTAGTCGATCAGAGCTTCAAGGAGTGAAGCACCTAAATCTGAATATGACCGGCCAGCCAGGCAACTCATATGCATGGGGATATTTTCAAACCACTAGCCTAAGGATCACACCACTACCTACCAAATGGAAACACCCAAATTCATATGTGCATCCCCGCCACACACACACAATCTGCTGGATGCGGGAAAAACATGTTTAGAAGCTTGTACATGCTCAAATGAGTATTTTACCCCAGAGAGTTAAAATGTTGATGGAAGATCATAAGAGAAGCATCTGTGTTTCTCAGACACTTTTTTTTTTTTTTGTGGTGAAATAATTCCTGGGATACCAGACATTATCCAATTTCACATGCCCTGTGCATAGCATAGTGCTAGTAACATAAGTGTTCAAAATGCTGGTGAAAGAATGAGTGAATGAGCTGGTAGACAGTATCTGCATCCAACTATATTTAGCACGTAATATCGCTGGTTTGTGTGTTTGTCTGTCTGCACTACTGGGAAAGCTCCATGACATGGGGATTGAGATACGGTATAGGTCATCCCTCTTGTGACAGGGGCGAGGATGCACTCATAAATAGTGGTTAAATAAATCGTATGCACTAGCAAAAGCAAGAAAACATACGTGCTCCTAGATCCAGTCATCTCATCAATAAATGGACGCTGATCTTACAGGGGAAGAGGACACAAAGCAGGAGTTTCCTTCCTGAGTGCAGGCTCCATTCTCCTCTCATGTGTCCTCAAGGAAACCACGACTACATCACATGGACTAGTAACTAGCAACTAGCACTCACTGGTTTGCATGTCTATAGTCAAATATGAAAAATAAGAAAAGAAATATAAGTCTAGCCCTGGCCAGTGTTGCTCAGTTAGCTGGAGTGTCACCCTGTAAACCGAAAGGTCATAGGTTTAATCCCCAGTTGGGGTACATATCTAGTTTGTGGGGGGTTCCTTCGATTCCCAATTGGGGTGCATACGAGAGACAACCAATCGATGTTTTCCTTCACATCCATGTTTCTTTACCTCTCGCTCTCCCTCCCTCCTTTCCTCTCTCACTAATCTCAATAAGCATGTACTCAAGTGAGGATAAAAAATTAAAAACGTAGAAGAAATATAATGTCCCACAAAGGATACAAGGTCCAAAGAAAACCCACACTCAAGATCAAATGTGCTGAGTGGCTTCCCAAAGGAGATGCCCTGCCAACCTCAGATAAGTTGCAGACCAGGAGTCACACTTGCTGAGGAATTGATCCTTTCACCTTTGGAGCCTCAGCTGGTCATCACAGGGCCCGTCTCTCTTCCCTAGAGCAATCATGGAGCACTAATGTAGCTCCAAGTTGCCGTCAGCTGCAAACCATTTAGAACCCAACAGATTAACACTAAGCCCACTACCAAGTTCGACTGGTTAGCATTGCTGAGCACCCACAGGAGCATCTCACCGTCCACTCCAGAGCTGACTTTGAAATCAAAGTAACTTGGATTCACATCCTGCCTCCACCAATTGTTCGCTTCAAGACCTTTATCTCTAGAGCGTCAATTTCCCTATCTATAAATGAAGATAACTGCTCACCTCCTAGAGTTATTTTGAGGATTAAACAAAACAATGACCTTAAAGGACTGACACTGGCACACTGTAAGGTTGCAGTAAATGATACCTGTTACAACAGTTACTATTAGCATTATAAAATCTGATCTGAACACCAGACATTTCCCCAATTCACAAGCACACAAACTTCCTATAGGTACTGCAATCTCTACTAATATTTTTCCATTCCACATAAAAAGGGTCATGTATTAATGCAAGGCATATACTTGTTATTTTTAATGGCAGGGATTAAGTACCTATTCCTCTTCCCAGGGAGCTACCTTTTTAATGATTTCCACATTAGATTTAACATTAAATGCAAATTGATCCATAAAGTCATCTAATTAGAAATGAAGCATGTCATAGACATTATCCACGATTTAATTAGGAGAGCAACATGACAAGATGAGAAAGGCCCCTCAGTAAGAGGAGGAGCAGGGGACAAAGCTCCACATCAGCCAATTACTGGTTGAGATCTGGAAGGTCACTTAGCCTGCCTGGGCTCCTGCAAAATGAGGAAGTTAGATGTCAGAAATCCTTTCCAGCCAAAGAAAAGAAATCTGTATAAATCATTCAAATCTCTTCTGTAACTATTTATGGAGAAAATAGGCTGTAGGGAGGCAAAGACTCAGTCATGCCTTAAAAAGTTTACTGATTAGGAAAATCACAGCTGATTCCAGCCACCAACACACCGTGGCTTGCAAAGTGAAAGCATTCAAATTTTCATTCTAGATAATGCCACTTGGCTCATGTGCCTCCGGTCCTGCCCTCCCCTGTCAGGCAGCTATGTCCTCAATGTTTATTTCCCAAAACATGACTTCCAAGTCACAGAACTTCAGAGCTCATAGCTCAAGACTAGTATAGCTGGGTCAAGCTCTTTGCTGTTTAAAACATTACTGTCACCCAACCAACCAAGAACTGCTCCCAGATTAAATTCTGAAAAGGTCACTAAGATTTATCTCAGCACTACTTGTCCTTTCAATGCAAAATAATCCTTGTCCCTAGGCTGGCCTTTGACCAAAAAAAGTAGAAAGGGAAGAGGGGAAGAGATGGAGAGGTGCTGAGAAGTCACCTGGAAAAGAAGGGGAAAGGTCTAGTCAAAGAACTAGTATAAATGACCCATGGGCATGGACAACAGGGTGGGGACTGACTGTGGGAGAGGAGCGGGACAAGGGAGAGCAACGGGGAGAAAATGGGACAACTGTAATAGAACAACAATAAAAGAAGAAATGAAAAAAGCTAGAATTAAGCAAGTGGCAAAGCATGTAAGAGGTCGATGGGTACACAGGCTGGCTGGGCCTGCTGCCACCTGTACTCCACAAGGCATGAGGCTGCCTCAGCAGCATCTTGCTCTCAGGGAGTTCACGGAACATTTTACCCCCATTAATGTGTGTGATATTCAGAGACACTCTCCTCACCTCCCACTGTGGGGCAGGGACATCCTCCATACCATGCCACCAGTCCCTTGTCACCTGGGCACCAAGACACTCCCCCTCCACCCAGCACCGTCATCACTTTCCCACGCTGCTCTTGTTTTACTCTGTTCAGGGTTGAACAGGGGCTGCTCCTCATGGGCAGACCCTGAAGAGGAAGCTTAAGATGACCCAGGCCAGGACAGTGAATGCTGTCCTGATTCCTAGACATGCTGCTGTCAAAGAGATGGTCTCCCATGCTGTAGAAATCCCAGAAAGCAACTACCATGTAGAAGAAGTTGTTCAGAAGATCCTTAGATCCACAAGAACACTCCAGAGCAAAGTTTGCAAACTGTGAAAGTTAGGAAACTACTCTTAATTGGATATGATACACATAAAACATATGGAAGCAAAATTTATACTACTCAGCCCAAATGAGGGTGGAGGAAACAGTTATGGTAACATTAGGATGGAGGTTCTTAAAATTTGATAAAATTTCTCCTTTTGTAAAAAGCCTGGGCCACCATAAAACAAATGTAAAAAATCAGCTGATTACAGGCTGGCCTTGGGCTATCCTTGAGTACCCTACATGGACCAGAAAAGAGTGCAATTTAGAGAAGAAAAAGGAAAAGGAACCCATAACCCTTTCACAAAGTCAAAACATTATTCATACAGTACTTCAAACTTGAATTATGTCAATAATTCCACCTCCCAAAAAGTGGGGAGACATCAAAATCTTTACTGAAGAACCACAGGATTCTATCAACATATGACAGCCCCTGCCCCACAAGGGGATGGTGGGAGGCCAAGGAGATGGATGAGGATCATGTGGGGAATGAAATTAATGGTAATTACACCTGTCCTTTTCCTTCCCTCTGAAGGGGAACTTTTCACCTTATAAAGCACTTTCACTTTCAATGTCTTCACTGCCCCCAAATCAGTCATGGGCTATTATGCTTAGAGAGGTGAGGGATCGGCTGAAGGTCCCACAGCCAGTGACATGTCTAGCATGTGAGCCTTAGGTCACACCAGGGCCAAGCATCATCCATGAACTACTAATTACAAAGAACAGCTGTGATCTGCTCATTCCCAGGAATGTTCACACATCTCTGTATGGGGGGAGTGGGGGGATTATGAGCTTATTTTGAGCCATTACTATCAGAGCTTTACTTACCCTACCTCACAGCATAAGGTTAGGGGGAAAACCACTTCCTCCTCTATCTCAATAAAGATGCATTTGAGTCAGGCAGGGTTCTAAGCACTTTATATTCATTAACTCATTTAACTCTTACAACAGCCCTATGAGGCAGACACTCCTGTTAATACCCTCTATTGTACAATTCAGTAAACAGCAAGGTTGAGTAATTTGCCCAACGGCAAAGAGCTGGAAACAGGTGGGCCAGGAGCCAGGAAGTCTAGATGCTGTTTTTCTGACCTTGTACCAGGTCCCAGTGTTAGTGGATTCAAATGTGCTATGGAACTCGGGTTGAGGAGTAAGGAACAGAACCCTAACAGCTCACTGTTGATACCACACAGAACTCCTTAACTTCCAGCTGCTCCCAACTTTCAGAAATATGCAGGTCACCACCTTCTCTCCCTCCCTCCTTCCACCTTCCATTATTGGGTTACTGCAGGAAGATCGTGTATTAAGGCAAACACCACTTGGACATAACTTAATAAGCACCCATCCCCCAGCATTCAGCAAGAACGAATGCTACAGGGCACACGTGCAAACCTGATTCTCAGTCCAGGAGTGATTTCTGTGGGAAGTATAATTCCATTGTCCACCTCACCCAGCACATCTTATATCCATAAAATACAAAACCCCCATCAGTCAGGACACCAGGAATAAAAGGCCCTGACGTCTAACCCATGTTTCAGGTGCAGCTAGACCCCATGTGGTGACAGAAAGTCAAACCTAATCTGATCTTTCCATTTAAAAACACAATCCCGAACACACACAGCTGTATGCAGAAGACAGCATGATAACACAGGCGTATAATTGTCCCACATTCAGTTGCACTGGCTACTTATTCATTAGGCTAAAATTACTCCCAATATTGTAGCCTACGATCACTATAAACTACTTTCATTATAATAATAACTCCGTGTGGCCACACTTTTGACTAGTAATGGCTCATTCCCTAAGGACAATGTACATACCCACACAAGAACCTATGGGATGTGGGTTTGTACCTGCACTGCAGGAAGCTGAAAGGAGAAACCTACTGCTTAAGATCCCAGCACAGGAGACCACTCAGTAGCAGCAGAAGCCATGACCTCAGGGGGAGAAGCCACTCAGCCCAACAGGAAACTAAGAGCTAAGCTTCAGATCTGCTGCTGACTTATAACAGGGTGACAACTAGCTTACAGGCCAAGCCTGGCCCGCCATCTGCTTTTGTGTGGCCTGCAAGCTAAGAATGGCTTTTGTATGTTTGAATGGCTGAAAATAATCAAAGGGATAATAAATTACGTACCATTTATAGCTCAGTGTTCATAAAGACAATTTTATTAGAACACAGCCACACCCACGGGTTTGCGTCTTGTCCATTGTCTATGGCCTCTTTCACACCAGCAAAGTTGAGCGGTAGAGACATCGAGACTACCTGGCCTGCAAAGTCAAAATATTTACTATCTGCCTTTTACAGAAAGAGTTTACAGACCCGACTGAAAGGCACCTAGCAACAGGATTCAGCAGCATATGCCCCTGTTCTAGGAGAGAAAATGAAGCTGGACTGGGGTCCAGAGATTCTGCTTGTCCTATGGCTCCGGTGGAACTGAAAATGAGGGTGGGGCAGAAAGAGTCGTCAGGGCTCCTCCCAGCCCCCAGCAGGAGGCTGGCAGGCAGGGCCAGAGCAGGACAGGAAGTCACTAGGCTACGACCTCTTTGTGAGGTTTCTTAGTGGAAAGTCTCAGTTTTGGAGGGAGGGTGGGTGTGGTGAACTAGGAAGTGAATACAATATTCCTTTGTCAGGGTTTCATATTTTCAAAAAGATGATTTAGGATTAGCCTTTTCCCTATCTTCCTCACCACCTTAATGCTGGGGTTGCTAGATTTAGTAAATAAAAATACAGGATGCTTAGTTAAGTTTGGATGTCATATAAACAATAATTTTTAGTGTGTGTCCTAAATAGTGCCCCTCTAATATTCAAGCCATGGAGTAGTAGGCTTATACTAAAAAAAAGTACTGACCATTTTTCTGATATTCAAATTTTACGGGGCATCTGTATTTTATCTGGTAACCTTACTATGTAAATAGAATCCAAATTGCGCAAACTCCTTGACCCCCATCCCTTCTGGTTAAGACACTGCATGACAGTCCTGTCTCTAGGAGCCCTATTTACACTCACAATGCAGCTTCCCGGGCTCCCCAGTGTGGGAGCTGGTCCACTGCAGCTTCCAGAAACAACCTTCTCAGGAGCAACTAAGAGGAATGCTACCATCCATCCTCTCTTTGACACACCAATGTGGGAGGAAACCAAGATACCCAGGGAAACCTGGTAGTACAGACATGGGGAGAACATGCACACTCCACACAGTGGGAGTCAAATTTTTTTACTCATCAAATATTTTTTTCTCATCAATGTTATAAAATGACATCATTTGAGGACCTGCTGTATCTGGCCCCCAACTTAAGATCCCTCTGACTAGACAGAAGGTCAAAGACCTTATCACTTCCCTTTAGCTCCAAACTTGATTCTTTTCCTTGTTAATTCGGACCCAAGTACTACTTAAGATTCCCCACTCCCCACCCCCCACCCCCACCATTTAAGTTTTCCCAGATGGTACCCTTCAATTGCTGTCAATTTAAAATTGCCCCTGATGTTTGCATAATCAATCCCAACCATACTGGATTTGATTTATCCTCTCCTAGATAAGAACCTGGCTTTTCACTGTACTTTTCCCCTACTACCTCCCATGTGATTAATATATTCCCAAGGGCAGGAAGGATGGTAGTGACAGCAGTAATAGTAATGTTGCTGTGTTGGGGTAACAGTTTAACACTTAATACAGTTTAGCCAATGTGCCAAGTACATTATGTACATTATTTAATTTCCTCTTCCAAGCAACTTTTGAGGTAAATATACTATTATTCCCATTTCACCTCATGAGGACAGTGAGACACACCTCAGGCAACGTGCCCAAGACCACAATGCAACCAAGTAGCAGAGGTGGAACGGGAATCATCCCTGAAAAGCAGAAACTGAAGTCGAATGGGGACAGGAAAGTGACCGGGCTTCACGGGAGGAAGCAGTGCAAGCAACACATGGTTCCAGAGGCAAATGGTCGGAACAGTAGGATGAGATCTGAGAGCACCTGGGCATTTTTATATCTGAGGGCTAAAAACAGTAATAAGCCCAGAAAAGGAGCTCATACTATTGGATGGATGGATGGATGGATGAGCCAGTAAAAGAATGGATGAATAAGCAGAAAGGTAGGTGAAGTGGGTGGAGATTTTTAAGGAAAACAAGGGAGATTCCACGAAGAAATTTTTAAGAAGACTGGCTCTATATAAGGCTTTTACACAGTGTCCCTACAAAGATGCCAACTGCCCAAGTGAACCTGGAAATGTTTACTCCACACTTAGCCCGGAGTACCTTAGTTACACCTTTAGGTCTGGCAATGGGCTGCAGGGCCCCAGCGGAAAAAGAGGCAGGGAGGACCTGGAGCTGAGAAGAGAGGCAGGTTAGGTGCATCCACTCCTGGAGAACAATAGTGAAGATTAGGTAACCCCATACAGGCTAACCAGGAATCAGAGGCAATGACTTTGTAGGCAGAGCAGAGCCTTTGCCAGGGACCCCATGCCTGCTTCATTGTTCTGTTACTTTGTTATCCTTGCCATCTCTGCTACTTTACCTTTGTGACTTCATCCCTTTCCTTGTAGTAATTCTCAGTAAAATCTGAGAAGGTAGAGGACCTGTGTGCAATCTTTAGAGGGCAAAAGGGGAGACAGAAATCTGCACTTCGCACCCAGACTTGAGGGAGGGGATGCTAACATGGGTACTGGCGGAGGACTGGTCTAGCCTTCAGGCCTCAGCCCCTCACCAAGGACTCCTTAACAAAGGGTCTATTTGGTGCCTGGACAGGTTCATATTGTACAGTATCCTGGAGGCAGTTTGGTTTTAGGGGGTCACTGGCAAATAGTGGGGTGGCATTAGGTTAAACTGGATCAAGTGAACAACTATTTCATAGCTAGGTCAATCTTGTTCAACTGCTGCCCTACTCAGGGTTTATGTCTTTCTAACCACTAGTCCTACACATTCTGCTACTTATTTCTTCCTTCCTTCCACCCTCTGATATGGCTTGACCATCTCTGCTGACTGGCTTTCTAAAAATTAATTATTTATTTTTTCTAGCTATCTCCTTATAAACAGCAAGCAATGCAAATATGTATAAAGAAGAGAATGAGCCCTGGCTGGTAGCACAGTGGATAAGGCGCCGGCCTGGGAACCCAAAGGTCACAGGTTCGATTCCCCAGCCAGGGCACATAACAAGGTTGCAAACCAGGTCTCCAGTCAGATCTGTGGCTGGAGGCAGGTGAAAGGCAACCATACATTGATGTCGCTCTCCCTCCCTGCCTCTCTCCCTTCCCCTCTTTCTAGAAATAATGAAATAAAATCTTTAAAAAAAAAAAAAAAGAAGAAGAAGAGAATGAGAATCCTTACATAATCCTGAATCCTAAATAAAATGATCACTATTAGCATTCCATGTATATTCTCCCCTCCCACAAAAGTAATGCATATAAAAACATAATACACACTCATTCAATACACATGTTGAAAACAGAATCACACTATACATACTGATCTATAATCTGTAACTTTCTCAGAAAATTTCTTTGCCATCTTTCCATAACAACACAGAAGCTGACCTCCTTTTCAACAAATGTGTAAGATTTACTACATGGTTTTACTAGAGTTTATTCCACTATTCCTTTATTGGTGAAGTTTTTTAAAGATTTTATTCATTATTTTCAGAGAGAAGGGGAGGGAGTGAAGGAGGAAGAACGGGAGAGAAGCATCAATGTATGGTTGCTTTTCACCTGCCTCCAGCTGGGAACCTGGCTAGAGACCTGGCTTGTAACCTGGCTATGTGCCCTGACTGGGAATCGAACCAGCGACCTTTGGGTTCACACACCAGCACCTATCCACTGACCCACACCAGCCAGGGCATATCAATGAATGTTTTAAAGTCCCCATTTATCACTACACCTAACAGTATGTTGAGGAACATCTCATATATACTTACACATATTCTTCCCTTAGAATGAATTTCGTGGAGGTCACACATTGACATTTTAAATCCCTACTGTCAAAAGGCCCTCCAGAAAGCTATACAACTTAGACTCCTGCCAGTACTGTATAAAATTTCTCCCCACCCTCACCTCAATCAGGGGTGCTTTTGATCAAAGGAGTTCATACCTTCAGTAAGATCAAGTCTCTGATCCACAAAAACTGCTGGCACTCATCCACATCCACCTCCCCCATTCTGCCTCATCAAGGAAAACAGGCACAGTTTTATACTTGTCTAGGGTTCAAGAGCCTCACCAGGGTCAACTTCAGGCTGCACTAGAGGGCGAACAGTTGCACAGACCTCTGTTCCACAGATAACTGTTCCACAGAGAGGTCCTCAGCTCTGGACTCTGACCATGAAGCAGAGAGAACACAGATAGGACCCTGTCAACATATAGAGAGACTGTAGCTTCTGCAAGACAGACCCCTGTGAACAAGCAGCCGCTGGAGCAGAGATACACATGTATATCCCCACTCATCATCCTTGTCCTCTAAGGGACTTTGGAAACCACAAGAGCAGATCTAGGGCCAAGAGCACATATTTTAGCAATAGAAAAGAAAGTTCTTTAAAATAAAACCCACTGCCACTAATCAGTGTAGCATAAGATTTCAAATTACCAGTACCCTTAGGGAAAAACTGTTCTTCGTTAATATACTTGTACTTTCAGTATGAATACCAATCAAGACTATGAGCATCAAAGATTTTAATTTTTTCAAGACTATTTTACAATTCTTCCCTATCTCCTTGAACAGAGTTCATTAGACAGAAGTATACTGCTACTTAAGGAACACTGTCATATTACAAGCACCCACTGGGCCAGATGATGGTGCTGACCACTGGAAACGACAGGGCAATAAGAACTGAAGAACCCCTGCTTTACATGTTTTAAATGTGCCTACTATGCCCTGGCTGGTGAGGCTCAGTGAACTCAGCACCAGCCTGCTCAAAGGGTCACCAGTTCGATTCTCAGCCAGGGCACATACTTGGATTGTGGGCTAGGTCCCCAGTTGGGGGCAAAAAATTCAACCACACATTGATGTTTCTCTCCTTTTCCTTCTCCCTCCCTTCCCCTCGCTCTAAAAATAAATAAATTCTTTTTAAATAGTAAATAAATAAATGTGCCTACTACCATGTCTATCTCTTTCCACATTATCAGCTATCACCCTCTCTACTTTAGAGCCTTAAATGGCACTCACCAGTCATGTACGCTGTGAGAAGCAGAAACTAAGCAGAGTAGAACTGCAAATACTTCATGAGTAACATAGCTAAGGTTAAGCAGGTGGCCTGTGAGTGAAGTGGTTAAGCTCTGGTGCACAGATTTTACGAAACTACTTCAAGTACCATCCTTACATCTGATCATGTGCCTTAAAATGGCCTGCAGATAGCTCTATCTCGCCCTTGGTGGAGGGCCTTTGTTTTTGACACACAGAAGCAGTCAGCTGACCAGCCGCCAAAGCAAGAGTCATGAGGAGGAGTAGAAAGGTGATCCTAGGTCTCAGGTCCACTGTTTTCAAAAGAACACATCAACCGCTTTCCCCCATAGCAAGTGGGACAAACATCTAGTCATAAAAGTATATAGCACCACAAGTAAACGGGTCTTCTACTGGCATTAAGCTTCTGCTAAAAGGGAAAAAAATGCCTGCAACGTTACTTCTTTTCCTTAAGCTGTATGGAAGATTTCCAACTAGCCAACAATTTGGGGTTTTTTAAACCAAAACTTTCCTCCTGGGCACAGCAACTGAGATCTACAAGAACAATATCGCATGGAGGAACAGAGTGCTGGGTTCAAGGTCAGGTGCCTTTTTTCAGCCTGGTGTTCCCATTCATGTAGAATGGGGATGATACCTGCTATGCTCCAGGAAAAGGGGACAGACCCCACCATGGAGAGTGTGAGGTGATGTGACTGTGACCACCACTCTCTGAAGGGGTCTGCCAGGCTGAACCTCCCACTCTAGCTCGGAGTGTTCACAAACTGCCTCAGAGGTGTCCTATCTGGTCCAGCCACCCCAGAGGATCCTGAGAGTCCTAGAAGGAGCCAGGAAGAAAAGGATAGCTATGACAAGTTTCCAATTCCACCATGGCAGGCTGCAGCCAGGGAGCTTCACTGTCAGCTTTAGAAATAACTACAGCAATGCTTTTCCTCTGAGAAAATCCCCCTCTATCAGAAGAAGCCTTATCTAGAACCTCAATATATGTATAAAACACATAAAAAGTACCATGAGAACTTAAGTTATAGTATTTACTTCTAACAATGAAACTGTCCTTATGAACGTAATGTTAAATCCCAAGTGGCACATTTAATACATTTCTCTTTTAACTACTGTATGCAGAAAGTCCTGCTTCACACAGAGTTGCAAATGGTATCTATTGAACCTTCTACTTGAAACCTCAGGAATCCACTCAGTGAAGTTAACCCAGAAACCTGAAGGTAGGTGAATAGAAAATTCTAAAGTTAGGTAAAATTTCTTATTAGGAAATGCTCAATTCTGAAAGAGTTCAAGAGTGGTTTCACTAGTCAGTTAAAGCTTTTTTTTTTTTTTTTTTTTTTTTGAGAAAATCTGTTAAAATGTACCCTAGGACATAATTCAAACTTCAGTGAGGTCAGCTCTAAAAATTCTCAGATACTTAGTACCAGGCTGTGACAGATATTTACGCAAAATTTACGTGGCAAACTTATTTTGTTTCTCACAGTAAGTTCAAACTAAGTTTCGATTTCATCACTAACATTCTAACCAGCTTTTGTAAATAAGTGTGGTGAGAACACAAGCCCGTATTGCCTAATGGAGATCATTCAACTTATTTTAAAAGTTTCAGCAAAATACACAAGTGAGGGCAACCAGATTGTATTTGAGGGATTCGGGCAATGGAGCTTCTTTGTCACTGCAGAAAAGTGATTTATCATCTCATATGAAACAGTTGTAGCTCAACCTTTCTTGGTTGGTCAACAACCTACGAAAAAAGTAGACTCCTAAGAATTCTTATTCACAGCACTATAAGTAACTCATAAAAGTAGGACTTTATCTTAGTAGAATGTACACATTATATATCGCAGGTATAGATTTGTTCTAAAAGGTTATCTACTTAATAAGCAGATTTTGTATACGCGTATACAAGACCAATTTATGGTAATAGCTTATATACAAACCAGCATCTCCATAATTTTCAGTCATTGTTCTCACAGTATAAAATAAAATTTTCTTCACTCCTGTACGTGTTAAGTGTTTGATAGGCTGGGTCTTTCTCCTGCCGGCCTGAATACACACATACAAATGCCAGCACAACACGAACAACTGCAACACACACGCTTCGGTAGGGATGGCTTATAAAAGCTTGAGCGTCCGCCTCTGGGACCTTCCCCAACCAGCATGAGCCCTCAAGATCTTCTCTTTCCTGCATCGCTCTACAATGACACCAGCTACTTTCACAGAGGATGGTGAGATGAGGACTTTAAAGCTATGAGTGCATTTTTCATGTTAGACTGAAACTTGGTGGTAGAATTCTAGGATTCTGAAGAACAGGGTAAAAGCTTGGGGTCTAGGAACATGTGAGAAAATAGTGAAAAACTGCTTGTTCTCAAAAAGACAAAGTACTAGAAAGAAGACATGTGGATTCTTCTATCAGCTCAATTTCTGCTTCTGCCCTCAAGCTAAGCAAAAGTTCAGCTTTCAAGAGGAATGGAGAGATTCAGTCCACTCTATCCTCCTTTCCTTCCCAGAGGATGGAAGTTCTTTCCATTCACTCACTCATTCATTCCACACATACCCACTGGATGTCTCTGCAAGGCCAAGAGCTGGACATATGCATGACATCAGCATAAATTCAGTCATATTTTATTTTGGAGAGTTCTGCCCTTAAAAGACACCAAAAATGAGTGACCAACATCAGAACCATGACTCACTCTTGTTAATGAAACAGTCACAACCCTTGGAAGTGTTAACTGTTACTATCACATGCAAATACTTGCACTTGTACGCACATGCTCTGAGCTTCTCTGCACCAGGCAGGATACAAAGATAAGATAAAGGCACTGCCCTCATGGGGCTCAGAGGGAGAGAGTGGGGTATATTCAAGGTGTAGAGGACAAGGTGACTAATGGTAATATGGCATTACAGTATGGGGGACTAAGGGAAAGAAGGAAGGCTTAGTTACATTACGGTATAAGTGCTGGGCAGGCTTCCATGAAATAATGGACACTCTTCTCTTTAGAAGAAGAGTGCACAATGGCAAAAGTACATCCCAGGAAGTACAGGTAGAGGAGAAGACATAGAGGCAGAGAAATGGTTGGGTGTGGCTGAAACAGAGGAATACTGGGTGGGAGTGGCTGGCCCAGAGGTTGGAAGACAGGACCAAGACTTTCTCGTTGGTAGTTAATATGACTGGGGTTACCTTGTGTCAAGCTCCTCAATCATCAGTAACTTCTCGGTGGAAAAGAGTGGCTCCTTCAGCAAATTCCACATACCAAACTGCGTGGTCACACTGCATTCTCCCCATACTTGTCAGAAGGCTTGTCCAATATACACATCATCTTCCTCTGGTCTAGGTACACGGAGGGGAGCTCCCCAAACCAAGCAACCACAAAGCTGACTCAGCCGTAAGAGAAGATAAATATAGTAATACGTGTCTCTGACTTGGCAGGAATTGAGTTCTTCCAACATAACTCTTTCCATGCTCTAAAACAAAATCCATGCAGTTCTTTAACAGCAAGTCCAGGGCCACTCTGCTTCAAGGGATTTGAAGTTTCAGCCAATTTGCTGAGAAGATAGCTGTGCAAATTTACACTAGCCTGTGAACCTGGGTTTGAGAAGCAGGGGGCAGCTGTCCATCTAATAGCAAGGAAGAACTTAATGGAAAGCAAAGGCTAGAGCCCATGTGAGGGATGGCTGCTCTTGCAGGTCAGCTCACACTGGGCACTGCTCAGCCAGCTCTCCACGGAATGCGATAAATAAATGCCAGTGACCCCAAACTCACTCACTCCACCAGGTATACTCTGAATGACTCTAACAGCCAAGTACCGTGGAGAATACAAAGTTGTATGTGCCACAGCCCATACCCTGAAAAAGCTTACAGGTTAGAGGGAAGAAAGGACATGTACAAAGAACCGTTAAATATGACGGATGGTGAATGCAACACTAAGACACTGATGGACCAAAAAAGTAAAGATCCCCTTCTGGTAAAGGAAGAAAAAACTGTGAGGAAACTTGCGAAAGGAAGTAGCTGTAGAGAAAACAGGTTTTGACAGACAAAACAGATAGAAAAGATGGCACTCAAATCTCACAACAAACCAGTGTGCTAGGGGCCATTATCCCTATGGGCTGGACGGAGAACTCAGGCTCAGCAAACGTGAGTGACCTGCAGAATGTCACACACATCATCAGTGGTAGAGCCAAGAACCAAAGGCCTGGGGTCTCTGCTAAAGGGAGCCTTCCTGTGAGAAACATGTACTGGAAAACGACTAGAATCCCGTTTGTTGGAAGGGCAACTACTGAGGTAGCAGGCTAAAACAATACACTGACCCGACACTGCGGGGTCCCATACTCCAGGCTGGGGACAATGTACATGTCGTGTGGGTGACGACGCATGTAAGGAGGAGGAGGCTTTCAAGAAATGAAGAGTCTGGGATCAGGCGTAGTGACGAAGAGCAATGGGGGCAGGCCAGTTCGGGTCTGGATCCAAGCTCTGACAGCCATGTACAACGTTGAACAAGGTATTTAATTTCTCTAGGCTTCCACGTCGCCATTTATTAAGTAGGGATGAAAATTCTATACCTACTTCAAATAATTATTGTGAAAATTAAATGAACTGCAAAGCAGTAAGACTAATGCCACCCATAATAACTGCTATAGAAGTATTATTAGATAATGATGGTGATAATGATGCAGCAACTTAATTAACCAGATGAGACACACTGAAGTTGGCATTATCTGAGAGAGGGCTGGAGTAACCCAGACAAGAAATGATGGTAGTAGCTTCTGGGGGAATGGAAAGGAAGTAACCAATTTGAGAAATCAGAGAACTGGGGAGGGAAGGGAGGTACTTCAGGAGGCTTGCAGCCTGGGAAAGGTAGTGCTGCTAAAAGAGCCACAAAAGACTCAGAGGATCCCCTGCTGGACTCTGCTCCCTGCACATCCAGGCACACTTCACTGATCCTCAAGTCTTCCATCTCTATAATGGGACTAACAGTCCTTACCCTTTCTACTGCTGTTGGCATTGTTGGAAAAATCAAATAATACAGTGGACTTGGCCACAGGACATTAAGACATAAAGTATTGTACAGATAAAAGGCATGAAGCTCCTCCTGGGGAATGAGCCCTGGGATAGAGAGGAAACTCTATTTAATCCTGTCCACCCATGATGTTCCCAGCCAGGAAGACTGAGGAGGGTCAGTTCCAACATTCTCACCGGGCCCAGCTGCAGGCCGGTGCCAACCCAGGATCACTGACACCTGAGGCTGCCACAGAACGGAGGAGTGAACACAGAAAGGGTCTGGTTCAAGCAGACCAGAAGGCAGCCCCCAGCACTGAGAGCAGGATTCACCAGTTCAGGGCATACCAGAGATAAAGGAAGTCCAGAGAAAAATAATACCAGTTTCTAGCTCCTCCAACTCTCCAGCTAGAAAGCCTGTGAAGAGATCAAAAGAAACGTTCTGGAGCCAGCCCCAGAGAGGTGGGGAGGCGCAACTAGTCCTCCAGGGCAGCAGGCAGCCCTCCAACATTTGCCTTTCACTATAATTGAATGTTTGTTTACATTTCCTGCATTATCTTGTCACTCGTTGGATAAGATTTCTTACGGAAACTCATCTTTTTTATGTTGAGTGCATGTAGCCTATGTAGTCCGGGAAACAACAAAGATCAGCAGCTCGTATTCCCTGTGTAAGTTTTCTTGACATTAGCTGCAGTAGGAAGTCAGGCCCTGGGCCCAACTCTCTTCCGGGGCAGACCCCAAGCCTCCTCCTCACAATACCACCACAGTACATTGGAAGGGTCTCCTTAACACAGCCCTCTCTCTCTCACTAGTCTAGAGTTCTCGTTCTTCTCTGAATCCCCACCACCCAACACAGACCCTGGCCCATAAGCTGAAATTTCTGCTTATCTTTGGCACCCAAAGACGGTGAGAACCCACAGGCATAACCCGCTCCAATCACTTTACCCCTTACTCGAAAACGACTTTCAATAAAGCAGCGCCACATCTATTCAAGCCTCCCCTGTTTAATTTTTTTAAAAACCGCATTTCCGAGATTTAAAAAAAAAGGGGGGGGGGAGCTAGTTCAGGTTTAAGAGCTTAGTTTGTGTTTTATTTTAGAATTTTGTTTGATACAGGTTTTGGAAAAGTAAAAGGCCGTATCACTCCAAAATACAGTCACTAAATTCAAAATGCCTTCTCCTTTCAACCAACTTTTTCATCTGACTGTCAACAGCTTTTAAGTTGATAAACCAGAGGAAGCCTTTATTCAAAGAAAGAAAAAAAGACCTAGGTACACAGTTCCTAGTGTTCTCTAAGAATTTAGACTCTAAGGACGCAGTCTGTCCACACTAGGATAAATGCAGTTTTATTAAAGAAAACACAACGAGCTTACACACTCTCTTCAAATGGCGTTCACTGTACACATGAAGAGGCAAACACAAATCCAAAGGGACAACAAGAGCCACCAGTGGGGGGTTGCTGTGCTGAGGCTCAAAAGCTGAACTGTAAGGCAGGCACCTCTGCCAGAGACAGACTCCTGTTTTAAACTCCCCAAGGTCACCTCCCACACAACCATCAAAAGAAGTTCAAGGAGATGGCTACAGAATCATGCTATGGAGCTACCATGGCTGTTTTCAAAATAATCTTTATTGAAGAAACAATCAACTGAATAATTATTCACGAAACCAAGCCTCTTGGCGTTAAATGTATTGAAGACCTCAAACACTCCTGGAGTTTCAATTTGTGCCCAATATAGGCCTGAAGTCATACATTACACTAAGGAGCAAAAGCAACAGTGTTTTAAATGACTGGCCAACTCCATCCAAATATCCCACACTTGTCTTCTGAAGAGAAAATAAATTTGCCAAGAAATAAAATTTCTAAAAATTCTCCCATCACGGGAAGAAAAGATTTTAAGATCAGTGTGACTGTTAAGAGCATTAGCAGAAACTAAAACTATGCAAAACTTACTGCCATGGCTCTCCACAGATAAAATGTCACTTTTTTGTTTAATAATTTAAATATATAGTATTGTGTGTTTATAATTTGGATCCTCTCACTACCTAGGCATTTGTCAAGCACCTGGATGTCAGAATTATAAAATACAAACAACAGTTTTGTTCACAAGGAGCTCAACAAGTTGGGTATTTGTACCTAAAATGAAAGGGTTTAATAAATAAGGGTGGTGCTAATTTCTCTAAGAAATTTTTGGTAATAGAAAAAAAGGTTCAAAGTTCTTTGCAGCAGTGTTTCATTTTTCCTAGGTAAAAGATATTTATGTAACACAACCAGAAGGACCTTAAAAAAAAATAAAAGATTTATTTTTAGAGAGATGGGAAGGGAAGGAGAGAGGGAAAGAAACATCGATGTGTGATTGGTACATCAACTGATTGCCTCCCAGGAGAATTTTTTAAAAGACCCTAAACCCAAAGTTGTGGCATTTGAATCAGAGCATTATTCACCAAAGACGGGCTAAGTGACAATGCCTGTGGTAGATACCGATCGTCATGAATCTCCATTATTCATAATGAATTCATACCACCTAGATTAAAACACTCCTAGGCCTATGCTTGGTTCAACGGATAACTGATGCTTCCCCTCAAAGATCACACATTCACTTCAATCCATTTGAATAATATCTCAATGGGCTGGGTCCAAACTGGGATCCAAGTTCAAACAATTCTACATGAAGCTAATAATCTTCAATAAGAGGGGCTGAGGAATTCAGGTTACTGGGATTTCATTCATTCCAACTTATTTAACAAATATTTATTAAGCACCTACTGCCAGGGACTTCCTCAACATCAAGCAATTATATTGGCAAATAAAACAGGCATGGAACCTTTCCTGTGGGGCTTACAATCTAGCAGGTAAGTTAGGTAATCAATATGTTTTATTAATTTACTAATTTTATTGAGGGAAATAAATGAACAGCACACTGCCATTCCAAATAACAAGCAGTCAGGCTAGGGAGGGTGGGGTTGGATCCATACACCTACTAGATGGATGGTAAGGTCAGGGAGAATCTCTTGGTGAAAACCTACAGAAGCTATAGTCTTATAAATTTCTAAATACATTATAAAGGACAGTGTGACTGTTACTGAAAAATGTCCTAAATAATACATGTAATTTAGAAAAGACAAAAATATTTTTTAAAAAGAATGAGGCTAATCTATAAATTTAATATAGTTTCTGAAAAAATTTTAAACTAGACAAAGCATTTTTTTAAAAATTACTAGCTAAATAGGTAAACTTATGAGAAACATCAGGGGGGAAAATGAGAAAGAAGTAACTGAATTAGATATCAAAATCCATTACAGAGCTCCAGGTAGGCAGTGAAACATACTAATTTAATGTATGGATCCACAGAGAAAAGATCCAATGACTAGCTGAGACAAGCCAAGCATTAGGTAAAAATGTCTGGATCCCTACCTCACTCTTTTTACCATATCAGATAAATTCTAGACACATTCAACTATATAAAGTATGTTATGACTTCATTTTTTGTTTAAATGTAAGATTTTTTTCCAATAAGCAACAGTCTTTTGTGTGCAAATAAAAAACCTAGAGAATCATAAAGGAAGATTTGATAAATCTAATTAAAAATTAATTTGTACCTGGAAAAGTTATATAAATTACAAGGAAAGTCAAAAGGCCAATGACAAACCTAAGAAGAATATATGCAATTCCCCCACCTTACAGTCCTCTGAAAATTCCCTGAGGTATTAGTGTTGCTACTCAAATTTTAATGTATATATATTCACCTGGAATCTTGTTAAAAGGAAGATTCTGCCCTGGCTGGCTCAGTGGATAGGTACCGGCCTGCAAACAAAAAGGTCGCCGGTTCGATTCCCCAGTCAGGGCACATAACCAGGTTGCAAGCCAGGTCTCTAGTTGAAGACAAGTGAAAAGCAACCATACATTGATGCTTCTCTCCCTTTCTTCCTCCTTCCCTACCCTTCTCTCTGAAAATAATAAATAAAATCTCAAATTTAAAAAAAAAAAAAAAAAAAAAGGAAGACTCTGATTCAACAGGTCTGGAGTGGAGATCTCAGATTCCGCATTTTTTAAAATTTTATTGTTGTTGTGTTACATCCATCCCCCTTTTGCTCCCCTCTGTCCCCCTCCCCATCCACCCATTCCCCCCAAAGTCAATCCCACCTGTTGTCCATGTCCATGGTTCCTTTATACTAGCTTCTTGTC
>PVIW01000398.1:155769-277741 GCA_004026585.1 Noctilio leporinus | reverse complement strand
ACAAGTTCCTTCTTTCTTTCTGCTATATAGAATTCCATTGTGTAAATGTACCAAAGTTTTTTGATCCAATCATCCACTGATGGGCACTTAGACTGTTTCCAGCACTTGGCTATTGTTAATAGTGCTGCTATGAACATAGGTGTGCATAGGTTCTTACGAATTGGTGTTTCAGGGTTCTTTGGGTATAGTCCAAGTAGTGGAGATTCCGCATTTCTTAACAAGCTGCCAAGAGATGTCATGTAGCCACCAAATTTCATAGAACTTTTCTGAAGAGATATGGGGCTTGAACTGAGTAGGACTCATAATTTTGAAGAATCACCTAGGAAGTGATTCGGAACAATCACAGAAGCTTCCCCTTGGGCCAAAAGCAGAAATCAATTTTTGTTAAAAAAAAAAAAAACTCCCTGGGGGACAAAGATATTTAGCCAGGTTTGAAATCCAGTGGAGGGGAGGGATCATCTGAGTTCCTTCCTGCTCTTTCTGTGTTCTGAGTACTGCAGAGATCCATCTGAACTTGCGGTTGAAACTATTCCTTTCTCTTCCCCAGGTCACAGGCCCTCCCTCCCCGACCCCCAAGTCACCTTTCTTTTCCGCAGCCTCATCCTGGCATCTCCTCCCACAACAAAGGCTGACAAAAAGGAGAGAGCACAGCAGAGGACTCCAGCCTGCTTAAGCGACACCCTGCATCCCTGTGATGGCTCACTGGCTTGGTCACTGTTTAACCACTATTGGCTTCGGGATCCTAGGCAAGCCTCCTA
Source organism: Noctilio leporinus (assembly GCA_004026585.1). Lineage (NCBI taxonomy): Eukaryota > Metazoa > Chordata > Mammalia > Chiroptera > Noctilionidae > Noctilio > Noctilio leporinus. The sequence continues at coordinate 276,983 of PVIW01000398.1, read as the reverse complement.
ACCTTTTAGACTCCATTTACTTCCTCATTTACAAAACTAAGTTGTAAGGGATAAACAAGTGAACCCATTGAAAGAACTATGTAAACTATACAGCATCATAGGAACCTTAGTTATTTATTAGGTAACTGATGTCTGGGAATACACTTACATAAGTCCCAACCCCTCATGTCCTCATCCCAGCAACTTTCTACATTATCACCCTTCCCTATCCTAGTTTAAGGATAACAACGTTCTCCAGGTTTCCATTTTCTAAATACACAAACTCAAGTTTACAAACAAAACAGGTAGAACATAATGTTTCATATAGAACCTAAACTAAAATGGCCTTTACGTTTGCAGCACATGTCAACAAACAAATGCTGCCTTATGTCTGTTTTATGTACACAGTAAGGGTTTTCCAAAACAAATTCTATCTTCTTAAACAACTTCTACCCTGTTTCTAAATGTTGAGTTTCACCTAAAATTTCCTCCCTGCTCATTTACACTGCCACATCTTCCCTACTCCCAAATCTGGGGACCCGTAGAGAAAGAAGGCGTTTTGTCTTTGACACCATCCACACAGGCGCACTTCTTCACTGGTCTCCTTAAGAGAAGCCATTTGCTATTTAATCCCTTGGCTAATAAAACTCATTGTTTTTGGAAGATGCCCTGACAGAGAAGGCTTGAAGCACATGCCCAACTTACATAGTGGATTTATCAGGGAAAGCATCTGCCAAGGGCCACTGAGAGCATGCCTTCCACATTGCTCAGAGATGGGAGGGGAGACATGAGGGGTGGTACCACTAGGCAGGACACTCGGGTCTAATGACACACCTGGCTTCCCGCTTTCCAGGTGCTCAGCCAACCAGAACTCTCAGAGCCCAAGGGTATGACTGGGAAAGCTCCTCACCTGCCACATTGGAACCAAGCGCCACGTAACCTAAATCCACAAAGCACACCAGGCAGCAGAAAGGCCGAAGTCAGGCCTTGAAATGTTCCAGTCTGAGCTAAACATCCTAATGATACTCCTTTGGACTAAATCCATAGTAGAGAACACGGTGCAGGACAGCAACCCTGCCTGACCAACCAAGCAGGCTCCAGGTGCTACCATGCTGAGCTAGCTGCCTTCAGTGAGTAGGGCCTCTCCAGCAAACCACGCAGGGCAGGTTTCCCAGTAAACTGGTTGCTCAGAGACCGGTTGGTTTCAATTAACAAAAATGTACTCCCTCAATAACCCCAGGGGGGAAAATGGGTAGGGGCCAAGGGGACTATCAGAAGACCCCTGAACTGGGAACTACAATCAGCTCCAATGGGAAATGAAGAACAGGAAATGGAAAACCATCAGGAAATGAGACTATTCCCAAGGTCTCTCATCTCCCACTCTGCACAACTGCTTTGTTCTTTTCTCTCTGCAAAGCCATTTCAGTTTCATGCTTTTCTGTACCCGTGAGTGAAATATCCACTCCCCACTTAGCTTTTCCCTGAACTACAGTGTAAGCATCAGGGACAAAGTAGGATTGCTGTCTCAATCCCAAAATATTCAGGAGACAGAGTTTAACTCAGGTTGGGTCAGATGTCCACCTTTGATCCAAACATCAGAGAGATGGTGAGTGAGCTGGTCTAATCATAGAGGATATCACCCTGTCCAACACAATTACAAAAAAGTAACAGTACAAATGACAGCTTAATGAACTCTGACCTTTGTTAAAGCCATAGGGTTTTCCAAAGGTACCATCTTGACTTCTTATCATCACTCCAAAGAAGCACAGCTGTACAGCCAGATCCTCAAATAACAGATAAATGTCTTCTTTGTAGCTTGCTCACTGGTCGCTCGGGTCATGAAAAAAGCATTTTGCTGTTATCAAATAGGAATTTATTTCTAGTTTATCCTTTTGCCTGGAAATGAGCAGAACCTGGACAATTCACGAAAATGTCCTTGAGATCATAAATACAAGGGGGAGAGGCAGCCACAGTGCATACACACACACACAGCACACACACAACTGAACCCTTCTGAAGCAGACGTATGAAAAATAATTCTCCATAGGTAGAGTCAGGTCAGCATAAAGGCTAAGCAAAGCTCCTTTCTCACAAAAGCCCCTGGGTTTTTCATAAAGTAGCCCCAAAGAGTCCATCAGTTGGGGTCTCTTTCCCCTAAGGCAGGGGAATCAAACTCATTTTCACCAGGGGCCACATCAGCCTCGCAGTTGCCTTCAAAGGGCCGAATGCCATTTTAGGACTGTATAAATGTAGCTACTCCTTAACAGTTAAGCGATCTGGGGAGAAAGGAGTGCTGGGCTGAAGGTGCTGGGTGGATTAAACCGGGTGGAGGGCTGGATTAGACCCCTAGGCCTTGTGTTTGCCACCCGTGTCCTAGGGCAACAAACACATTCCTCACAGATCATGGGCTGCTCTATGTGGTTGCTAATAAGATATCTGTTACAGGAGGCTTACAAATCCATTTACATTGATTTTAATTAATAAATCAATCCCTGGCTCTGAACAACTTGGTCCAGAGATAGTAAGCAATTCAAGAATTAGTCTGTATTTCCAGCCTAAAATCCACATTAAAAAGAAGTTAATTCTCAGATCAATACAGGCCAAATAAAAATAATTAGTTTCTATCTCTCAACAAAACAGAACCATCTTTCCCAAGTTTAGACAATAACTCTTCACACAAAAATAAAAGCAATATATTTTAAGTGATTTCCTAACAAACTCACCTAGCATAAGATCTTTTTTTTGAACAAGCCTGAAATATGGAAAAACCAGAGTCAGATATTATGACTCTCAAACCTCTGAAATCAACTGAGCCCAACTTTCTCAAAAGCTTATCAGAACCTTTTAGCCTAGGCTGAATTTGAATAGAGAATTACCCAAACACGGAACACAAATGACAAGAAAGAACAAAGTGGCACTCATCAGCCTAGCTGTGCTCTGCATCAGCCATGCTTCATTAAAAAATGCAGGCAAACTTTTGCATTTGCTTTTATTTTACCTTTTACAAAGGATGAAGCAGAATTTGACCTTCCTGAGCTATTGCTAACTATAAATTGGAAACAAGCTCAATTTAAGAGACAGCATCAATATGTACAAATCCTCATCATTTCATTTTTTTTTGTTTCCTTCTTTTTCCTGGTCTTTCCACAGGGTTTGTCTATCCAGTCTATTTTTAGACTTTTACCAGAACTTCCAATGACTCCATATAAACTTATAGTGGAAAAAAAGTCATTTCAGTCACATTTTCTCAAATCCCACAGCTAGCCAACACCAATTAGTATTGGAAAAGAACAGAAGAATTAGTCAATAAATGAAAATGCATCATATTCCATTTTAATTTTTAAGATAAAAAAAGTCCATAAATGCACACGCAAAAACATAAAGCAGCAGTGAGCACCAACCCTACACAAATAAGATACCAACCCATGTCTGCTCCAACTTGGGAACTCAAGACAAGTGGAGGCTGCTCATAAAATGAGATTAAACAAAAGGTGTAGCAGACCCATTACATTTGGAGTCAACCGCTTCATGTTTCTTGCCTACTGTTAAAAATATTTAATAAGACAGTTATCCAACTGATTTTGAAGTCAACAAGACTGGCCTGAAACACTGCAAAAGGAACACCCTCCCCCTTCCACCACCACCAAAGACCCTGCGTATAAGGAAATAAACTGCCAGCAAGCTAAAGCAAGAGACAGGCCAGAGCTCAGGCGGCTGGCACACGCCTGTGTTCTCTCCTCCTCTCCCCTCCCACCCTCCCTCCCTCTCTTCCTTTCTGTTTCTCAACTGGGGGAACAAAACAAAAGGAGTTGACACTTCAGCTATACATATGGACTCCAGAGCTCTCTGCCTAACGTCAGCTTGCATGCCCGTTAAGTTTTAGGATTCGCTGGAACACTAAAGCCCCTTGAAACACTGCCATGCGTTTGTTGGAGCATTTCGGCAGACCCAGCCTGCCACCTTCCCCAGTGGAGTCGTGCAGGGCTGCACAGCAGAGCCGGGTCTGCCAGTGTAGCCTGACATCAGATCAAGACCACAAATTATAACCAGTTTCAGTAAATTGACTCGAATGCCTTTGTTCCTCAGACATACATCTTCCTACCACTTACAAACGCAGGCAGCAAAAGCTAACCACCAACGCGACTATAGCCAGGACTGGGAAAGGAAGTTATTGAAGCCTGGATTTCCTGCTTTTACTTGTAGCCAAGAACTATGAGGCTTGTAGTGGTTTCAGGAACTGACTCATCTAATGATTCATGGATAAGATACTGCTTTTAATATGCTTCTGACCCGAAGACTCAAGAACTTCAAAACCAATCTGAACCTATGCTTCACTCCTATTTGCAAATGAATAGTTGCAGCAAACAGCAAAATAAACAGAACAATGGTTAACAAAGCAATGAAAACATCACACCAAGGGCAGGAAAAGTGGAATGAAAATATCACATGTGAGGCCATGAGCAAAAGCCTAATCCGTAGGCTGTGACTTGACAGTGTCCAAACTTCCCAAAAGTCGATAACAGGTGGGATAAGGTTTATTTTTAGATGTCATTCCCCTAGATGTAAAAATAGATTTAGCACAGCAACATTTTAATTCAGGAGCATCTGGGGCTATGACTCTAAATACTCAAGATGTAAAGTGTGTAGCTCCAGATTTAACTGTTATAGTTGCAAAGCAGGGAAAGTTCAGGGTTAACCGGCTAATGAGTAAAGGATAATAAAGGACTTGCAGTGGAACTCATCCTCTTAAATCATCCGCTACAGAAGAGTGTAGTATTTTATATACACACATCTTCAAGCCATTCTTCTCTTCCCCACTCCCAAACACGTAGTACTGAAGAGAAAGCTCTCAAAGCACAAAGTCAGGAGCTGGCACCCCTGACTAATCCCTGTGATGTCCTGTGGATTCATTCATCACCAAGAAGTTTCACTAGGTAACAGTTTTCAGTCCTTCCTCACCTGCTAATCCCTGGGTTTTCCCTGCCCCAAAACACAGGACATTAAGCACAGGCCCAGTTTCAAGGACAGCTTTCAAAGTGTTTACAGGTTTCAACACAAGCCCAGTGGCACAGAGGGAAAGGGGATCAAGAAAACAAAAATCTACATTGCTTGGGGGCCGGGGGTGGAGGAGGCAGTAAGAACAGTTGACCAGGAGAGGCCAAAGTGCAGGGGCTGGCTGGCTGGCGCTCCTAGGCTGGGCTCCTTCAACAGATTTACTGACATGACGTCAGTGGCTCCAGTCCAGCTTTTCCTTTAGTAGCTTTTACCACTTGCCTCCTGAAGCCTCAACGGTGTTAGAGAGCCACAGGGCCACAGTGAAAATTCCCTTTGTGAAACCAAGTTCACCTCGGGCACAGAGGCCGACCTATGACTTACAGGCTCCTCACCCTTTCTCTGGGCCTGTGGAGGAAAGGGAGGGGAATAAACAACAATACTGTACTTTCCTTAACACAGAGGAACCATTAAATGAAGCTGCCTTACCAAAATAAAAAAATACAATAAAATAAAACCAAAGCCCAGGGATGGGGCAGGGGGAAAAATTTCACAGGCCAGGGCACTAATTAATTTCTCAGGGATGTCATGAATGATGATGATTTCAGGACTATTCACTCATTCCGTTATGAAGCTGTGCTGGCTGGACTGTGAATGCACCCGGCTTTGTTTCACCACCAACAAAAAAAAAGTATTACTGAAGCTGAAACGCCAGACCTGAATGGAACCTCTAACGAAAGCATTACAGTTTATCTTTAAAATGAGTTTCTGATTGTTGTTGTTTTTTAGTTTTTGCCTAAATGCATATTCTGTGATGGACCAACAGGGGCATTAAATGATTTCCAAAAAGCAAAGACAGGAATTACTAAAATGGACTCTAATAGCAGGCCTGTTAAACAAAAAATACTCATTTCAGATTTACAGGCTTTCTATAGTATACCCACAACAGCCTAACAGCTGTGTTTTGTGTAAGCCTCCATTGCATAAATCTGACTAAAACTACAAAGCTTTAAAATTCTTTTAGCTTATAAAATGTATCAGTGATAAATTCTTTAAATGACTAGAAAATTAAATATATTCTACTTTAAACACCTCAGAAGAGGAAGGTATAAAATTTAACAAGTATTTATTCAAACAGATGTGCAAAAATGACCCCAACAATATCATCAAACTTTACTTTGCAGTCTGAATGGTTCAGAGAGGTAAGAAATTTCCCACCTTCTGCTTATTTAAACAAGGGACAGAAAGAACATCACATAAGTCTTCGGTGAAGCCTAAATTATCATGAGCTTTGGCCTAAGAGAAGAGAGTCAAACCATGGGGAATTCTTCAATCTGGCCTTTTTCTTAAGGGAGAAAAGGCAAGATGACAAGCACAGGCATGGAAGTGGCAAAGGACAGGCAAGAGGGTCAGCATGAGAGAAATATGTAAGCAATGTTTTTTACTATGGATCAACAACTGACATGATAGGTGGGGTCCATTTCTGAAGGCATGGGGTGAAAAAAAAAAAGAAAAAGGCAGAGACCCTAGTGTCTACCTAGCCTTAAAATACCAAGTCCCACTAAAAGGAACCAAAATTCTGGAGAAATGATCCATTTTCAGTCCAAGAATATATTAAGAAAAAACTGGACAGCGAGTAAGCTATCATAAACTGTTAGGGTCTCATCATCAGGACACAGGAGTCAATGAGAGAAATTCCTATTGGCCAAGGATGTTAAAATCTGAGCATCAATAAAAAGAGTACCTACAATGGATTTTAATGCATCTAATCATTTAAAATCTGATTGTATAAGGATACTAAAACAAAACCTGTTTTTCCTGTATAAACTATATACTAAGTTAACCAAATAACTAATGAGAAAAAGTCTCTCTCTCTCCCTCCCGCCCTCCTGCAAAAGGTTTAGCAATAAATGAAGAAACGAAGAAAGAATTTGAGCTTTGAATATTACCAGTGGCTCATATAAAATAACAGATCTAAGCAGTGATCATAAATCAGCAGCTGCTAATACCACACAGACTACACAGTATGGGCCTCCTGGTGGAATACTAGAATATGAATTAGAAAATATTCCTGTCAAAAAAAATTAAATCTGAATCAGATCAAGCTTCTGGATCTAAATTCCCATTTACAGGAAATAGGCCAGTAGAACATGATAAAGGCGACCATGAGGATGCAACTGCAAAAGCCAAACGAAGGAAACAATGAGGCTTTTTTATAACAAACCAACTGCAAGAAAGAAAAAGAAAAAGGTAGGAGATCTTTAAAGAGTTTTAAGAAACATATTAACCAAATATAACCTGTTGATCTTGTTTGAAACCTGATTTGAACAAACCAACTGTGGGCAAATATTTATGACCAAGAAAATTTGAAGAGTGACTGGGTATTTGGTATTAAGGAATTATTATTAAAACATTCCTATGATACTATGATACTTGGTGTGTGTTTTTTTAAAGAATCATATTTTTAAAAATACATGCCAAAAAATTGACAGATCCAACAGTATGATATCTGGGAGAGGGGGCAGGCTTAGGAGAAACAAGAATGGCCATGACTTGATGACTGCTGTGGAGTGATGGTCCATGAGGGCTCATTACCCTCTACTGGGCTGAATTTTTCCCTAATAAAAATTCTGAAAACCTAAAATAAAATTTAAAGTGAACACTGTTCCTGTCCCCCTCCTTCAAAAGGAGAGAAGGATGATCTGGGGAGGGGTACCTGGCACTTGACCTCATTCACGGCTGCTAAAAGATGGTATCACAGTCATAATGCCATCAGCAGCTAACATTTATGGGATATGTATGCCAGGCATGTGCTAACCCTAAGTTAACCCTTGCCATAACCCGTAAGGAAAGCACGATCATGTTCATTTTACAGGTAAAGATACTGACTGGGGTTCAGAAAGATGAAAGAGATTACCCAAGGACAAACAGACAAGTGGAGGAAATGTGTGTGGTCCTACAAGTTCATAAGTATAATGAGAATCAGAAAGAGCTGTGTCTTTTCTAAACAGTAACAACTTTTAAGAGGGCTGGTAACTCCCTCATCCAAAAGATCCCATGCTCTTAGTGTTAAAGAACTGAGAAGTGGAGCTCTACTGATGACCATTTTTGGTGAAACTCAGGGAATGGCTGAGGCAGAGTTTCCAAAATCCCAAAGTGATAAGAGCAGAGGAGAAAACATGGAAAGAGGAGAGCATACATGCAAGCGTGTCTGTCTGTGTGTGTAAAACCATGAAAGCAAACGGGAAATTGTCTGAAGAGAGAAAAACAACAGAGCAGGAAACCCAGCTAGAGTGGAAGCTGGGAAAAAGCTTAAAACTAAACCCAAAGGAGGAAGATGGAAAAGCAAATAAATGAGCTCCTGTCAGACAAGTCCTGTCTAGTTGAGACAAACCCTCAGGATCTTGGATGGAGAACTGAAGGGCAGAGGACGCAGGAGACTTCAGAACAGGTTGCGGGGACCATGGAGAAGCGCACTCCGTATCTCATCATATTTCACTTTAAACTCACACTCAGAAAGTATAATTTTCTTCATTTTTCAGGTAAGAAATGGGAGCCCAAAGAGATTACTTTACCCAACATCATAGCCAGTTAGCAGAACTGGGGTTTGACTTTAAAGCCATGATTTCAGACTACTTTACTAAAAATACCAAGCATTCAGAAACTACACGAAGTTAGGTTCACACCAAAATAACCAATAGCAGAAGTATTAGAAAGGCCATGGGAAGGACTAAGAAAGGGACAAGTTCTGAGCAGGGGAGCACAAGTCCCAGAAACTGACCATGAGTGGTCCCAACCCCTTTTCAGCCCAGAGCGACCAGAATTAGGTAAACAGAAGGAAAAGACAGCATCAGCCAGTCCATTCCCTTCCACTAAAAACCAACCACCAAGATGTCAATGGTGGATAGCAATCCTACTAGCAACCCATTTCAAAGCCTTCAAAGTCTTCTTTCAGAGGCCTGATTCTTAAGGGCTTTGAGGAAGCACCTTAATTCCCTTCTCCCCTCAGCCCCTACCACTCACTGCCCTCACATATCACAGCCTAAGCCAGAGCCTAAATCACCTGCGGGAAGGGAGAAATTCACCCCATCTCCCAGGTTCCCCAGCACTCCCAGGATCAAGGAGTAAAGTCAAGGTCATCTGCCTAAACCCTAACCCCCAGCAGAAGGCAATTTCCATATCCAAGCCTTCAGGGCTGTAGAGGGGCCCAACTTACTCCGACAGCCTGCCGGCAGAGCACATTCCAAAGAAAAGCCAGATAAACCGGTAGGTCCAGTTCCAGCTTCAAAACCACATCAAGCCCCCGACCCCTCCCCTCGCTCCCCACACACACCCCTACAGAGCAGCCCCCCAAATAGTAGCTTTACCCTTTCATTTTCAATGGCTAGGACAGCCAGTCGGAGAGAAAAGAGATATTACCGAGTCTTCACAGAGCCTTTGAGGGCTGAAACCAAAAAGAAAAGGTGAATCTTGCCCCTTCTCTGGAAGATAAATGACTAGGGTGGGACAATTCCTCTAAGAAAAGCTTGATTGGGTCACACTCAGCATTTCAGAACCTAAGCCACAAGTTCTGGAGCTAGAGTAAAAGAGGCCACCAAGAATACAAAACACTTAGTAGGTTCTGTGTTATTTTTGTGCTTTGTGTTCTTATTTTGTGTTTTGTGTACTTTGCCACAGATGCTCAAGTGAGGGGAAGTCTCCCTTTGTTTCTAAAATCCATTCAAATGGCACAGTATAACCCAGGGGACTTAATACACAGACTTCTGCTAGCATGGCAGTTGTGAAGTCAGTCACAAGAGCTAGGAAACTGGCTTCAAATTTTGGCCTGTCACACTGACTGTGTGACCTTGGGCAGGGTACTAAGCCTCTCTGGGCTTCACTTTTCAACTACAAATGGAGTTCTTAGGTTTCAAAATAAGGTAACGCTAAAAATAGCTTAATCAGCCTGGCCTATCAGCCTTCCTTTCAAATCCCAATTCTCCCAGAGTGGCCCAAAGATACAGTATCACTAAAAGAAGAGATAGGGAGTGAACTCGGCAGACTTGCGCCTCCTCCACAAAACCTGGTTTGAAGAGGGGAGTGCGGGGTTGTGGTGGAATGACTCAGATAACAACACAATTTTCCAAGATCTTTCTGCCTAAGGCACTCACATTTTATCTCTTTAATCTTCACCTCAGCTCAAAAGCAGGCTAGAGGGACAGGTGACCCAGTATCATCTTCCCAGAAAGAGAAACAAAAGATTTTCGAGCAACTTGCCCAAGATCCCAGAAAACTAGTATCAGAGACTGTTCAACTAAGACTTCCTTCCACCGAACTGGAAACAGGGACCTAGATCCCAGTCCCTGGAGAACCCTTAAAAGCCTTCTTCCAAATAAACTGCTCAACAAAGAAAAGAGTTCTCCAAATTCTCAACAGCAAAACCCAAACACCACTGTTTCAGCAAGACCTGAAAGACACTACAGTGGTCTAAACACCTGCCCAAGTGACTGCCTAAAGCACAGAAAAAAATAAATAGTGGTATCAAGAGACCCACTTGGAATTGAGCAATGTCATTACAATTACCTTTGGTTTTGGGCAAAGTACTAGAACTTCTGTTATTCCTAATATTCCCCTCCATTTTCCCCATCTTATGTATTCAGGCACACCATAGGGCATCTTTACACACTCTTCAAAAAAACACAGGTAAGTCAGTTTGAAACCAAAGATTATCCTGAGCTCCAAGACCATGGGTTCAATAACATAATCAGAAATTCCCAAATTTCAGTTCCAAAACTTTGGGAATTCCACTGGGGAAAACTTCCTAAAATTAAACCTTGCTAGTCAAAAAGGAAATGAACCAATGCTGAATCATTCCTTTGAATGATGAGAATTTTTTTTTAATATGTTAGGAATTGATCCTTAGAACAGCAGAGGATTCTAAACAATTTGGTTGAAACTAGAACAAGTTTAGAGGACAAATTGTTCCCTGAAAATTCCCCTCTATTGTAGCTCCAGGCTCACAACAGCTTGGACACTCCTTCAAGAATAATACTGTCATGAGCTCAACACCAGGGCACCGCACAGGCCGCCTGCCCGGATTTTCTCTCCCTTCTGCTTAATTACAGGGAGTCGGCCGGTTTCCTCAACAGTTTCCTATTAGCAGAATGACTATGTAGTTTACTGTCCACAGGGACATTTTGAGAGTAAAAAGGGGTACTAATTATTAAGGATTAGGCCAAGACAAGAAGCATAAAGCAGGCTTGTTTCAGGCAAGCAGTTACACAGCCACAAGGAACAGTAAAGGACAACCCTTTAGAAAATACAACTGGATAAAAACTACCACAAACAATTATGAGAAAGATAGTCAGCACTGCGTGGGAGGACACAGAAACTAAAAAGACCAAATTGAAGTATTAAAAAAAAAAAAAAAAAACTAGGCAGAGTGCAGCCTAACATGTGGGGTATAATTAATCTGACTCTGGGTCTCCCCCTACCCCTTAAATCAATTTACAATTCAGATTCAGATTCAATACTTGACTTGTGATCTCATGTGCCTTCTGGGTGTCTCTTTCTCGTGGACTCCTAGTTCATCCTTTATGACTAAGTTCTTAAGACTCTTTAAAGCATAAAGGTAGTCAACATTTATCATTAAGGAAAAGAGGAACTCTATATCATTGAAATCATTCTTTATAAAAGAAAAAAAATCCTGCATTTTAGACATACCCTTAGGGCTCCTCACCAAAACCGGTAAACTAGGAAAAATGTAAATTCGTAACCACTTGAAAAGCAAAACAAATGTCAGTGGAAGGAGTGCTGAGGGCACTGTGGCAAGCCGGTGGTGGTCGTTCTGTGTGATAACCACATTAACTTTTTTTTCCTATGAGATTATAAATCATCCACCATACAAATTCACCCCTTTTAAGCACAGTAAGTCCTCACTTAACACTGTCCATAGATTCTATGACTTGCAGCGAAAAAACATATGACAAAACCAATTTTACCATAAGCTAATTGATCTAAACAGGAGTTAAGTTCCTACAGATCTCATTAATGTTATAATGAAACAACATAGAACAAAATGATGTTTTTTGAAAACATGCTGTGTATAATTCAGTGGCTTTCAGTAGATTCACAAGGCTGCGAATCACTATTTTTAAATCAATCTTTCTCCCTTCTTCAACTGCCCGCTGGCTGCCTCTAAAAACCCTAACCCCCAGTGTGTTTCCTCATCCGGCAATAATTTTTTTCACTTAAAGACTGAGAGGCCACATAAACTGCCACACAGTTCTATATACCATGGCTAAGAAACAATGGGAGTCAATAAAATGCAGGTGCTCCCAGGCCTCCCTTCTGCTAACTTACGCTGAAGGGTAGCTGGGAATCTAAGCAGAGCCCAGGTGGCTTAGGACAACTGACTGAAAACACAGGTCCCTACCCCACCGGCTTCCAGAAAGGATTCATATCAGCAACCTGGCAAACACCTGGATACTAACCCAAGCAGACCGTCTTCTTGAATTAACAAACATGCTCTTACATATGTAAAAACACTGGCAAAAGGATAGGCTACCATTCACATTAACAGTATTATTATTTAAATTATATTTAGGGACCAAGGCAAAAAGGTCTGAAGACAGAAGCAAACACAGTTCCTGAGTCCGGAGTTCTTACTGGGAGGAGCAGGGTGGTCCCGGTTTTAACAGCAGTCACACTGAGGCTAGCTCTTAGCGCAACTTGACCACACCCCTTCAGAGTCGGTATCATCATTGCCATTTTCCAGATGCGAAAACTGGGGACACAGACAAGTTAGGCAGCCAGTGCTAGGCAGGTATAAGAAGTGCAGGAGGCGACAAAGGCGGGGGGCGGGGGGGGGGGGGTTCCTCTCAGCCTCTGGTTCTCTCTCCCAACTGAAGCTTCAAGCCCTCAGAACACCAGCAGGGAGGAGTCCTCAGTGGTGCCGCCAGGAGGCTCAGGGCCCTAAACACAATTTCTCTATGAATAGTTCCTTCCAACCACCTTAGAGAACTTTTAGAACCCAATCAAAAGGGAGCAGTCTGGTTTCTAAACAAGAAGCTAAGAAAATGGCTGCCTTTTGGGCAGGTGGAGGTATATCATACCATCTACTTTTCAGAAGCATTTCTATTTAACTTATACTACCATTTGGCAAAGAATAACTTCAAATATGATGTATTTACTGGTGGATTTCCTCTACTTTATTTACAAGGGAAGTGTGGTACAAAATGATTAATGGTCTGGGACTTTATAGGATGGCCCAGCCTCGCCTGGTTTTCAGTCCATTTGCCTGAGACCAGAAGGCCAGTCCTTCCAACTAACTATGCTCAGCCCTGGGTGTTCCTCAAGAGTCCCTGTCCAAACAGACCTGGCAGGAAATCCGTGAAGACCTGGTAGGCCAGATAACATTTGAACTTATTATTTACTGAGCACTTACTTACTAGGTGTGAGGCACATAGGAGGCATTCCATTGTACTTTCCAAATGGGGATACCAAGGCTCAGAGAGAGGTAATTTGTCCAAGGCCACAAAACTAGGAAGTGGCTGAGCCAAGAGTCCAACTAAGGTGTGTCTAACTCCAAACCTGTGGGTTTTTGTTTGCTTGTTTCATTGAATTTATTGGGACAACACTGGTTTGGCAAAACACACAAGATGCAAGGGTGCAGCTCAATAAAACATCATCTGCACATGGCACTGTGCACCCACACTGTATCAATCAAAGTCTGTTTCCATCCCCATTCTCCTCCACCTCTAGCTACCTACCTCCCCAAGTCTGTGCTTTAAACATACATGATTAGCCTGCCTTTTTCCAAACCAGGATCAGGAAGCCTCCTACTCCCCATGTCAGCCAGTTCCCTCCTCTTCCCCTCCCTTCCTCCCTCCCTCCCTTTTTCTTTTTCCATTAATTGTTCACAACCAAGTTTCAGATCTACACCAGCTCGTGACAGGCAATAACCCTTCATCACTATCTGAAGGTTGAATTCATTACTCTGGAGAGTACTTCAGGGGAGTTGATTGGCTTTTAAAACAACTTAGACCCACTCTACTCCAAAACAGCACCTGACAAGAAAAACAAACAAACAAACAAACCTTTCCCTTCAAGGCCCACCTCCAACCTCGCTTCCTCTTAAAACCTTTCCTCAGTCCCCCACCCCGAGGCAACAAAGCTCTCCAGAAATGTCATGAGCACTAACCCCGCTGACTTTTTCTCTTTCATCCGATATTACGTTAAAAAACTTCATGCTCCTAAAAATACAAATTTTTTAAATATTTTATTTATTTTCAGATATAGGGGAAGGGAAGGAGAAAGAGGGGAGAGAAACATCAATGTGCAAGAGATAGATCAATCTGTTGCCTCTCACCTAACTGGGGATCTGGTTTGAAGCCAGGCATGTGCCCTGACTGAGAATCGAACTGGCAACCTTTCTGTTCACAGTCCGGCACTCAATACAATGAGCCACACCAGCCAGGGCAAATGTGTAAAAAATGAAAGTCCCTCCCCTTTCCCAGTCCACTCCCTCAAAGCAATCCCTGTCTATAATGAACAATCTCCCAGATACTCCTGGATAGAGATGTATATATGTTGCATCACCCTAAGACACTACTGATTAGAAGATGCAGGATGATTTTCTTTCTAAGAAACACTATTACAAAACCATCCCAGAATGCTTATCACTTAGAAATCACATTTAAAGTATATTATAACTTTGTAATCATGTTAATCTTGTGCATAAAGAGGAAAGTATAAGCAAAATAAACTGCCTAAGGTATTCCTAAAACTACTTTTCAGAGAGATCAATATCCATGCTGTTTCTCACACTGTCACCGTCTGTGACAAAGAACATTCTGCACTTACTCCAGGTTTTGACGAGTGTGTGCAACCACATCATGGGTCCTGACTGCAGTATGGCCAGTCATGACTGGAGGGCATGTTCAAATATGGGAAAAAACTGTATCTTGGACCTCATGAACTACAGGATACACAATTTTCCCACTGGATTGTAATGATCTCTTCCCTGCCTGTTTCTCTTCCTGAAAATTTTACCAATCACCGTTCATTGAACACCTTTTTACTGATCACCAAACCCCTGGCACACAGTAGCACCTGTAAATGTTTTAATATCCAGGGTCAAGTAGAAGTTCTATGCAAAATAGCAAGTATCTGGATGTCAAGGAAGCCAAGGTAGTGAGAAGAGAGAAGCAACAAAAGAATGAAAAGACGAATATGGGTTAACAGCAGCAGGTCTGTCTCTGGGGTGCTGTCAGGATCACCCTTCCTGCCCCTTACTCTGCAGCATCAAGGGATACCATCTGAGCAGCTCAGAGAACTCAGAAAACATCCCTACTACTCAAAAAACAAAAGGACCTCTGCAAGCAGGCAAGAATTAGTCTCTACACCTGTCACCAACAACCCTGACACAGACACATCTGGAAACAACTGCTCTACTCCCAAGGGGGAACAGATGAGAGATGAACACAAAGAAGGTAGATCTGCTCATTTTATTGCTCCTTAGGCATAAAAGGGTCCAACTTTATTTTTGTGCAGTTGTGTCTTTAAAACCAACCAAGTACACCTTCGTGTATCCCATAAAGATTCAGTGTATGTTTTTAAGAATACCACCTAACAATACAGGGGGAGAAAAGGCCCAATTCAGAGTTAGAAAGGATGGCCAAATTTTGTCTGATTCAATCTAAGGATAAATTGAGAGTTTCTAGAGCAATGGTTCCCAATCAGAGGTGGACACCACCCTGGGGTCTCTTAGAAAAACAGAAACATTGCCCCTCCCCCAGCCCGCCTAAGTCCACAGGTGCAATGACCAGGTGCTGCCTGGAATGCACAGGCTCAGGTGGGAACCACTGGGTGGCAGAGGATCCCTGAGGCTGGGGCAGAACAAGGATGTCCTTGGTTTGAGTCAGAACCATCCTGAATTAGCCATGTAAAAGGATCTACGTCCTGCTAATTACTAACCCCAAAGTTGAAATCTGGAAGAAGGTGAGGGGCCTGGAAAGGTGAGAGACAGTGTGCAGGGAGGATGGACTAGGAAAGGGGCAGGTGGTCTTACCCTGGCTTCCCCAGTGCTTGGCACATGTCAGGGACAACAATATTTGCTGAGTGAGATTCACATGGCTGATAAGCACATGGTCATGCACATCATACTTCCACAAAGCCACCTACTGTGTGCAGAAAATCTGAGCTGGCTCTGGCAACTCAGGAAAAACTCATTGACCACGCCTGCTCCCCTCCCTCAATTCACAGTGGAACGGATTTTAGTTTTCCTTCAGCTTCAACTGACATCTGAGTAGGTGTTCTAGAAGCACTTCCCTGTTTAACAATTCCTAGTCATAAAGGAAGCTGCTGCTTGCCTCCAAATCACAAATAACACACCCTCTGATATCTAGTAATACAGATGCTATTCATTTTCCCATTTCTCTATGTTCTGATTATGGTAAAATTCAAAGGTGAAAGAAAATTAGGGAGACATTTTTAATGCACAAAACTAGAAACCTTTTATCAAAATAAAAACAGTAACAGGCCCTGGCTGGTAGCACAGTGGTTAAGGCGCCGGCCTGCGAACCCAAAAGTCGCAGGTTCGATTCCCCAGCCAGGGCACATAACCAGGTTGCAAACCAGGTCTCCAGTCAGGTCTGTGGCTGGAGGCAGGTGAAACACAACCATACATTGATGTCTCTCTCCCTCTCTGCCTCTCTCCCTTCCCCTCTTTCTAAAAAATAATGAAATAAAATCTTAAAAAAAAAAAAAAAAAAACAGTAACAGCCTTATCTCTCCAGTATTTAAAACAAAAGCAAGTTTTAAATTATGGGAATTTCTGGGCTCTGACAGTATGAAATGCTATTAAGTAGTTCATTTTCAGTTTTCCTCTCAATGAAAATACCTGATGAGGTTCTTCTAAGTGTCCCAGATTTCAAGATGGGACTGAGGGGCTGGGGACTGAAGGTTCCCTCAGCTGATGGGGCTCTTTCCAATTCTAACCACCTTTGTCTCCGGAGGCTTTCAGATGAAAAGGCAGAGAGGGAGAAAGGGTTGAAAGAGATTCCACCAAAGGAAGCATTGCTCACAATGGTTTCAATGGTTTTGGAATCAGTTAGCCCCCATGACACCCCCAGCCTCCGTGATGGGTAATCTGAAAATGAAGCATATCAAAATGCTATTGATAAGCTAAATTACCAGACAGCTTATCTGAGACCCACATCCGCCATATGGTGCCCCAACTTCTGCCTCCTGTTGCTGCCACAACAATAGACACGCCTACCCAGAAAGCGCACCGTCGGACAGAAACCCAGCAGCAGCGGCATGCGGGGAGGCTAGTGTTTACATTTTACTTCAAGCTATTAGCTTTGTGGTTCCTGCTGTCCCAGTAGGGACTTAAAACACATACACATTCACTGTCAAAAATGGGTGTTACCTGCAGACACATGCGTGCCCACCTCATGTGTGCACGTGAATGGGTATACACCAGGTGAAAAGACAGAAAACCAGATGTCAGCTTCAGAACTGGAGCTGCCTGGTGGGGGAGGGCAATCCAGGCAGGCTCCCAGCGAGGGCTGCAAGCAGACAATGGTCTTTTCTCAAAACACTCCGGCGGGCGGGCCTTGGGGAGTGGCTATTTAAAACACTTGGCTCCTTTTATTTCACCACCATGGAAGTGAATTCGGCTCTGAAGTGCCAGAGCAAATGAAGTCATTTGGTTTCCGCGGGCTCTCTTTGCATTCTAGCAGTAGAAGTGAGACCAGACAAGAGTCGGAAGGTCCAGTTGAAGTTGTTCTTTCTTCCAATTAAAACTGATTCCACAGAGGATTTGGCGCCTGGGCAGATTAACTTTTTTCTTTGAAAAGGCAATAAGGTCGTAGGAAATTTAAAGGACATTGGAAGCTGAAATGAATGCTGTCAAAGATGACTCCATTGACGAATGCCATCAAGTCAAAGTGTAAAGACAACCAGATAAGGAGATCACCTTCTAAAGGCTTGGTTGGTATAAAAGATTAATGGTGACTTGTGTCAAATAAATTAAGATTTCTGCATTCCTTTCTACACTGTATTCTTGCTACAAAGGTTCCTATCTTCAAAGAGATATCCTTGATAGTAATAAAATATTCATTTTTTGGTTTACTATCTATTAGGGGGAAAATGCTGGTTTTCAAAGAGATCTCAGAACATGTAACATCTAGTTATGCAGTTTTGGATAGGTGCAAAGCAAAAATAAATACATACATACATATATACATACATATAAAACAAACAAAAACCTGAGTGTCTTTCTTAATATTCAGATCTAGTTAACTATTACAGAAAACCACTCGTTTCATCCCCCTAAATTACCCATACCTAAGCAGACACATTCTTAAGATGAACTTTTCAAATTTTCTTAAACATAGTTGTAAAAAAAAAAAAAAATCTCCTTTCAAGTTAAATAGAGATTGCACTTGAACTCCATCCAAGAGCGGAGCTGAACTGAATTATGATAATTAGAAAGCTGTGCCTATAAAAATGCAGCACAGTTCATGCATTTTTTTAAAAGTTCATGCCAGAGAATATAAGTTCAATATGTTCTCACATAATTAACATTTCCCACCATTAGCAGCAGTTTTTCAGTTTATATATCAGTAAAAACAACAGCACTCGTCATTGTTGTATATTCCCTGTCAATAGTGTTTCAGTCACTTTGCACATACATCTAAACCTGTTCGAGGCCTAAAAGCAACCAGGATTTCATGCCGGAGATGATGGTAGTTTAACTTGTTCATCAGTAAGCCGATTCTTTTCTTTGAAACCCATTTTTCAATGCTGGACTCTGCCCCTTGAACTAACACTGCTAATGAAATCCTAGGGCAGAGCCTTAATTAATTAGTTTTTTAAATAATGTGGAAAAAAAAAAGCAGAACGCATTGCATCAGTATAGTAAATACTGCTTTTAAAAAAGTGGGGGGAAGAGAAAGGAACTCATAATACAGCCAGCATGGAGCCTTCCCTTGGCCTGCCACAAAAGTAGAAAAGACAGCCTCTTAGAACCAACCACTCCCCCAATCCAATCAGAAGAGAGACCAGTGGTTTCATAGTTAGCCAAAGACTCCCAGACTATGGAAACTATTTTTTAAGAATCCTCTAAACCATGCAAAAAGTTGGTGAACAAAAGAACTTAAGAGTTGAGAACGAGCCACCCTGGAAGGAACCCCATCCTGAAAACCCACTCTTCAGGGAATCCCATTTGCTTTGACCAAAATAAAAACACACGTTTTCAAATTCCCTTACTCTGCATCACTACACATCCCAAATGTATCTAAAGATATGGCTGAATTTCAACTGTGAGTTTAAATATAGGACAAGGTCAAGGAAGCTTGTGATGAGTATGTTACAGATTAAGGACTCTTAATACTCGAACAGTTTTGAAATAAAACAGCATAAAAACCCACAAAAACTCTCCAGATATTTAGATCCAAACATTCTAGCATTCCAAAAATTACCTCAGAATAGGGAAGGCCCCGGACCTCCCTGATTTCATAAGTATCCAGTAATTGCAAAAGACAAGGGGTCTAACTTGATATTTATTAAAAAGCATAACCCGGAAACCTGAATTACTTTATCAGCTTTGTGAATATCAAAGAATAAAATACATCACTAATATTGTTCAAACACAATTGAGATCTAATTTAAATACCACAAGGTAATCTGTATTGTCTACAGATAAAATTTGTAAAAAGCACCACACAGCTATAAAAGATTATTCCAGCCACCATCACTCAGTTCCTGATAGCCCAACAGCAAAGCCTAAGTTTGTCAAAGGGCAAAAAGCTTACAACAATATATTTTGCTTACCAAGTTCAGAAGTAGGATATTAGCACTCGGCTGTTGCAGTCACTGAACTCTACAAGGGAAGCTATGATGCCTGCGTTTATCAACATAAAAGTGGGCTCTGA
Organism: Noctilio leporinus; assembly: GCA_004026585.1. Lineage (NCBI taxonomy): Eukaryota > Metazoa > Chordata > Mammalia > Chiroptera > Noctilionidae > Noctilio > Noctilio leporinus. Next base: position 257,091 of record PVIW01000398.1, on the reverse strand, counting down.
TTTCCCTGCCGTTCTACAGAGAAAGCTGGACAGCATTCTTCAGTCTTTGGACAAAACGAGCCCAAAAGTTTTATCACTAAATGGACCCAACCTCTAAGCACAGCTTTCAGTCAGCAATATTTTCTTCTCTTTTTGTCATATCTTTACTGGAAGACTAGATGCCTAAAATACAAGCTTGAAAGTGTGACCTACCTAGTATCTCTATGTGAACCTGGCCTTCTTATGCACACGAGATGGTACATGCAATGTAGTTATTTGCCCCAACCTTTTGAGTGATAAAACACAATTTTCATTGGCAGGCAATATAACTATGCTCACAATTAACACATAATAAGATTAGAGAGAAGAGTAATTCCACAGATGTGCAGGCTCTTGTACAACCACTGCGTATGAGACATCAATCCATATCTGAAGGCAAGAAACCTTAAAATACTGTTAGTGGCACAACTCATTTCTTCAACAACCTATGTAACATTTGGGATCTATGTTCTCTAACTGGCTCTGTTACATACTTTTCTCCTGAATATGTGACAACAAACAGGATCGAGGCACAAATGACAGACAACCACCAAGTATAATCTTCCTAAATTTCCCTATTAAGAAATGCCCTCTTAGGCTTGCTGCTCCATTTTGTCAGAGCCAGCAAAATTCAAAAGTGTTTATAAATGACTGAAGTTCAAGCAGCAAAAAACAAACAAACAAAAAAACAGAAAACCGATTTTCCTTATAATCTGCTTGTCCTTTTTCTAAATAAAAGAGGATGCCAATCCCCAAAGTAAGTGTATGAATATAGAATTCTTGCGGTATAATGCAAAAGATAGGTAGAGAAGACTGGAAGGGAGGAGAAAGCTGACTTTCCCCCAGGCTGCACCTCCCACCCCAACCCTCCCTCTTGTGTATTTAGTTTGCTGCTGCAGTAGACACACATTGTACCACAATGCAAGGAAGCACCTCTCAGTGAGAAATTCATTTCAATCTGGTTCAATCTAAGGTAGGTTGCCCTCCCTCCTTAAAATAAATTTCAAGTATATGTCATGGTGAGTCCTGGTTTATGTTTGGGGGAAATAACCTCTAATAATCTCTCAGGCATATTCTCTGGGTGGAGTTCTATTTGTTACCTTACAAAAGATCACACATAGGCGGACTCTAAACAAAGATTCTTTCCTGTATATTTTTTTTTACTTTCACTGTCAGTGCAAAGTGTCACACTGGTTTTGTTTCAAAGTTGTTAAAAAAAAAAAAAAAAGGAAAGAAAAAGAAAAGGTATTCTAATAGTCCCCTAAAACTGTGGATCAAATAATACTTTTCATTTAAGTAAAAATAAAATATCTACATTAACACTTTTATACCATCAGCAAGAACCAGTAATGGATACTGCTTATCAGTTTATTTTTTTTATACCAACAACAAATAAAAGAATTGTAAACTCCGTTTAAAACCTGAAACCTGAGAGTTCAACACAGAGTTGCACATACAAAGAAATGCTAAACAAAAATATCTGTGACCATTTATGGAAATACTGAGATTAGAAAAATAAGCGTTTCCCTGAAAAAATTATCAACAATTTAAAACCTCACTGTTGACAAAGGTTCAACTAATCCATTTGTCTTTCCTGAGTCACTCTGTAATTAGTTCTACTATTTCCTTCTAAAGAGAAAAGATTCTTACCAAAGTTGGATCTAAGTCTGGCCCGTATAAGCATTCAGATGTGATTGGGCCCAAAGATCCTATTTACAGAAGGGCACAAACCCAATTGTGAAAGGATGAATCACTGGGCACGGCCTGAGGTCTGTTCCCCAACCACTGTCTCCAGAGTACTCTAGCAGAGAAACCCCCCAGGAATAAGAAACAAGCAAGATCCATGGCGGACGCAGAAAAGGAGCCCACTTGCTACAATGACAATGCAGGGAGATCCACTCTTTCTGAAGGAACCCATCTGCTCAGGTAACCACCTGCGGGAACCTGGCATATCACAAATGATCAGACCACCTAAACTTCCAGAAATGATCACAGTGATGAAAGGTGGGGAGAAAGAAACATGTTGTTGTCCTGAACTGACAGCGTTTTACTCCTTTGCAATATCTGTAGCATTTGTTGTTGTTGTTTTTTTTTTTAAAACATTATTTTGAAATCTGATAGGTTTTGCAGACCTTTCTGTCCCAGGGCCTGGGTTTCTTCCAAGGCACTGTTTTTAAAACACGGCTTTTTTTACATTACCCGCTCCTGCAACATCATCTGTCTCTAAGTTTCCAGTGCTTACTGAGGTCAATTTTCATTTCTGCAAATCACAGGCAGTCACTTTGCTTCTGAGAAGTTAACAAGCCTTCTGAGAAATGCTGGTGGCTGGTATTTCATTGTTTCTCAAATATTTTTATCCAGTGACACCATTCAACTTTAAATAAATCTTTAAAAAACAAAGACAAGACAAGGAAAATTAAGATCTGGATTTTATTTCTTTCGTAGGAGGAGAATAGGGAGGTGTGAGCCCTCCATTGTTTTCAACTCATTTAAAATGTTGCCTCAATTTAAAAAAAAAATGCATTATTTTAAAAAGGAAACTCACATCAGTTGAACTTTCTTTAAAGCGGGCCTCTGGACTTTTGAAAACAAGTGTTGCTGCTACGAACAAAGACTAGAAGCGCACCCTGATTTTCTCCCCTCCTGGGGATCATTTCTGTTCCAGCAAACAAACAAATCCCCCAGTATTTCCTACCGAAGGGAAGTTTTCCAGGGAAAGTCTCCTCCAGGGTTTGGTGGTAACTGCGACTCAGTCTTTTTTGGACACAATGTTTCTGCTGACTCCTGAAAATTTTCCACTTGAATGTGCAATGAAGCAGCGGCGGCAGCAGCAACAGTCCTGGAGAAGCGGCAAAGACTACCGTGCCTTCTTTCATCTTCGAAAAGCGGCGAAACCCCGGCCAGCCGCACAAGTCGGCGAAGACCCTGGGCGGGCCTCGGGGGGCCCAGACGACCGGGGAGAGCCCCGGGGGGCTCCGTGGGGGGGCACTTGGCCGGTTTCGGGCTCCCAAGAGGCTCTCCCGGCCCGCGCTTGCTCGAACTTCTGACTTCCCCGAGGAAAACGTGAAAACGGCCGGACGAAGTGAGGGTATGTGCGTGTGTGCGCGCGTGCGGGCGGGAGAGGGGGGCTCAGGGGGCGCGGCGCGGCCAGCCGGCCGGCGCCTCCAGGGCCGCCATCGGGGGCCGCCTGTTGCCGCGCGGGCTTCGCAGCGCGCAGCCCAACTTGGCGTCCCGGCAACTTGCGCCGCGGCGCTGGGCCGCTCACCTAGAAGGGGCGCGGGAAGGCAGGCACGGGGACCCGGCTCCCGACCTCCGCGCGCCCGCTCGCTCCCTCGCCCGCCGCACACAAAGCAGAGCCCGCAATGAAAGAGCGGCCAGAGCGGAACGCGCCGCGGGCCCCCCGCCCCGCGGCGTCCTGTGCGCCCCTCGCACCCAGGAACGCCCCGCGCGCCAACTTACCTCGCGAAGGGAGCCGCCGCAGCGCCCGGTGAGTCCTGGGCAAACTTCGGCGCCGCTTCCCCCGCCCTCAGCTGGGTGCCCGGCTCCCTCCTGGTCCCGGAGCTGGGCTACCCCACCCCTGCTTAGCACCGCTCCTGTCCCGGGGCCGGCTGGGCGCACTGGGCTGCTGCCCGCGGCTCGGGGCAAAGGTGGACAGGGTGGGGGGGGCTTCACTGCATGGCCTGACCCCGGACACGGCCGCCCCGGCCCGGGCCCCGCCGCGCGGACTGACCCACGAGGTGGAAGCGAGTCTGCAAAGTGCTTGGTGGGCGCCCGCGGCGGGCGGCGGGGCCGCAGCGGCGGCTGCAGAGGCTCGGCTCGGCTCGGGCGGCGAGGCGCGGCGCGAGCGATGCTAAGAATGTTCGGAATGAGGACAGGAATGAAATGAACGCCAGGACCGAACTCGCTCCGGAGGGGTGGGGCCTCGGTGACGTCATGCGGCCGGCCGCCCGGGGCCGGGGGCGGGGCCTGCCGCCGCCGGTGACGTCATGGGGATTCGGGGCGGGCCCGGCTGGGCAGCCTGGCTGTTGGGGCGCGGGCTCCTCCCTCCAAGGGGTGGCGGGGCGGAGCCTCGCGCCCACGGAGGAGCTGGGCGCGCGCGGGAGTTGCCCTGCGTCCTCCAGGCGCGGGCTCCGGGCTTTGTCCCGAGCTGGGCGGGGCGGGCCGGGGGAAGGAGGCCTGGTGGAGTCTGCGTCCGCGCGCAGAACTCTGGATGCCTGGGTTCCCTTCCTGGGGCGGAGCCCAGGCTGGGGCTGCGCGCGGCGGCTCCGCTTTGCCTCAGTTTCCCTCCTCGGCGACTAGGAGGCTCCGGCGTCCTCAAAGAGAGCTTCTGGACTCACAGAAATCGGCAAGGGAGGAGAAGTTCCTTTTATGGAAATTCAGGTGGTTGTCCTGCGGCGCGGAGGACGCCTTCACAGGGCTGTATTCCCAGCCTGCCATTATCTTCCCTTCTTTCCTTTCACTTTACAGAAAGTTCAAGTTGGAGTCGGCCCCACTTTTGGGAAAGAAGACCTTTAGCGTAGCAGAGAAATTATTATGAAAGAGTTCGAAATAACCCTGCCCGGTTAGCACGGTCTCCTTTAAGTTACTCAAGAAATTAAGTTCACTCCCTAAATTATAAAATTCTTTATATCCGGCAAATTCGCATCACATCTTTGGGGCGGAGGGGGAGGTACACTTCATTTCCACAGTAAAAGAATTATTTTAATCCTACCTTTGGAAGTACCAGAACTGACATAGCAGACCCGGTGGGTAAATCAGAAAACAGCTGGGTAAATTTAACCCACTGTGGCAGAACGGTCAAAATTGGGGGGTAATTGTAATCTGCAGTTTCACTTCGATCAAAATAGCAAAGCAATGCCTGTACTGTTAGCCTCCTCTTTTCTAGGCACTTTGCTCTTCTTTCTAGTCGGAGCCTCAGAATAAATAACGGCGCTGAATCGATGTGCCCCAGGAATCCCCTAAATATAGATAACTGGAGGAAAGAGAATGTGGCTCCCTAGTGCGTATTTTTTAGTGAAATTTTTGTTGAGAAATTAATTCACATGCAATTGTAAAAAAATAATAACAGAGAAATTGTTCACTTTGCCCAGTTCTCCCCAGTGGTAATGTCTTCCAGTGTCACAATCAGGATATTGACATTGAATCAATCCATCAACCTTAAATTTCCCCAGTCCTACTTGTACCTCATTTGCATGTTCCTGTAGATAAGTCTATGCAATTTTTCTCGCCTGTGTAAGTATCCACCGCCATAGTCAGGTACTAATGTATTTTATTTCTAGTTTGGATGGAGTAATAAGGTAATACAATGAGGTTCACAATAATGACCCCAGCCACCTTAGCACTAGTTTTTGGAAATGTGTGAAAACATAAATAATTGTGCATTAAAACTGTACTAGACCTATCTCTCCAGCTATTCTCATCTTAACCAAAGTTCTGGGTAGAATCTAATGGTAGTACCAGCCAAACAATAGGATTCCTAACCCAGTATTTGTTGGCCCAGGGCACCTGGGCGCTTTCAGAGTCTAGCTTCTATCTCACAGCCACCTGGCAATACAAGGTCTCCCATTCCTTACTGATTTGGAAAAAAAAAAAAAAAAAAAAAAAAAGGCCTTCAATTCAAAGCTCTTCATGATGTACTGTGACTTCATTTTTTCCAATTTCTCCCATCTGCATACGTATTTTTTTCTTCTAGGAAGATTGCTCAATTCGATATTTCCTCCATAGAACCCTCAAAGCTCCTTGTGCCAGACACACTAATATTCGGTTAGTTACCAGTGTACACTGCCCAGGACCAAAACATAAATGGGAATAACCCTTTCTGAGTGAGGATTTAAACTGAGGCAGTCCAGCTCCAGATTTCATGCCCTTAATGTTCCAGTTGCCCAAACGCCGTATGATACAGAATGCTAAAAGTCAACCATGGGCCAGGGTGGCCAACTCCTAGATGTAACAATTACTTGTATCACTAATGATACAAGATAGTTTGTTACCATCTCATATTACCAAGGAAGAAACTTGTTACACTTTAGAGAAACAGTAATCTACTTAACGGTCACAAATCATACTGAGATAGAGAAACTCTTGAGTGGGCCTTAATCTAAAAAGGAAAGCCAGTGGGTTAGAACAGCAATTTTCAACCCATGTTCCATAAGAATTTTTTAAATTTAATTTTATTGTTGTTGTATTACATCCATCCCCTTTTCACTCCCCTCTGTCCCCTTCCCCACCCACCCACTCCCCACCAAAGTCAGTCCCATTTGTTGTCCATGTCCATGGTTCTTCCATGCCATAAGAATTTTTAAAACATGCAGTACCTGACTACTTAGGGTCACTGACCTCTTTTCTCTTAGATTGACCAAAAAATATGACAACAGCTAACACACAAAAAGCCATTTGGTGTGAATGAATCAAAATTATACCACTTTTTGGTCACATCAGCAAAAAATATAATATATATTTTTGGTGTGCTGCAGAATTTTAGTAGTTTATGTGTCCCATGAAATGAAAAAGGTTGAAAAGCATTGGATTAGAACTTACCCGAAGGAAGCACCTGGCTCAGGAAGAGCATGCTTCATAAGACAAGTAAAGATGTGTTAATAATTATTATGCCGTTTGTCTCATTTCTAATAAAGTGGAACACCTTTTCTTAGAGGATTATAAATTGGTACAACCACTTGGGAAAAGTTTGGTATTAGCTAATGCAGTTGAAGATATGCTACTCTATGACCCAGAAATTCCTCTTAGGAATACAGCTAGGAGAAACTCAGGTCCATGTGCACCAGGACACACATATAAGAATATTATCTGGGGCATTTTTATAATAACCCCAAATGAAAAGAAAACCAAATGTCCACTAATGGTAAAAAGGATAAATGAATTGTGATATAATCACACAGTGGAATACTATACAGTACTGAAAATGAGTGAGTTATAGCTTCATACAGCAACATGGATGAATCTGAAAAATATAATTCTGAGTGAAAGAAGCATGAAATAAAAGAGTCCATGTTATATATTGTGTTTATATACAGTATAACACTGGCTGGTGGCACAGTGGATAAGGCACCGGCCCACAAACCCAAAGGTTGCTAGTTCGATTACCAGCCAAGGCACATAACCAGGTTGCAAGCCAGGTCCATAGCTGGAGGCAGGTGAAAGGCAACCACACATTGATGCTTCTCTCCCTCTCTGCCTCTTTCCCTTCTCCTCTCTCTGAAAATAATAAATAAAATCTTTTTTAAAAACCCAAAAACAAAAATGAAATTTAACAGCATTGTTGAGGGATATATAGGTGGCAAAACTAGAATGAAGGAAGAAACTAGATAGAAGAATATGAAGTAATTACCAATAAATTAGGGGTAGTTATTATCACTAGGGATAGTGTGTTGTGGTAAGGAAGGGAAACCCGAGAGGAGGCTTCTGGAGTGCTGGCAATGTTGTATTTTTGTCTGGTGTCATGGATGTTTACTGTAACTCATTAAGCTACATATTTGTTGTAATCGCTCTTTTCTATATATGTTACATTTTATGATTTTTAAGCATTAAAAATAGACTTGAAGAGAGCTGCCAAATTCAAATGCCTCCCATGTGGCCAGGGAGCTAAATCCTATCCCCTCTCTCATTTTCACAATTAATTTAGTATGTATCATTCCCTGTCTTCTAGATCTTTGACATCAATCACTATGTATCGCACCCTTTCCATCTGCATCTTAAAATTAATTAGTTAATTAATAACCTATTGCTCTGACTTCATCCCCAGCTATTGTCCTCTTTCCTCCCTTCCACAGCTAAACTTCTGAAAGGAATTGTCTGACCTCATTATCTCCATTCTTTACTTCCCACTATTCCTCAACCCTCTCCAATTGGAATTGTCTCCATTACTTATTTTATCAAACCAGGTGTCCCTGCAGCCTTCCCGACTAGGTGTAGCTAGCTCAACGGGTCTTTCGTTCACCCTGTCCTGGATCATTTAACAGTGTTGACCATCTCCTCTCTGAAACAGTCTTCCTCTTTCCCTGGCACAGTTTTTTGTTTTTGTTTGTTTATCATTTTTTCATTTTCCTCCTATTTCTCTAGCTGCTCTATCTCTCTTTCCTTTGCTGGCCCATTCTTCTCTAGCTGTTAAATCTTACAGTTCTGGGTCCTAGATTTTCTTCTATTCTCACTTGCTATCTTCATCTCCGGCTGATTTCAGCTAATTAACTCCTTTGGTTTCAATTACTCTTTGTTTTTTGTTGTCTTTCAGATGTGTACATGCAATCCATATCTCTCCTTGGAACTCCAGAGATAAATTTCTAATTTCCTGCTTGACAATATCATCTCAGTATCTCAAAAATTATGTCAAACAACCTGTCCCAAACTATGATCTTCACTATGAATGTGGTCCTCATCAGGTGTTTCCTGTATCTGGGGAAAACACCAGAAACCTAGATGCCAGGCTTGATACATTCTCTGCCCACTGAATACCATTCCAGAGTGTTTTATTATATTTAGGAAAAATCCATCTCAGACCCTGCATGAGCCAACTCTTCCCTACCTTTTCAAGGCACCTTGTATCTCTATCTCTCTCTTTTAAAGTGGGTGCTCCTGGAGTCCTGGATAAATTTTAGTTCCTCAGATTTACCATCTGTCCACAGACTCCCTGCTGTGTGTGCATTGCTCCTTGGAATACCTTTCTCTTACTTTTGTCTAATTCGTTCCTCTCCTTGTGTAATTAGCTCAAATGTTATTTCATCAAGTGAGTTTTTTCCTGATCTTCAGATGATCATATAGTTTTCTATTGTATTAGTTCTCTAATGCTGAATAACAAATATCTCCCAAGTAGTGATAATCATTTATCATCTCTCATGATTTCTATGGGTCAAGGTTTAGGGAACGGCCTGGCTAGGCATGTGGTTACCTGAAGGTTTAACTAGAACTGGAGTTCTCACTTCAAGATTGTTCACTCATGTGGGTGGCAAACTGGTGTGGGTTGTGGTAACAGGGCTCCATTTCTTTTGTACAGGGACCTCTTCATATTTCTTGAACTTGGGCTTCTTCACAACATGGTTGCTTGAATGCAAAGCCAAGCATTAAAAAAGAGAGAAGGAGGTGGGAGAGAAAGGGAAAAAAATGCTTATTCTTTTTCTGAACTTCACTCAGAAGCCAGATAGTACCATGTTCTCTTGGTTGGTAATTTGGCTTCCCAAGTATATGAATTTACGGACAGGACTGTCATAGTGTAAGAAAACACTCAGGATCTAATCATGAAAAAAATTATTCTCCAAAACCCTTGATCTTTGTGCATGTGTTTGTCATGAGCAAAAAAGGAGAGAATGTGGGATTTCTGAAACTACAAAATTACTCTTGAGAGGATCAACCAGACTTGTCATTGAGAGAACCTGTACCTCTCAATAAATAGCAAATTCCTCTATCTGACCCCACGTAGTCTTACCTCCTTTTTCAGTAAGAAATGGGTCATTCAATATCTGTGCTGTGCAATGAGGTGCCCATTAGTAATGTTTGGCTATTGCATTTAATATTAAATAAAAAATTTTAATGTAATTAATCACATTAGCCACATTTCATGTACTCAGAATCTATTGTGTAACCAGTGGCTACCTTACTGGGAGGTGCAAATATAGAACATTTATATCATCACAGAAAATTCTTTTGAACAACACTGCCAGAGAACCTAGGTAATCCTAGCCCCAGAGAATTCCAAGTCCAAGAGTGAAGGAAAAACCAAGGGTTGGAACAATGTATTCACCCCAGGGAGAGTTCCAGCTCATACTTGTAGGAAAAGGTTACCAATCATGGGGCTCTGGGCACCGACTGGCCTCTGTAGGTTTGTGATCTCTCATCAGGTTTTCTTCTTCATCTCTCCCCTGAACCATCAACTTTCAAATTTTATTTTATTTTCTGATTACAGTTTGCATCCAATACTATTCTGTTCCCTGCCAGGTGTGACTCAATGGATTGAGCACCAGCCTACGAACCCAAGTGTCGCTGGTTCGATTCCCAATCGGGGCACATACCCGGGTTGCAAGCCAGGTCTCCAGCCAGGTCCATAGCTGGAGGCAGGTGAAAGGCAACCATACATGGATGCTTCTCTCCCTTTCTTCCTTCTTCCCTTCCCCTTTCTCTAAAAATAATGAATAAAATCTTTTTTAAAAATACTTTTGAATTTTTTCAGATGTATAGCATAGCAGATAGACATTTATATTTTACAAAGTATTCCCTCTGATAATCAATGCCCACCTGGCACCACAGACAGTCACCACAACATTGTTGACTATACTTCCTATGCTTTATCTTACATCCCGGTGCCTATTTTGAAACTACCAATTAGTACTTAATCTCTTCACCTTTCAACCTTGTTTTAAATAATTACCATCATTCTCTGAACCAGCCCACTTCTTGCCTGCATCCTTACACCCGATGAGCCTTGGTCTAGCCTGAAACAACTCCCTCTCTCTGCTTCAAACCATTCCATCTCTATGCTTAGGCCAGTCTCTGTCTCTCGTATCAAAGTGTGTGGTTTCCTTCTCTTAAAGACACACCCTCCCTCAGCATCTCCATCAAGATGTGTTCTGGATTCTCTTGGCTTGGCCAAAAAGTCTATTTGGCTTTTCCCATAAAATAAAAGACACATTTTTCATTTTCACCAATAACTTTATTGATTTGGATATTTTGAGTATGTTGGCTATCTCCCACATGGTATAACATCGATCATTCTCAACGTCTCAATCACTGTGAACTTCACCTGGTCCACCTGACTGTGGGGCATCAGCCAGCAATAAATCTCCAGCATGAAACTTTACAAACTACTTTTGACACATTTGACCAGTCACAGCACCTTCTCCAAACACTGCACAAATTCTCTTCCCTTTCCTTTTTTTTTTTTTGTTTTTTTTTGTTGTTGTTGTTGTTGTTTTGCGTTTCAGCTGCATTTTTATAAGGAAGCCTCATTAAAGCAATCTGAGTTGAAAAATGATCATATAAAACCCCCTAAGCATCTGTGTTTTAAGTGGCTTAAATTTCTTGGAGTTTAAAGCTAACTGTGTGTTTCTTTCAACAATCTCTAATATTCAGAAAAGAGGAGAGGAAGTTGCAACATGATACTCTGTCACTCCCAAATTCTTGATTGTGTCTTTCCTCCAAACAAGAAAATCGCAGCATACGGGCACACTGCAGAGACACTGCATGTTTGGTTCCAGACCACCACAATACAGCGAGTATTGCAATAAAACAAGTAGTGCTGTCTCCGCTGGTGGAGGATCTCACCTTGACTTTGTTTAAAAAAAAAAAAAATCAAAATCAGTGAAGTGCACTAAAGCAAAGCACAATAAAATGAGGTGTGCCTGTACAACCTTATACAACCATCTAAATTAGGAAGTTAACACTGACCTTTGAGCTGTAAAACCTCATCCAGGTGTCCTCAATTATCTAACAGTGGCCTTCATAGCAAAGGATCCCGTCCCAAATTACGTGTTGTGTTTATTTGTTGTGTCTCTTTAGTCACCTTTAATATGAGTCCGTTCCTCAGCATTTGCTTAACATTGGTGATTTTAATGTTTTGAAGTTTATAGGTCAGCCGTTTGGGCCCTTAATTGGGGTTTGTGGTAGCCAAACTCCCAGGTGCCCCACAAAGATTATCTCCTGGTAGTCACATCCTTTTGTGGTCCCTCCCACTGTGAATCAGGTTACCCATGTGACCAGCAGAATAGTGAAGTGCGTTCTGTATGGCAGCTTCTGCTTTGGTCTCTTGCATCGCTTGCCCTGGGGAAAGCCAGCGACTGCATCACAGCAACACACAAATAGCCCTGTAGAGAAGCCCACATGGAGATGAGCTAAAGCATTTCATTAGCAGCCACATCAACTTGCCAGCCATGAGGATAAGCCACTTTGGAAGTGGATTTTCTTGCCACCTCTGGAGAACGTAAGCCAGAGCCGCCCATCTACACTGCTCCCAAATTCCTGGCCCCCCAAAATGGTGAAAGATAATAAATGCTGTTTATTTTTTATTTTTAAATTAAGTGTATTGGGGTGACATTGATTAGTAAAATTACATAAGTTTTAAGTGTACAATTCTACATAAATACATCATCTGTATGTTACATTGTGGGTTTACTGCCCAAAGTCAAATCTTCTTTCATCACTGTATATTTGACTCCTTTTACTCTGATAAATACTATTTTAATCCTCAAAGCTTGGGGGTAATTTTTATGCAGCAGTAGCTAATACAAGTTTGTCTGTTTTCTCATGGTTAGATAAAGCTACCCATCTTTGGCAGGCACGCCATAGTGCTAAAGCTATGTTCTTCTGATTGCATCCTGTATGTCATGTATGATTTCAGTTTGTCACATTACTGGCAATAAAAGTAGGCCATTTGGTTAAGGTGGTGTCTGCTATGCTTCTCCACTGTGAAGTTACTCTATTTGTATGTGTGTTATTAATAATTTGTGGGAAGTAACTGTGATGCCATGTGACTATACTGTGTCTCATCCAACTTTTGCTTTATTCATTATTAAAAAGAATACAAATGAATACAAACTTTAAAAAAAATAAAAAAATGAAAATATATCTGTATAGCTACTTGGGCTCCTATTTTATGAAATGAATTATAATCCATTATCACCATTTTTGTTGATCAAACCATGCCATAGTCAGCTAGTCAGAGCCCCTTCAACTAGCTTCTATGTCCTTCCTCATTTTTTGAGCACTTTGCAATTTGCTAACACCAAAAACTGTTCCCAGCACATCTAATACTTTCCTTGGCCAGTGCTTAAACTAGCCATATCACCAAAGAGGCATGATTTATTTGAGTGGAAAATGGTTTTTAGAAGTCAGGATCTGGGTGCTAGGTATACTCATTGCTCTTGGGGTGCCACTTCTTGTCCATCTTGATGGGTAGAGTTGGATAATATATTTATGTACTTACATATAAGTATTATATATAACCATGAATGTCTATTGCTACCTCCAATTCCAGTCAAATGCCCTTGGATTTTAGTTTTCTTTAACTCCATTTTCTAAGAGTGAGAAAACTAACTCCTGTTATTCTTTTTTCTTTTTCTTTTTTTTTTTAAAGATTTTATTTCATTATTTTTTTAGAAAGAGGGGAAGGGAGAGAGGCAGAGAGGGAGAGAGACATCAAAGTATGCTTGTGTTTCACCTGCCTCCAGCCACAGACCTGACTGGAGACCTGGTTTGCAGCCTGGTTATGTGCCCTGGCTGGGGAATCGAACCTGCGATCTTTGGGTTCACAGGTCGGCGCCTTATCCACTGTGCTACCAGCCAGGACCATAAATCCTGTTATTCTTAACATGATTTGATCAATCCCCATACCAATTTCATTTTCACCCCTCAGTGCCTCCCTCCTCCCAACCTGGATGCCTTCTTCACTCCTTCTAGGTTCCTACCTACACACCAGGAATAAATATCCTTTTCCACCAATATGGGAGATTAGATATGCCAAAGGACCCTTGATTTCAGTTTCCTATTGGTATGTAACAAGACACCCCAAATTGTAGTGACTTAAAACAAAAATACTTTATTATCTCTCACAATTCTGTGGACTGGCTGAGAGGGTCTGTTCGTCTCACCTGAACTCATGTGGCTGCTTTCAGTGGGTGGACTGGGCTGAGAATAGCCATTCTCAGGCATCCTCACTCACACGTCCGAGGTCTCAGCTGAGATGTCTCAGCCACTCTTCTCATGTGCCCTTTCTTTCATCTAGGACAACATCATGTGTTTCTGGAACTGTTCCAGCAAAGCAAAAGCCAAAAGGCCTTTCAAGTCACTTATACCACATCCCATTGTCAAAGCAAGTCACAGCATAGCCCATGTCCAAGAGGCAGGAAACAGATCTCCCTGTTTGATGGCAGGAGACCGAGGAGCAGAGTTACATGCAAAGGAGTGCCAACACAGGTGGCATAATTCATTGGAGGCCATTAGTGTAATAATTCACCACACTTTCATAATTAAATGGTAAAAATGTCAGTAAAGAGATATTTTTTTAAAAGAAAACAAAAAACAGTATTCTAAATGTTTCTCTGAACAGGAAAGAACATAGAGAACCCACAAAGCCCTAAACAAAGTGCAAACATGAACCTTGGGAGACAAGCATCTCTTTTTCCCTAAGATTTTCTGCCAACACTGGAGAATTTATCTTAATAGCCATATGGGGCATGAGGAATAGAAGGCAAAAGCTATAGGAAGCAAGAAATCAAATGTGAGACCCTTCTACAAAGCTGGGATCCAACCTTAGTGTCAGAATGAGAAAAACAATCTCACTGGTAAAAAGACAGCAAGAAAAACTTGCCTGCATATCCTATCCTTGTTGCTAAATGTTGTAAAAAGGAATCATCTGAAAATCTGTAACCACACACTGAACATCACGTGGGTTTACAAAGTTTTCTGAAGAGAAAAATGCAAGCTACTGGACGTTATTTAAAGTGATCTCCTATTGTTAAATGCCCCTAGTTGACTGAGGGGTGCAGGTGTAATGAACTCTTCCCTGGAAAAATTGTAACTCAATCCAGGCCTCCAAGAGTTCCTGCAGATGAAGTTCCAACAGAAATTAAAAAAATTCAGTGTATAACTCAATTACAAAACATACTAAGCAAGAGGCAAGGCATCATGTATGAGAACCGGGAGACAAAATGGCAGAAATAGAGCATTTATGCATTCGGATGATAGACTATAAGACTGAGGCTTTGAAGTAACTAAGTTTAATATGTGTTATGGACTGAATTGGCTCTCCCTAGAACTTACAGGTTCCAGCCCTAACCTCCAGTGTGGCAGTATTTGAAGTAAGGAAGTAACTAAGGTTAAATAAGGTCAAAAGGGTGGGGCCCTGACAGGATTAGTGTCTTTGAGAAAAAACATCAGAGGGCTTACTTTGCCTCCCCCATCTGAGGACTCTTTGAGAAGGTGCCATCTGGAAGCCAGGAGGAGAGCTCTCACCAAGAACCTGACCATTCTGGTATCCTGATCTTGGGCTTCCTGCATCCAGGCTGTGAGAAAATACATTTCTGTGGTTGAAGCCACCCAGTCTGTGGTATTTTGTTATGGCAGCCTGAGCTGACTAATATAATATGTTTAAATAAATACAAGACAAGCTTAAAATATGAGCATGGAATAACTTGGCAAAACTGAGAAAAGTTTACATAGAAATACTCAAAATTAAAATCTAAGTAGTTGAAGGTAAAAAACACATTTGAAGAATGAGTTCCACCACTGAAGACAGAATTAGTGAGCTGGATGAGTTTATATGGAATATAAAGAGACTGAAATGTGAGAGGTTAATAAGATATGGTAGGTATACAGGGGTGGGCAAAAGCAGGTCTACAGTACATGTACAGGTTAGGATTATTACAATAGTTTTATTAACTCAGAAGAATGTCACAATGATGCGGTAAACCTCCGTTGCCCACCCCTATAGTGAGACCTCTAGCCAAAGAGAATGGAGATGGGAAAACTGCTGGTTGGAATGTAAAATGGTACAGTGACTTTGGAAAAGAGTTTGACAGTTCCTCAAAATCTTAAACATAGTGTTAGCATATGACATAAAAATTTCACTGCTAAATACTAGCAATAAAAACATATATCCACACAAAAATGTATATGGAAATGTTCACAGCAGCAAATTTAAAATAGCGAAAAAGTGGAAACAACCCAAATGATGAATGGATAAATAAAATGTGACATATCCATACAATAGAATATTACTTGGCAATAAAAAGGAACAAAGTAGGGCTTTATATAGCAACATGAATGAATCTCAAAAATATTATGGTAAGTGAAGTAAGCCACTAACAAATGATCACATATTGTTGGATTCTGTTTACGTGAAATGTCCAGAATAGGTAGACCTATAGGAAAAGAAAGTAAATTAGTGGTTTCCTAGGACTAGGCAAGAGTAGATAGAGATGGGAATGAGTGCTAACAGGTATAAAGATTCTTTTGGATGAAGTGTTCTAAAATTAGTTTATGGTCAAGGTGCACAACTTTAAATATACCAAAAATTGTGGAGCTAAACAATTTTGAGCTTTGTGGCATACTCGCTAAATACCAATAAAACTGTTTAAAGATAGTGAAGAAAACAGGAAAGAGGTGATATTCAATTTCATAATAACTGATAATTTTCCAGAAGTTTGCAGACATATATCTTTAAATACAACAATTCCAATTAATATGAAGCAGGATAAATAAAAACAAAAGCCATATCTATACACATCATCACATAACTGAAGAACACCAAAGGAAAAGAGGTGAAATATTTAAAACATCCAGAGACCAAAGACATATCCTCTATAAAGGAGGAACATTGATTGCTTTCTGAGTTCTTAACAGCAGATCTGATGAAAGCTAAAAGACAGAATATCATCTTTATTGTGCTGAGAGAAAAATGGATGATCATTCTAAAACATATATTTATGTATATTTTTATATTTTTTATAGTTCAGGAATGGGTTAGAAATTATTAAAAACTTCAGACAGATACAAATATGAGCACTTATACCACCCACAGACATTCACCAAAAGAAATCTACAGGATGTACCTCAGCCAAAAGGAAAAATGAACCCATATGGAAATCTGAGGAGCATGAAGGAATCATGAATGTATTTATAAATATGTCAGTAACTCTAAGCAAATATTGTATAACACTTTTAAAATACATTGTTTAATTTGTGAGGAAATACCAACTAGAATTAAGATATTGGACAGCAATATCATATAAGGTGAGGGATGAGTTCATATGTCCTAAGATCCTTGATTCCTGGTCTCCTGCCAGCCAACTCACCACATCCAACTTGGATTGGGGAGCAATTTGTTTTTCAGTAAATCCACTGATTTGTCCAGATTCACTCTCACTTTCTCCCTTTAACTGCCACATTCCAATCCCTTGCCAGATGCTACTGGCAGATATCAGTGAATGACTGAGTAGGCCTGTTGGAGCAGTTTTCTCTTTAACTAATAAAAAGTTTAAACAGGCCTATGCAAGGGTCATGTTCTTAAGACGATCTTCATTCCAAAAGTGTTTTTTTCTATTAAAAGGCTTTATTATTTTTTATTAAAAAATGAAGCATGTTCATTAAATTTTAAATAATTAGGAAAAACATAAAAAAATAAGTGTCACTCATTGTACCATATCATAAAAACAGTCAGTATTTTTTTAAAACATTTTTAAAAGATTTTTTTAAATTCATTATTTTTTTTTTAGAGAGAAGGGCAGGGAGGAAGACATCAACGTATAGTTGCCTTTCACCTGCCTCCAGCTGGGGACCCGGCTGGAGACCTGGCTTGCAACCTGGTTATGTACCCTGACTGGGAATCAAACCAGCGACCTCAGGGTTCACAGACCAGTGCCAATCCACTGAGCCACCAATCAGGGCTTAAAATACATTTTAAAGTGTGCATAAAACACAACAAATAAGCTAATGTAACAAGTAGTTACATTTCCACCACTCAAAACTGAAAATTGCTAACATTTCATTGTATTTAAACTAAGATAGATTATAGAGGCCCAAATATTTCATATCTAAATAGTCAATATCGAAATTAAGTCAACAAACTAAGCATGTCTTACTCTCCTACACTGACAAATGTATTTTCATGACAAAAATTATAAATCTATACTTTTTTAAGACTAAAAATTTAATAAATTACAAAGATAATTTTAATTATTACTGTGCATGTGTGGGAGTTGGCTGATGGGTTTGTTTTATTGAGGTGCTTAATAACTAGAATGTATAATTTTAATGAATAAATTATGTATTTTCACAAAATTTATTTTTCTTGCCTTCATTTCAGCAAAATCACTTATGGGACTAATACAGAAAATTTTTTACATATGTTGTCTTCTCTTGATTATAATGCTAAAGTAGACAACTTTTCTTGGGTCATTTGGGTTCTTAGATAATTTTTTGTTATGTTCATCTAGGACATGTATCAGCTGGAATTATTAGTAACATTTTTAAAATATTTATTTATTTTTAGAGAGAGGGACAGAGAGGGAGAAAGAGAGGGAGAGAAACATCGATGTGTGATTGCTCTCATGCACCCCCAACTGGGGACCTGGCCTGCAACCCAGATGTGTGCCCTGACTAGGAATTGAACTGGTGACCCTTTGGTTCACAAGTTGGCTGGCCAATCCACTGAGCCACACTAAGCAGAGCTCAGTGAAATTCTTAAAATTTCAGATACAAAACAAATTTTACATATCATCTTTGTTGAATATGATTATTTTATGAGGAGTAACCATCACAAAATATATGTAAAAGGTGTTAAGATTTTCATATTATTATTATTTACATGATTCTGTCTCATAAAATATTTTCATATAATAAGGCAAAGAATTGTTGCCATTCTTTACATATGTTCATCTTACAGCACTGGGCACAAATCCCAAGTGAAGACTTGTGTGCATGTTTTAAAAATATATTTGTATATTTGTGTTTGTGATTATGTGAGAAAATTTAAAGGCAAGGCCAAAGAAAAACAAATGTTTCCTACGTGTAAGGGCGATACACATCTAAAGTTTTAACCTTTTCATAAACCAATTACTAAAATTCTGCAACACACACAAAAATATATTTTTTGGCACTCTGACAAAAAAAAAAGGTATAGTTTTTATTGATCACAAAAAATAATTACCCATTCTTTTTGCTCCAAAGTGACTTCATATTAAATCAGGTGCCTATACTTGTGTATAAGGATTTCTGGTACCAAGAATTAACCAGTCAGCCCTGGCCAGGTGGCTCAGTTGGTTGTAGCATCCTCCAGTACACAGAAAGGTTGCAGGTTTGATCCCTGGTCAGGACACATAGGTTGAGGGTTCAATTCCTGTTTGGGTTGGGGTACATACAGGAGGCAGCCAATCCATGTTTGTCATTTTCCTCTCACATCAATGCTTCTCTCTCTCTCTCTCTCTGTCTCTCTCTCCATCTCAAGTCAATGAGCATGTCCTCAGTTGAGGATAGAAATGAAAATTAAAGTAATTAACCAATCAGATGCAACTTTACTATGCTACATGGCCAATAAGATGCAATTCTATTATATGACCTATAAACTTATGGTTTAAGACAGGGTATTCACAATGGATAGCTACTATTTTCTTCCTTTCTTTCTTTCCTTTTTTTTTTTTTTTTTTTTTTTTTAATTTGACAAAGTAAGGGAAAAGAGTTCAGAAGTCCTAAATAGTCAGGTATTGCAGATTAAAACATTTTTGGAACACTGATTGAAAATCACTGTTATAAATGAAGGAAACAAAAGATTACTAATCAAATTCAGAACTTTTTTGATGTTTCTTTCCAATTTCATTCTCCCTTTCACCTCAGAAGCCACCACCACTATGAGTTTGGTGTAGATATTGCTAGGTATCTTTTGTATATATTCATAGATACTTGAATTATTTTTTGGAGTTTGTTTTTAAATTTTTAAACATGACATAATGCTATATCATTTTCTGAAACTAGTGTTTTGAAATTAAATTTCTGAGATATATCCATGTTACATATAGGGATCTATTATTTGTTTAATGCAGATTGTATCATATTATCATATCTTACCCAATTTTGTATTGATGAACCTTCTTCAAATTGATATTTTTAATGTAATTATGTATCTATCTTGAAGAACATTCACAACAATACAAAACAACTCTTCATTGTCCATTTTAAATGCTGCGTATTTCATTTTATGGGTGTAGCTTATTGAATGCCCATTTGAAATAGCATAATAAATGACCTTGAATATACTTTATTTGGTATTTATGTGTGTATATCTCCAATAAATATTCTCAAAAGTGGGATTACTGTGCCAAAAGATATGTATATTTTTAGTTTTAATAGATAATGCCAAGTAACTTTTCACAGAGGTTGCAGCAATTTCTATGCTCACTAACAAGGTAAAATTCCTGTTTATCTCATCCTTAAAAATTAAAGTTCTCATCTTAACTAATGTAATAGATTTTTAAATCTGGTTATCTCCTTGAATATTTTTTATTATGAGTAAGTTTAAATAATATGTTGATATTTGTATAGCCAACTCTGTTTCTTTTTCTGTAAATGGTTCATATATTTTGCCCATTGTTCTATTAGATTTTGGGGTTTATATTCTAGTTAACTTGTATAAGTTTATTATGTATTTGAGGAATTGACCATTTGAAACAGAAGTTGCAAATACATTTTCCCAAATTTATAGTTTTTGACTTTGTGATGGATACTATTTTAGTGAACCACACTTACCGGTCTTTTATGGTTTTGTTTGTTTTTAATTTTTTAATACAGGGGAAGGAAGGGAAAAATAGAGGGAGAGTAAAACCCATGCAAGAGAGCAATATTGATGGGTTACTTCTTGTATGCGCCCAGGCCTGTGCCCTTACTGGTAATAGAACAAGCAACCTTTCACTTTGTGGGACAATGCCCAACCAACTAAACCACATTGGTTAGGGCTGGCTTTTGTATTTTATATCATATTTAGGAAGGCCTTCCCTACAATTTTTAATTTTATATATATACAGGGTGGGGCAAAAGTAGGTTTATAGTTGTGAGTACCGGAAATAGTTTATCCTTGAATTAGTTATTAATTATTGCATTATTTTCCATATAAACAATTGTAAACCTACTTTTTCCTCATCCTGTATATATATACATATATATAGTTATATACATATGTCTCTATATATAATAGTTTATAATGACAGAGATAGTTCTAGTTTTTATAAAACAAAGATTTGATCTATCCAAAATTCATCTGGTATGTAAGGCAAGCACTCAAGTTAATTTTTTTCCCAGGCGGCCACTTTCTTGTCCCAATAACACAGTTAAATACTCTTGTTTTACCTACAGGTATGTAAGTGCCATTTTATGATATAAATTTCCATATTTGGGAATCTATTTCTGAGTCCTTTATCATTAGGACACTGATCTGTTTGTGTACGAGGTCTGTACCAAAAGTATCGAGCCAATGTGTCAATATAATTAAAACAGTTTGCACTCAATGCTTTCAGGACTGACCTCATACTCCTACACAAACTCTACATTTTTAAAATTAGTATAAATTTATGTAGATTTGTATGTGAGGGATTTTTTCCTATTGAACTATAACTTATATACCATAAAATACACAAATCTTAATTTTATAGCTAAAATAAGGGTTTACTTTACATAAACCCATCTAAAGACCACTAGGATCAGAATATAGAATGTTTCTAATAGCCCGGAAGTGTATCTTAATACTCCTTCCCTGCCATCCTCAAAATGTAACCATTATACTGCTGTCAATCATTGTTGATTATCTTTACCTGTTCTTGAGTTTTACATATATGGAACCATACTAGCTTTCCTCTTTTGTGTCTATTTGTTAGCTCAGCATTATGTCACAAAGATGTATACATTTCATTGCATTAAGCAGTAATTAGTACTTTTTCATTGGTATAGAATTCCATTCTGTGGAAAATCAGAATTTGTTGATCTACTTCACTGTTGGTATACATTAATGTGTGTTCTGGTTTGGGGATATTGTGAATAATTTTTAATATCCTTGGACATGTTTTTGATGGATATAAACAATTATTTCTGTTGAGTACATGCTCAGGGATTGAATTACTAGGTCCTAGAGTCTAAGTTTATTCAGTTTGAATAGACACTTTCAAACAGTTTTCCATAGGGGTTATAAAACTTTGAACTTCCTCAATAATGTATGAACATTGCAGTTACTACACATTAGCATTAACACTTGTATGCACTGAATTTTTGGAGGAAGAGTATAATAGTATCTGATTATGGTCTTAATTTTCATTTCCCAGATTTTTGATGATACTGTGCAACTTTTTATTTATTTACTAGAAATTTGGTCATACTCTTTTTGTGAGCTTATTTAAATGTTAGCTCATTTATTTGTGTGTGTGAAATGTATCTAAATTTTTACTTGGTAGTTTTCTATATTATATAGTTTGTAGAGGATTTCTTTGATGGATATGTACACTGCCTTTTGCATCTTACTTACTCAGTGCTGTGATTTGATAGGAAATATATATTTTTAAAGATTTTATTTATTATTTTTCAGAGAGAGGGGGGAAGAGAGAGGCAGAGAGGGAAAGAGACATCAATGTATGGTTGCCTTTCACCTGCCTCCAGCTATGGACCTGGCTGGAGACCTGGCATGCAACTTGGTTATATTGCCCTGGCTGGGAATCGAACGAACCAGCGACCTTTGGGTTTGCAGGGCAGCACCTTATCCACTGTGCCACCAGCCAGGGTCATAGGAAATAGTTAATGAGTTTCAATTTATTATTGGCTTTGCCCAGAAGTTTGTTGGTTTTCTTCCCCCTATAAGATGGCTTTAGTAGCACTTAGTTGTCTTTAACTTCATTCAAAATAATTTTGTTAGGCTATATTGCGACAGCTGTCCTACCAGTGTACGTTTAAAAAACACTTATCAAGATTGGTAAATTTTTGTGTAGCCATTTTAATATTGAAAGTGGAAGAAAATAAGCAACATTTTGGGCTTATTATACTTTATTATTTCAAGAAAGGTAAAAATGCAACTGAAACTCAAGAAAAAGATTCGTGCAATGTCTGGAGAAGGTGCTGTGACTGATCTAAGTCAAACGTGGTTTGCAATGTTTCGTGCTGGAGATTTCTCGCTGGAAGATGCCCCCTGGTCAGTCGTGTAGGCCAGTTGAAGTTGATAGAATCAAATCGAGAATTAACTGAGGACAATCAACATCATAACTCATGGGAGATAGCCATCATACTTAAAATATCCAAATCAAGCATTCGAAATCATTTGCACAAGCTTGGTTCTGTTAATCACTTTGATGTTTGGGTTCCACAAAAGTTAGGCAAAGAAAACCTTCTTGACCATGTTTCGTATGATTCTCTATTTAAATGTAACGAAAATGTTCTGTTTTGAAAACAAATAGTGATTGGTGATGAAAAGTGGTTACTTTACAATAATGTGGAATTGAAGAGGTCATGGGCAAGCAAAATGAACTATCACCAACACCACCAAAAGGGTGGTCTTCATCCAAAGAAGATGATGTTGTGTATGTGGTTGGATTGGAAAGGAGTCATGTATTTTGAACTCCTTTCAGAAAACAAGACAATTAATTCCAGCAAGTAGTGCACCCAATTACACCAACTGAAAGCTGCACTCCATGAAAAGTATCCAGAATTAGTCAATAGAAAATGCATGATCTTCCATCAGGATAATGTAAGACCTCATGTTTCTTTGATGCAAAAACTGTTATAACTTGGCTTGGGAGTTCTGATTCATCCGCTCTCTTAACCAGACATTGCACCATTGGATTTCCCTTTATTTTGGTCTTTATAAAATTACCTTAATGAAAAAAATTCAATTATCTGGAAGATTGCAAAAGGTACCTGGAGCAGTTCTTTGCTCAAAAAATAAAAAGTTTTGGGAAATGGAATTAGGAAGTTGCCTGAATGATGTCAAAAGGTAGTGGAATAAAATGGTAGATATATTGTTCAATGAAGTTATCAGTGAAAATGAAAATTATGTCTTATTTTTACTTAAAAACAAAACGTACCTTTCAGCCAACCCAATATATTTTCCTTCTTAGTAGTTATAATTGATAGTGTTTTTAATTTTCATTTTTATTTGTTCAGTTTTAGTCTGTAGAAATACAATTCATTTTTGTGATTTGACCGTGTATCCTGTGTCCTTGAAGAGGTCACATTAATTTTAGGAGGCTGGGTTTTTTGTTGTTGTTGTTGTTTTAAGGTTGCTTGGTATTTTCTGTGTTAATCATTATGTCATCTGAAAATAGGGACAGTTTATTTCTTCCTTTCCAATTTGTGTGCCTTTTATTTATTTTTCATTACCTTACTGTGTTGGTTAGATCTGTCAGTATTACATTCAACAAGTCAACAAGAGCAAGAAGAGCAAATATCTTTGTCTTGTTCTTGAATTTAGGGGGAAAGCATTCAGTCTTCCACCATTAAATACATTAACTGTACAGTTTCTTATAGGTACTCTTTCAAGATGAGGAAGGTCCTTTTTATTCCTAGTTTGCTCGGTGTTTTTTTTTTTGTTTGTTTGTTTTTAAGATTTTATTTATTATTTTTTTTAGAGAGAGGGGAAGGGCGAGAGGCAGAGAGGGAGAGAGACATCAATGTATGGTTGCCTTTCACCTGCCTCCAGCCATGGACCTGGCTGGAGACTTGGCTTGCAACCTGGTTATGTGCCCTGGCTGGGAATCAAAGCAGCGACCTTTGGGTTCGCAGGCCGGCACCTTATCCACTGTGCCACCAGCCAGGGCTTGCTCAGTGTTTTCATCACACAGAATCTGAAAGTTGTCAAATGTTATGTTTTTGTTGCAACTGATATGATCATGTGGTTTTTCTTTATTGACCTGTTAATAAAGTAGTTACATTGATTGACTTCTGACTATTGAAATGGTTTATATGTTTTAAAATTTTCTCCATAATATATTATAGTTGTCAATGTAGAAATCATAAACATCTTTCTTTAGATTTATTCCTTTGTCTTTGATGCTTTTGCCTCCAAGTAGTGTTACTTCTTTAATTTCATTTTTGAAATATTTATAGGGACGTACAATAAAGTTGTTTTCAACATTGACTTTGTGGAATAAAATTGTTTGCAACATTGACTTCATATCCAACAATGTACTAAATTTACTTATTTCAATATTTTTTTCCTGTAGATTCTTTTCTATTTTTTATGTATTCACTCATGTTTTTATGAATAAGAATTATTTTAGTTTTTTTTTTTTAATCTCTTTATTGGGTTTTCTAGCTTTTTTGCATTGGCTAGAATCTTTAGTTCAAAACTGTATAAAAGTGGTGTTTTATTTCTAATATCAGTGGGGAAACATTCACTATTTCGCTTTTGAGTAGGATTTCAACTATAGATTTGTATGGGTTTTTTTCCATATGCAAAATTCAGAATCAACTTTTCAAATATTCTTTGGTCCCTATATGCATTATGAAGACCTGCTATTGTAAACTCAGAGGCCAGTTAGGAAAAACCTAAACAATAGAAAACAAGCGAAGTAATTTACATTTTTCCCCCATCTTGTGAGGACATGAAATGCAGTACAGGTAATCCCCATATAACACTGTATAGGTTCCTTTAAAGTGCAGTGTTATGCAAATCCTTGTTATATGAAACAAAAATCTAGTATGAAAAAGGGGGTTAGGTTCCAAAAATTTTTAAAGCACACTATTATATTTTTATAATTAAGAGAAATATCTTTACTAAAACAATTTTCACCAAAAGCATAACATATTAATATGTATTAACTAATGTATACATTTTTCTATATAGATGGGGTTGTTGCTTCATTTAAATCTAAGGTTTTTGCGACAGATGATACTCTTCCCCACTTTTTGAAATGATCTAAAATCTGTAATGTTTGTTCTAGTGAGATGAAGTATCTTTTAAAAGGTATTTTTTAATTTCCACCAGACATAGTTCAGGGCTACCAATTAATTCACAAAAATGAAAAACATAATTATCATTTCTTTAAAAAAGGTTGTATAGCACTCGTCCCCAAAAGTTTAAATCTATGTACAATGTAGTAAAGAGAAAACACAAAGTTTTTAAACATATGTACTTAATACTCCATGAACAAAATGCATGTAAAATTTTAATAAGTTTTCAAATTCTGCATGCAAATCTGATGTGACATTCATGCTCTAATGAAAAATTTCAAATGAGATACCTTTTGCTCTTAAAAGATCTTATTGCATTCCATGTTTTTCAGAGATTACACTAATTTCAAATGAGATATTTTTGCTCTTAAAAACTCTTATTATGCTCTGTGGTGTTTGGGGATTTTTCTAATTCTCAAACCATATTAGAGTGAAACCGTGTTCTAGGATGCCATGTTATACAAGGATTTCCCCAGATCTCGAACCATGTTAGAGTGAAACCACATCATGGAAGTGCAGTGTTATATGGGGGTTACCTGTATTTACTAACAAAGACAACTGACATTCTTCTTTTACTTTTATTAGCATGTTTTTGTTGCTGAATTTACTCCCGGACTATAAATTTTTATTTCTTCAGTTTCTTCTGAGGCATCTTTTTCTTATGTGTAACGTCCACTTCTGGTTTAGGAACCATCTGCTCCTTTCCAGTGAGGATCATCTCAGCATGGCAGGGAGAGCTCACGTATGGGTTAATCCTCCCATGAGCCCTGTAAGGTCAGCACCACTCCTAGAGAGCTTTGTTCACTGCCTGTGCTCAATGACAGAGAATCTACATCTGAACCCTTCAGTTCAGCACTACTGTCTGCGTTTTTTTAAGCATGTGCAGCAAAAATTCAGCACTCTTTTGGGCCACAGACCCTGTGTCCAGCCCAACTGTTGGCCTGAGCATACCTACCAGCTATCCCATTGTAACAACAAAATGGCACATGTTTCTTCTGTAAAGTGACATCCATCAGTTACTTGGTGGCTTTTCACATGTGCATACCTTTGTTAATCAAGACAGTGTCACAAGTGTTCTTGAAGTGAACACTAAGATTTAAGCCTCTTGATTTGCATGATTTTGTGAGATTTTTTGGATCAAGTGAATAGTGAACTATTTTCAGGTCACCTCAGGCCACTTAATGGAAAGAGCTCCTGTGGGAGTAATTTACTTTTTTCCCACTGAAAAATGCTTTATTTATTTTTAAAGGAATATATTTTATATTCTGATTGAGAATGTAGCAAATGTTTAAATAAAATGTTTTTAAAGAGCTTTCAATCCAAGTAAAATTTTCATAGAGGAAAATGCACAGACCTTAAAGTATGTAATTAAATGAATTTTAATATACTCATATATCCAGTCCCCTAATTAAGATTTAAAACATTTTACACCCATCCCCAATTTTATCTTGCCTCTTTTCAGTCACTACACACAGCATATAGACAACTATTAGTCTGATTTCTGTCATGGTTTTAGTTTTGTCTGTTCTGAAAGTTCACATACATTGAACTGTAGAACATGTGTTCTTTTGTGTTTGCTGTATTTATTCAGCAAAATATTTTTACTATACCATAATTACCATAAATTTTTACTTATTCTCTTATTTGATTTGGGCTCCCTCTAGTTTAGGGGTATAATAAATTAAACCACTGTAAACATTTCCATACAAGTCTTTTTGTGAACCTAAATTTTAGTTTTTGTTGGGATAATACCTAAGACAGGAACTTGTTGAGTTATAGATTAAGTCTATGTTTAACTATATTAAAAATAAACTTCAAAACAGTTTATAATAGTGGTAGTGCTGTTTTCCATTACCACTAGCAATATATGAGTTCCAAATGTTCCATATCCTCATCCTCAATGTTTTGTATTACTCTTTTTAACTTTTAGTGCTTTCTTTTCTCTCTCTCTTTCTCTTTATCAGATTAGGGAAGTTCTCTTCTATTTCTAATCTATGAGATTGTATCTGTTGAAATACTTGTATAATTCTCATTTATTTTTAATGTGGTGATATATTAATTGATGGGGGTTTTTTAGTCTTTTTTTAAAAAAAGATTTTGTTATTTTTAAAGAGAGGGGAAGGGAGAGAGGCAGAAAGGGAGAGAGACATCAATGTATGGTTGCCTTTCACCTGCCTCCAGCTATGGACCTGGCTGGAGACCTGGCTTGCAACCTGGTTATGTGCCCTGGCTGGGGGATTGAACCAACAACTTTTGGGTTCACAGGCCAGTGTAATTGATGGCTTTTAAAAAGATTTTATTTATTTATTTTCAGAGAGAAGGAAGCGGGGAGAAAAGAGGGAGAGAAACATCAATGTGTGAGAGAAACATCAGTTGGTGGCCTCTCTCATGCCCCCAATCAAGGACCTGGCTAGAAACCCAGGCATGTGCCCTGACTGGAACTCCAACCAGTGACCTATGGTTCACAGGCCAGCCCTCAATCCACTGAGCCACATCAGCCAGGGCTATTTATTCATTGATATTTTAATAAATTTACTAAAGCACAATGTAAATACTTTAAATTCACCTATTTCAAATGTACAGTTTGACGAGTTTTAGGAATTGTAAACTGTCGTGCAACCACTACCACCCCAAAAGTTTCCTGTTCCCCTTTGTACTTCATTTCTATTCTTATTTCAGACTCTAGGCAACCTCTGCAATGCTTTCTGACTGTATCATTTTATTATTTTTAGAAATTCTATATAAATGGAATCATAGAATATGAAGCCTTTTAAGCCTTTTTTTGTGTTCTGTCCCACATGGCAAGGACTGAAGCCTCCTGCCATCACCCATGTAAACAAGCCTTCTTCACAGCAGGTTATCTGTCTCCATCAAACCTCAGCGGACTTCTTGACTGTAGCCTCATGAGAGACTCTGAGATCCAAATCTACCCATCAGAGCAACTTTCTAACTCTTGAGCCATAGTAAGTACAAGGTAAATAATATTTTTGTTTCAACCATTAAGTATTGAGGTCATTCATTATTCAACAATAGATAACTAATAAATACACTTGCATTCCTGGAACAAGTCTAATTATCCTTTGTACATATCCCTGAATTCAATTTGCTATTATTTTATAGAGAATTACTGCATTTAGTTTCATAAGACTGTGATTTATAATTTTCCTTCTTGTAATGTCCTTTTCAGATGTTGTTATCAAGATTATGTTGACTCATGAAGTGAGTTAGGAAGTGTGCTTACATTTTTATGATCTTAAGACATTTTTGGCCCTGGCTGGTGTGGCTAAGTGAATTGAGCACTGGCCTGTAAACCCAAGGATGACTGGTCTGATTCCTAGCCAGGGCACATAACCAGGTTGCAAGCCAGGTCTCCAGCCAGGTCCCCAGCTGGAGGCAGATTTAAGGCAACCATACATTGATGTTTCACTCCCTTTTTTCCTCCCTCTCTTCACCTCTCTCTCTTTAAAAAAAAAAAAAATCTTAAAAAAAGTAGTTTTTATAAAATTAGTAATATATGTTTTAGAAGAATATAGGAGTGAAACATTTAAACCAGGGGGTTTTCTCTTGAGAAAGTTTTACAATTACAAAAGGAATTTTTTTTAAAGATATGGAACTATTCAAAATTTCTGTTTCTTATTTCAGTTAACTTTTGTTTGTACAGGAAGTAATCCATTTTAATATGGTTATCAAATTCATTGCTATGAAGTCATTCTTAATATCTCTTGTATTATAAGATCTGTAGACTTTTAAAACATTTTAGTTTGTGTTCTTCCTCATTCTCCCATTAATTTTCTATGTATTTATTGGTTTAAAAAAATTTTTAAAGAACTTTAGACTTTGCAATGTTTCTATATCATATGTTTGTTTCACATTTTATTAATTTCTGCTCTTCATTATTGACTTTCTTTCTACTTTATTTGGGTTAATTTCCCATTGTTTTTCTAGTCTTAAAAGTTGGAAACAACCCTGGCTGGTAGCACAGTGGGTAAGGTGCCGGCCTGCGAACCCAAAGGTCGCAGGTTCAATTCCCCAGCCAGGGCACATAACCAGGTTGCAAGCCAGGTCTCCAGTCAGATCTGTGGCTGGAGGCAGGTGAAAAGCAACCATACATTGATGTCTCTCTCCCTCTGCATCTCTCCCTTCCCCTCTTCCTAAAAATAATAATGAAATAAAATCTTAAAAAAAAAAAAGTTGGAAACAAGGCCCTGACTGGTGGCTCAGTGGATAGGTGCCACCCTGAGAACCCAGAAGTTGCTGGTTTGATTCCCCAGCCAGGGCACGTAACCAGGTTGCAAGCCAGGTCTCCAGCCATAGCTGGAGGCAGGTGAAAGGCAACCATACAGTGACGTTTCTCTCCTTTTTTCTCTTCCTTCCTGTCCTTCTATCTAAAAATAATGAATAAAATCTTAAAAAAAAAAGTTAGAAACATAATTTATTTTCAGCCTTTTTTGGTAATACATTCATTTTTAAATTGTCTCTAGGCACTGCATTAGCTGCTACCTACAATTTTTATATGTAGTATCTTTTGTTATAGCCAGTTCAAAATGTTTTCTAATATTGTGATTTATGAATAATGGCTCTTTATTTACTTATTTAAATAATTTATTTTAAAATTTTATTCATTATTTTTAGAGAGATGAGAAGGGAAGGAGGGGTAAAGGGAAAGAAGCATCACTGTATGGCTGTCTTTCACCTGCCTGACTTGACTGGAGACCTGGCTTGCAACCTGGATATGTGCCCTGACTGGGAATTGAACCAGGGACACTTGGGCTCACAGGCCAGTGCTCAATCCACTGAACCACACCAGCCAGGGCATATTTATTTATTTTTAATGAAATACTTTAAAAAAATTGATTAGAGACAGAGAAGAAGGGAGAGAGAGAGATCGATTTGTTTTCTACTTATTTATGCATTCATTGGTTGATTCTTGTATCTGCCCTGACCAGGAACCAAAACCCACAACCTTGGCATATAAGGATGATGCTCTAACCAACTGAGCTACCTGGCCAGGGCATCCATAGGCTATTTAAATAGGTGCTTAATTTTCAATTATCTAGGCATTTTCTAATAATCTTTTCTAAAATTGATTTAAAACCTAAATTGACTGTATTCGGAGAATATATTCTATAATCTTGCTATTCAAAGTGTGGTTCATGAGCCCAAAACCGTCACTATTTGAGAGTTTGTGAGAAATTTTCAAATCTACATTTTGTCAAGATTCCGGTTGATAATTTATACTGGTTAAACTTTGAGGAGCACTATTCCATATTATTTCAATTTTGTGAAATGTGTTCAGACTTGCTTTATGATTCATTATATAGTCTGTTTTGGTCTATGTTCCATCTGCACTTGAAAATAATGCACCTTGTGTAGTGATTTGATCTGTTATTCTATTCTATAAATGTCTATTAAGTCAAGGTGGTTAATCATACATTTCAAACCTTTTATGTCCTAACTCAGTTTTTGTTTGCTGTTCTACAACTTCCTAAAAGAGGCTTATTGAAATTTTCAGCTGCAATGATGGATTTGTGTAGTTCTTCTTTTAGTTTTATTAATTTCTGCTTTAAATATTTTGAAATTATGTTATTAAGTGTGTGCATGTTTAGAGTTTTTTAATTATTCTGTTTACCTTTTTATATAAGAAATTTCCACTTTACCTTTAGTAATACTTTTTTTTCTCAGAGTCCTATTTTATATTTTAAAAACTATATATGTAGATATATATTTATATATTCATTTTCTTTGAATTAATATCAGTATTTGCATCTTATGTCACTTTTTATTTTTTCAATATGTCTTAACTTTATATTGAAATGTGTTTTTTTGTTTGTTTTTTAAAATATTTTATTTCTTATTTTCAGAGAGAGGGGAAGGGAGAAAGACAGAGAGGGAGAAAAGACATCAATGTATGGTTGCCTTTCACCTGCCTCCAGCCACAGACCTGGCTGGAGACCTGGCCTGCAACCTGGTTATGTGCCCTGGCTGGGAATCAAACCAGCGACCTTTGGGTCTGCAGACTGGTGCCTTATCCACTGTGAGACCAGCCAGGGCTAAAAGTGTTTTGTGTGAACAGTTTCTGTTTGGCCTTTGAAAAACCCAGTCTTTTAATATTTATTATTTAGTTACAGTTTTTAAAAATATATTTACACTTGATGTATATGTACTTAATAATATAATTAAGTATACCCTCCTCTTTATTAATTCATATTTTTATATTTTTCCATTACCATTTATCTTCCTTATATCCTCTTCCACTTCCATGTCCCCCTCCCCACAACCCTGCAATCACAGCATTGTTGTTCATGTACGTGAGTCCATTTACTTTTTTGCTCAGTTCCTTCACCACTGAGCCCCCCGACCAAAGCTGTCAGCCTGCACTCTATTGTTTATTTTCTATTTGTCCATTCTACCTCTTTATTGCTCCTTTCGTGCCCTCTTTTGGGTTAACAGAATATTTTAATTTTTACCTTTTTTCCTCTATCATCTTTTGAGTCATTATATATCCCCTGATTTCTTAAAGTCCACCTTAACTTATTATTACCACTTTCTGAATCATACAATAAATTACAATAGTTTTATTCCATTTGTCTTTCATCTTCATTATGTTGTCATATATTTATTACTAATGTTTTAATCCCCACATGACATTATTTCATTATTTTTCTCAACAGTTAAAATCATTTATAGTATGTACATATTTATCCTTTCCAGTGTTCTTCTTTTAGTTTCATGGTTCAGTCTG
Source organism: Noctilio leporinus (assembly GCA_004026585.1). Taxonomy (NCBI): domain Eukaryota; kingdom Metazoa; phylum Chordata; class Mammalia; order Chiroptera; family Noctilionidae; genus Noctilio; species Noctilio leporinus. The sequence goes on along the minus strand of PVIW01000398.1, from coordinate 224,921 downwards.
GGATCATTTCATTCAGTCTAAAGAATTCCCTTTAATTTTTCTTATAGTGCCAAGTCTCTAGTAACACAATTTTGTTGGTTTGAAATTTTTTTAACTCAATTTTAAAGGCTATAATTCTAAGTTGACTGATTTCTTTCAAATTTAAAAATTCTGAGGACATCATTTACTATCTTATAGCTTCTATAGTTTCTGCTAAAAAGGCAGTTGAGTCTTATTGTTTTTCTTTGAGGATAATGTGCCTTTTCTGCCTTCTGTTTGATTGTATGTTGTCCTTTGCCTTTGCCTTCCAGCAGTTTGTTTATATTTGTTTACTTATTTTATCTTTATTGAGGTATAATAGACAAATGAAGTTGTAATCCATCAGTTTGATTTTAGATACTATTTTCTATATATTTCTGCAACTTTGAGTTTAAAAACTCAATCTTTGTTTTGATATATTTCACTAGGTTTGGAAATTTAGGTGCTAGTAGATCCTCAAATATTGCTTCTGTTCCTATCTCTTTTTATTTGCTTCTGGAATTCTATATAGGCTAAAGCTTCACACAGTAATCTGTACTTCCCTTATACTCTTTTCTATAATTTCCAGGTTTTCTGATTCTGAACTTCAACCTGCATATTTTCATTTCTAGCTCATCAATCCTTTTTTGCTTCTTTCTTATCTGTCCTTAAACCCATGCGTTGAATACTTAATTTTAGTGATGCTTTACTTTTTTACCTCTAAAGTTTCCATTTGGCATTTTAACATAATTGGCTGTTGTTTGTTGAAATACTCTATTTTTTTACACATTAGTCATAGTTATTTAAAATACTTGTTTGATAACTCCATTATCTAATTCACTGTGGATCTTTTGCTAATGTCTGTAGCAGCTCCCATTTAGGAGACCTTACCTCCTACGCCATTGACATACCTAACTAATGTCCACATTATAAAAGTATTGTTGCTATGATGCTAAAAGCACAGACAACACAAGCAAAAATAGTTAAATGAACTACATCAAAACAAAACTTCTGTGTATCAAATATACATCAACAAAAAGAAACTTAATGGTAGAAACATTTGCAAGTTATATATCTGGTAAGTTAATATTTGGAGTATTTGAAAAACCCTTAAAACTCAACAATAAAAGAGCTTGATGGGGAAATGGACCAATGACTTGAATGAACATTTCTCTAAAGAAGATTTGTACGTGACCAACAAAAACATTTAAAAATGCTCAACACCACTAATTATTAGTAAAATATAATTAAAAACCACAATGAGAAATCACCTTACACCCATTAGGATGGCTACTATTTAAAAAGCAGAAAATAACAAGTGTTGATGAAGCTGTAGAGAATTTGGAACTTGTACTCTGTTGATGGGAATGTAGAATTGTACAGCCACTGTGGAAAACATTATGGTGGTTCCTTTAAAAGTAAAACAAAGATTTACTGTATGATTGAACAACTTCACTTGTAAATATACCATGTATACCTAAAAGAATTAAAATCATGATCTCAAAGACATATTTGTACATTGATAGTCATAGCAGCATTATTCACAATAGCCAGAAAGGTGGAAGCAACCCCAATGCTCATTGGTAGATGAATGGAAAAACAAAATGTGGCATATGCATACAATGGAATATTAATCAGCCTTAAAAAGAAAGTTCTGACATATGGTACAATATAGATAAACCTTAAGACCATTATGCTAAGTGAAATAGCCAATATCAAAAAGACAAATCCCACTTATAGGAGGTTCTAAGAATAATCAAGTTAATAGAAAAAGAAAGTAGGATGATGGTTGCCAGGGGCTAGGGTAACTGGAAATTTATTTAATGGGTATAGAATTTCAATTTTGCAAAATGAAATTAGTTCTGGAGATTAATTGCACAATAATGTAAATATGTTTAATACTGTACTATACACTTAAAAATGGTTAAAATGGTAAATTTTATGTTGAGTGTATGTTACCACAATTAAAACTTAACAAATTAAAATTAAAATATTTTTTATCTTAAAATACGCTGAAGTCTTCTTTAGTATATTTGTTGTGAAACCAAGGTGTACTTTTTTTTTTTTTTTTTTTTAGATTTTATTTATTATTTTCAGAGATAGGGGAAAGGAGAGAGGCAGAGGAGAGAAACATCAATGTATGGTCAAGGTCTACTTTTTTTTTTTTTTTTAAGATTTTATTTATTATTTCCAAAGAGAAAGGAAGGGAGAGAAGCAGAGAGAGAGAGAGACATCAATGTATGGTTGCCCTTCACCTGCCTCCAGCTATGGACCTGGCTGGAGACCTGGCTTGCAACCTGGTTATGTGCCTTGGCTGGGCAATTGAACCAGTGACCTTGGGGTCTGCAGGCCGGTGCCTTATCCACTGTGCTACCAGCCAGGGCAAGCTTTACTTTTAATAGAGGCTTTTAACACATAGGAAATTGGAGGGTAACAACATGGTTTAAAAAATGTATTAATGTAAATTAATTGATAGGGTTTTAAATATGAAATCGTCTGTATTCTTGGATAAATCCGAATTTATTATGTTATTTTAATTTTAATAAAATCTGTAGTCAGTTTGCCAATTTTTAAAGGTCTTTGAGTCTAATTTATTGGATAGATGTGTGTAATTTTGCTTCTGTACCATACCTGTCTAGTTTAGGTATCAATGTTTTATTAGAGTCTTGAAATAAATTCAGATAGGACTTTCAGTCAGGATGAAGGCATAGATAGACAAGCTTCACCTCCTTGGCAACAAACATAAGAAGGATCATAATAAACCTCAAAACCAAAACACCCAGAACTGCCAGGAAATTGAACAGTATGGAAGTTCAACAATCGAGTATTTAAAGAAGCAATATTTATCCAGATGAGTAGAAGCAGAGACAGGGAGCTGCAGGCCAGAGGACAGACACAGTGTGACAGTGGGGAGGGGGTAGCAGCAGCCGGCAGAATGGGCTGTCCCACATTCACATGTGGTAGTTACAAATTGGGAGGGATAGTTTGGGAGTGAGCAATTCCAGCCCCAAGCCAGACTGCACAGCCCAGAGTTCCAGTACCAGGAAAATAAAGGCTCATAACTTCAGGTTGTAAAAACCAATGGGGGTTGGGATGGCAGAAGAAACTGCCTGTCTCTCAGGAGAGTCCATTTAAAGGGTCCACATGGTCATAGAACATATGCAAAACCACTCTCTCTGGGAACCACCACCAGAGCAATAGCCAGAAGGGCACCAGTCACATATAAGAACGGGATGAAGTGACTGGAAACAGGGTGAGTGCTAAGCAAGTCTCCAGTAGCCAGGCAGCAGCATTGTCCCCTCTTCAATCCCACCACCACATACAGAACCACAAAGCAATGAAGCAGCTTGCTCTGCCCTGGTGAATACCTAAGGGTCTGCCCCACACAACTTAACAGGTGTGTTAAGATAGGGAGCCAAAGCAATTCTCCTTAATACACAGAAGCAAACACAGGGAGGCTGCCAAATTGAGGAGACAAAGAAATATGGCTAAATGAAAAAACAGAACACAACATTGGAAAAAGAACTAAACAAAACAGAGATAGCCAACCTATCAGATGCAGAGTTCACTGAGGATGCTCAGAGAACTCACTGAGTATGGCAAAAGCATAAGGGAAGAAATAAAGAAAACTCCATAGGGAACCAACAGTGAAGGGAAGAAAGGCATTGTTCAAATCAATGATTTGGATCATAAGGAAGAAATAAACACTTAACCAGAACAAAATGAAGAAATAAGAATTCAAACAAATAGGAAGAAATAAGAAGACTCTGGAGCATCTCCAAAAGTGCCAACATCCAGATCATAGGGATGCCAGAAAGAGAAGAGGAAAAGCAAGAAATCGAAAACTTATTTGAAAAAATAATGAAAGAAAACTTCCTTAATTTGGCAAAGGAAGTAGACTTATAAGTCTGGGAAGCACAGAGAATCCCAAACAAATTGGGCCCAAAGAGGACCAGGTCAAGACACATCATAATTAAAATACCAAAGGTTAAAGATGAAGAGAGAATCTTAAAAGCAGCAAGAGAAAAATAGAGTTACCTACAAAGGGATTCCTATAGGACTATTAGCTGATTTCTCAAAAGAATCCTTGCAGGCAAGAAGGGACTGGCAAGAAGTACTCAAAGTGATGGAAAGCAAGGACCTACAACCGAGATTACTCTATCCAGCCAAGGTATCATTTAGAATTGAAGGAAAGGTGAAGTGTTTCCCAGACAAGGTAAAACTAAAGGAGTTCATCATCACCAAGCCCTTATTATATGAAATCTTAAAAGGACATTTTTAAGAAAAAGGAGAACAAAACTATGAACATTAAAATGACAAGAAACTCACAACTATCAACAACTGACTAATAAATAAAAACAAACTAAGCAAATAACCAGAATAGAAACAGGATCATCAAAATGGGGATCATTTGGAGGATTATCAGCTGGGAGAGGGAAGGGAGAGAATGGGGGAAAAGGTACTGGGATTAAGAAGCATTAATTAGTAGGTACATTAATTAGTAAGTACAAAATAGATGGGGGCAGCTAAGAATATCATAGGAAATAAAGAAGCCAAAGAACTTACATAGTACATGACCCATGGACATGAACTAAAAGGGGAGTTGCTGGAGGGAAGGGGGTACTGGGTAGAGGGGGACAAAGGGGGAAAAAATGGGACAATTGTAATAGTATAATTAGTAAAAAATACTTAAAAAGTAAATTTATTATCTTTTTCCCTTTTTACAAAGTTAATATAAGAATGGTTATCTCTCTTTTTAAAGGTTTGACATGGTGCTTTTAGCGTGAAAGATGTTGAATTTCATATATAACAGTTTATTCAGGTTTTCTATTTCTTTTGGAGTCATTCTTGGCAATATACTTATTTGATTGGTAATTTTGTTTTATTTTATTGGGTTTATTGGGATGACATTGATTAATATGTTAATAAAATTACATAGGTTTCAGGTGTACAATTCTAAAGTATATATTTATATTTATACATCATTTATATATATTATATATATATATTATTTATATATTATATTGTGTGCACTGCCCTAAGTCAAGCCTTCTTTCATTACCAGTTACCCCTCCCCTGTACCCTTCTACCTCCCTTCCCCTTTGATAATCACCATGCTATTATCTGTGTATGTGAGTTTTGTTCTTTTTTTAATCCCTTCCCATAAACTTTTTCACCCACCTTCACCATATTCTCTTATGATTTAAGCAATATCTAGTAAAACAAGCACTCTTCTGGTTATTATAATTATATAATCAGGTTCCAGACTTCCAAAATAGCTTATTCAAACACCTCTTCCCAATTCATATGTTGCTTTGATGAAGGAATCAACTCTTAGAGTTTTCTACTCCATCATTTTGTATGAAATCACTCTAATTTGTTTGGGCCTCACCCTTAAGAAGAGCTGAAGCCAGAAACAAGAATGTTAGGCAGTCTTCTTCAATTTTATTTTCTTACTGGTGTTTGCTGTAAGGCTACTAGAATGGAATATGCTCACCTTTGTTCATATGTAAATGTCTTAACCTCACCTTCATTTTTGGAAGATAGCTTTTTAAACAAGACATTTGGTTAATAGTTTTTAAAAATATATTTTAGTACCTTGAATACTTCATTTCATTGCGTTGTGGCGTCCAGTTTTTCTGATAGAAAGTCAACAGCCATTCTTACTGGTGTTGTGTAGAACATGACCAATAATTTTTCTTTTGGCTTTCAAGATTTTCTCTTTGTTTTTAGATTTTATTTATTATTTTTAGAGAGAGGGGAGAGGAGAGAGGAAGAGAGGGAGAGAGACATCAATGTATGGTTGCCTTTCACCTGCCTCCAGCTACAGAGCTGGCTGGAGACCTGGCTTGCAACCTGGTTATGTGCCCTGGCTGGGAATCAAACCAGTGACCTTTGGGTTTGCAGCCCGGTGCCTTATCCACTGTGAAACCAGCCAGGGCTTCTTTGTTGTTTTTTTTTAACATTCTAACTATGATGTGCCTGGAGTATGTTGAGCTTCTTGGATTGTTCTATTGGAATTCAGAATGAAACAACCAGACACGGACGGGGTGGGCCGGGGGGGTGTTCAGGAGTACAATCCTTTATTCACGCGTGGACCCAGAGGAGCAGCTCTCCAAATTCTGGGCCCCCAGCTGGGGCAAGCAGCGGCTTTTATAGCGGAAGCTTTTCTCCTTAGCCTACGTGGCACAAGCGGGAGTACAGAAGCAAATGCGGAAGTTACACCTAGTTTTCGGAGCATCTTCCCTATCACTCAAACTGGCTACCGCCCAGAAGCCTAAGCCGTTAAGAGGATTTCCTTACAGGATGTGTAGGTTAATATTAGTTTTTCAAATTTTGGAAAATTTCAGCCATTTATTTTGAATATTTATTGTTTCTTTTTCCTACTCTCTGATACTCTCATTACATATGTGATGGTGCACTTAATGATGTCCCACATTTCTTTCTCTGAGACTCTGCTTTCTTCTTTTCTTTATCTTCTGTGTTCTTCAGATTGCATAATTTATATTGATATATCTGCAAATTAGTGGATTCTCTATTCTGCCAGCTCAAATCTACTATTGAGCTTCTCTAGTAAATTTTCATTTCAACTTTTGTACTTTTCAACTCTAGAATTCCATTGGTTCTTTTTTTATTTTTTAAAGATTTTATTTATTATGAGAAAGAGGAGAAGTAAGGAAGAAAGAGGGAGAGAAGCGTTAGTGTGTGGTTGCCTCTTGCACGCCACCAACCAGGGACCTGACCTGTAACCCAGGCATGTGCCCTGACTGGGAATTGAACCAGAGACCTTTCAGTTTGCAGGCCAGTGCTCAGTCCACTGAGCCACACAAGCCATGAGGACACTTCTTAACTATCTGTTTTCCTGATTCTCTCTATTAAATCTCTACTTTGTTATTGGGCTTGTATAATGGAGCTACCAGCCTCTTCTTCATCTTTTTCCACCGGATCTTCATGGTTTTCACAATCTCCTTACAGGTGGAATTCTCCACTCTGTTCCAGTCAGATCTCTTATGCAGACATGCAGAGTGCTTCATCTTATGGCCTACCTATTGCACTGGGCATAACCCCTGTGCCACTGCACCTGAATTGAGTGTGGAGACTCATTTATTTTCATGACATCCCTGGTATACAAGAAGACACTGGGAAGTAGAGGTGGGACAGGGAGTGGCAATTCCTTATCTTCTTGGTTTAACCCTCCTGGCATGGAAACACTTTGCTTTATGAGTACATGGAGTGGAGTGTAGGTAATTGGAGCCCCAGTGTTCTTAGCTTCTATGCTTGAGCTAGAATTTCCATCCTTTGAGTGGGAGTTGGATGGAAAAAGGCAGCCCTGCTCACCTTGGCTGTGCCTGCCTAAAGTAGAGCTTCTGCCATACAAGGTTGATTGTAGGGGAGGAGGGTGGTGGTAGATGAGAAACCCTAGCAGCATGCTCCCCCTGGGTTAGACCTATAACTCCAGACTGGGAGGTGGGGGAAGAGGAATTCCTCATTTTGTCGGCTCTTCTTGACAACTTTGCAGCCTGGAGTTGAATACCTGAGCTTGTATAATATGGAGCTGGGAGTAATAAAGGGGTGGATGGTGGCTCTAAACATCTTAACAGGATTTAGTCGATTTACTTGAATGAATTTTTTCCATTTGCTGTATGTCTTTAGGACAACTTCCAGAGACTTTAAATTATTGTTTTCTTAAAATAATTTTCTAGTTAAAGACTTTTTTGTTAGGTTGTTTGTTTTCCTAGGGAGAAGGCCCACTGAACTTCTTACTCTGACATCTGGAAGTCTCACCCCCCCAAAAAATCTTCTAAAAATGGAAACCTAACAATGATTTTTTTTTTTTTTTAATTTTTGCTCTGACACTATTTTTCCTCTCTAACTTAAAGCAGTTTAATAATTCCCCCTTGCTTTTAAAATAAAATCTAAAAATTTTAACCTGGCCAACCTATATAAGCTAGTTTCTGTCTCTAGCCTCAGTTTGAGCCTCTCCCCGAACCCCAGCCTCACAGAATCTCTCTCAGTTGCTCAGATATTCCAAGCTTTCTTCCGCCGCAGGACCCAGCCACACGCTTTCATGTGCTTGGGAAGCTGTGTCATTCCCAAAGAGCTCAACACAGACTTGACCGATAGCCTGACTGATCTACCAGTCTTTATACATGGAGAGTAATCCTGGATTATCCTGTAATATAAGGTAGGGAAATAATACAGTGGTTACTAATACTTATTTTTAACTTTTCATCTCTTCAATATTCATGCAATTATTCTAAGGCAATGGTGTTTTGGTCAAAGCGTATAGCTACTTTTGGGGTTTAGATGCAGAGTTCAAGCACCGCCTCCATTTCCTATATTGTACTTTATATCCCCATCGCTCTTCTGTGACTACCAGGGATTGGAAATTTTAGATGGGAGAACAATTAGATAAAACTTTATAGTTTCACGGCTATAGGATACTCCTTCTGATACCTCCAATAGCAACAAGAGCTTCCTCTTTCCTTCCTTTACAGGAAGTCTCTCTGGTATCAAACAAGGTATCTGGCTGAGAGGAACATGTAGAGGCCAACGCAGGAAATGCGCTGACTCACGTCTCTTTGCTTGCTCTTCCTTTTGTTTCATGTAATATTCTGAAAACAGGCCTGTCTTGTTTATTGGTACAAGTAAGCACTTAATAAACCCCTCTTTCCATTTCTTTTCCAGCACATAGGTAATTGTTTCAGTTCCGTTACATACCTGTGAACTCTCTTGTTCCTTTCTTTGTTTCCTAGCTTTCGCTGAGTTATCGCCGGAAAATTCCTCTGGCTCCAGCTGCTGTACAGCCCCCCAATGGCCATGCTCAGGCCAATTAGTGTGCAAATATTATGGGTAGTATAGTTGGATCAAGAAAAGGAGAAACTGCATTCAAAGCAAAATTACTCATAATTAAAAGGAGTAGTATAACTATCTGAATGCTTTGACAGTGCCCAGAAGTCTCATTCAGAATCTATGCAAAAGTCACTGGTACTTTTTAAAAATCCTTTTCTAAATGAACCCCTCAAAATGGTTTTTGAATGATGAATGGACAACACCTGCTTATCCTCAAAGACTAGCAAAATGAAGAAAAAAATAATTTTCTTACTGAATTTTATGGCTTTCCTGTTGGTTTGATCATCACAGATGTGGCCACACGATGCTTCATAACAGTTAGAGGGAAATGTACATGCTGTCTTCAGTATGTGTTTCTCCCTTTACTAGATTTTCCAGGGGTTGCAGATGTTACCTCCTTATGTGCCATCACTTCTGCCAACGGGGAACAAGATCTACATCACAAGCAACTGACTTAGGGACTTAAAATGCACTGGTTCTGAATTTCAGGACAACATATACAATACTCAGACACCAACAGGGGATATTTTCATTGGGTTTTCTGGGTTTTCTTTATTTGACTTCTTTGGTCTACTTCTATTTAAAATGATTATTTAATGAACCATTGAGGCCAACTCCAATCTGTTATCTCTGGTGCATGCTGAATCACAATTGATTATCATAGTGATTGGCCCAGAGCAAGCAATTGTTAAGTGAACAAATAGATGGTTGAATAAAGAAATGAATAAACAAATGAATATTACATGATATTGGATTGGAAATTTTATTTTTAATTATATTTTATTGATTATGCTATTACAGTTGTCCTGATTTTTCCCATTTGGTCTTGCCTTCACCTGGCACCCCCACTCCCTCAGGCAATCAACACACATTGTTCATGTCCATGAGTCATGCATATAAGTTCCTTGGCAACTCCATTTCCTATATTGTACTTTATATCCCCATCGCTATTCTGTGACTACCAAGTTGTATTTCTTAGGGATTGGAAATCTTAGATTGGAGAACAATTAGATAAAACTTTATAGTTTAAGAAGGAATACAACTGAAGATAAAAGTTCCAGAAAACTTAACCACATGGAAGCTCAACAAATAAAGATTATAAAGAAGAAATATTATCCAGACAGTTAGGAGGGGTGGAGCTGGGGCAGAGAGGATATAGTGTGGAGGCAGCAGCAGTGGTGACAGCAGCTATGGCCAGCTGGTGCAAAGCACAGTTGCACATTAAAAAAAGTAGGGATGGACTCCTGGGGAGCACTCCCAGCAGGAGACCATACCGCACAGCTCATGATTCCTGCACTGGGAAAAATAAAACCAGATTGCGTCTGACTCTGAAAACCAAGTGGGGGTTGGGGCAGCAGGAGAAATGGCCAGTCTCTCAGCAGAGCCTGTTTGTTTAGAGGGCCCCTCATGGTCCTAGAATGTCCACAAGTCCACCCACTCTGGAAATCACAGCCAGGGCAATAGCTAGAGAGGCCTCAGTCCCATACAGGAAGCAAGAGAAGTGCCTGGAAAGGGGATGAGTGCTGAGCCAGCAGTACTGCTCCCTCTCAGACCCCTCCCCCACATACAACATGGTGAAAGGGTCACCTGTACCAACAAGTACCTAAGGTTCTGTCCCTTACAATGTAATAAAGTATGACAGCTTTACCTGAGACACAGAGGCAAACACAAGAGCCTGTCAATTTGAAAAGACAGAGAAGTATGGCCTAAAAGAGAGAATGGTTCAAGGTTCCAGTGGGAGAACTGAGCGACGTAAGGATAGCCAAACTAACAGATGAGGAGATAACCAACCTAATAGATGCAGAGTTCAAAACACTGTTGATAGAGATGCTCACAGACTAGATAGATATGCTTGAGAAGAGCAACCGCAGAAGGGAAGAAGTGAAAGCCAGGCTAAGTGAAATGAAGGAAAATCCACATGAAACCAATGGTGAAGGGAAGGAAACCAGGGTTTAAATCAATGATTTGGAACCTAAGGAAGAAATAAATCATCCACCAGCACAGAATGAAGAAACAAAAATTGAAAATGTGAGGCACGGGTTAGAAACCTCTGGGACAACTTTAAATGTACCAACATCAGAATCATATGGGGTGCCAGAGGAGAAGACAAAGAGCAAGAAATTGAAAAATTATATGAAAAAATAACGAAGGAAAACTTCCCTAATTTAGTAAAGGAAATAGACATACAAGTCCAGAAAGTAGTCACAAATAAGGTGGACCCAAAGAGGACCACACAAAGACACATCATAATTAAAATGACAATGGTTAAAGGTAAAGAGAGAATCTTAAAAACAGATTCTACCCTGGCTGGTGGCACAGTGGTTAAGGTGCCAGCCTGCGAAACCAAGGTCGCTGGTTCGATTCCCCAGCCAGGGCACATAATCAGGTTGCAAGCCAGGTCTCCAGTCATGTGCATAGCTGGAGGCAGGTGAAAGGTAACCATACATTGATGTTTCTCTCCCTCTCTGCCCCCCTCCCTTCCCCTCTCTCTAAAATAATTTTTTAAAATCTTAAAAAAAAAGAAGAAGAAGAAGAAGCATAATTGGTAGGTGCAAAATAGACAGGGGGAAGTCAAGAATAATACAGGAGATGGTGAAGCTAGAGAATTTATATATACAACCCATGGACATGAACTAAGAGGGGTGGAATTGCTGGAGGAAAGGGCGGTACTGGGGAGAGGGGAGCAAAGGGAAAAGAAATTGGGACACTGTAACAGTGTAAGCAATAAAATACACTTTTAAAAAATGTATAGTTTCTTCAGATATTTGAAGGTCTAAAAGCATAATTTTTTTTTGAAAATTCAGTAGTTTGATGCGGCAGATAGGCAGGCAGAACCAAGACACTGCACAAAGGTTCATTTCAACCCAACAAACACAGAGGACCTACTACATGCCGTGTTTGGGCCACTGGAAATGGCATCATTAAACAGTACAATCCTGTCTCTTGCTCCGGGGTCGAGTGGGCACCTGTGGCAATGAGCAGGTTTCTAGAGAAGCCGTCTTGTTAGGAAATGAGAATTGGGAACTTGTCTAGAAGCTGTGTTTGCACAGTTAGTTCAATTTTAGTTTGAAGTTTGTTTCTATTTGGTGTGACTAGGGAAAAGTTAATGACATTTAGTGTGTGTGTGTGGTGGGGAGGGTATAGTGGAGTCACCTTTTGGCACCATCACTTATGAGGGTTAATATCTAATGCTCTATGAACCCTATCCCCTCAAAACCTTTATATCTTCAGGCAACGTGAATGACTTTGCTGACTAGGTAGGAGGTCAAGAAATTCCCAGAAAGAAAAACAAAGGTTAATATTTTGAGATTTTTTCCCTTATATCTTATTTTTAATTGATCCTCTCCCACTAAAAGCAACTTGCTAAGTAATTTCTTACCCTTGTGAGAAAGTATATTAGTTTCCAAAATAGTACAATCAGAAATACCCCTACTTAGATGTCCTGACTGGCTTTGTGTGGACAATGTGGCCACTACATGGATAGATTTTCAAGGGGCTGACTTAAAAGCCATTGTTGAGCCTTTGCTAAGGTGCCTCTAGTGCACCTCAGCCCAAAGTGATCAAATTAACATGAGGTGTGGGAAGCAGGCTGATATTTTTCTACTGCTTTTAATACCCAAAGGCCCTACGGAAGGCCTGCAATCTACCAGTTCCGACTGAGAAAGGCAGGCAGGGGAACTGGAGGGGTTATCACAGGCTAGAAGTAAGGGCCACCAAGCAAAGCGCAGGCTCTGAGCCCGTGAGCGTGTCCAGCACAGGGCTGGGAGGTAAGAGGACAGATCCTGAGTGCTCAGCAGTATGGCACTGAGGCTGGGCAGGACAGCAGGCTTGCTACTAAAATAATGTCACATGAACTCTTTCTTGGTGTGAGGCCTTATCAAAGAGGCTCCTGAGCCCTGCAGAATTCCAAGCCTCCTGGAAGGCGAAATTCACAGTCCTGAGATCTTCCTTCAGGATCCATTTGCCCCCCAACTAGCAGTCACGGCTCCGGGCTCTAGCCACCCTTCTAGCCGAAGAGCAGTCCTGATTGCCGTCCACTGCCTGTCCTGCTGTTCCTAGCTTGGGGACTGTGAACCTGGGAAATGCATGTGTAATGAGATTTGCGGCCACATTTTCTACACCCCATCTGGGGACACAAGGTCTGTCAAGCATGCATGCGCTTGTGGTGTCATGACCAAAATATGTGTAATCAGAGCTGCCCCAGAAATCTGGCATCCATTGTGGCCAAAGCTTGGAGCAGTAGGATCCCAGTTTCTATGGTCCTCACAACCCTAACAGCTGCCTTTTCTTATGCTATGTCCAAGCTAGATTCATTTCAGGTGACATTTAGGTGACAGTGGAAACCTATGATGACACCGGAGGCCCTGAGGCGCCCATTTTCAGGACATAATCATGCCTTGATGCAGGTCTGACTTCAGTGAGGATTTGCTGCAAGGATGCTTTTCAAAAGCATTGCCGGTAGCATAAGGCTATTTTTTTTATCTTTCAGATTAGCAACTTTTATAATAATACTTTGGTGAAGAAAGAGGATGAGATGGGTACTGCTGGTAGGAATATGCATTAATGAAACTTACAAAAAGGAGTTTACCAGTTTGTCTAAGGAGCCTTAAGAATATTAGACAGTTCTGATTATACATATTTTGTCTCATAATGCACTTGGCCCAGTAATTAAGCAATCTTTTATAAGGAAATGATCAGTTATATGGACAAAGATGTGTGATGTTTATCCCAGTATTGTTAATGTCAACATATGAAAATTTAATTCAGTACCTAAAAATAAAGGAATGGTTAAATTAGCCACATTAACTTATATAGTGAAATATTATGCCTGTATAAAGAATGCTATCTTTAGAGGAAATACAGAGGTCATAGAAAATAGGATATGAATCTTCTTAAATACATGAAAAGCTCTTATTCAATGTGGGAGAATGCTTACAGATATGAATACCAGATAAGGACTATCAGGGCCATCTGTTCTGTAAGTGGGAAGGTAGATTTCACAACCTTTTCAGAAGATGACTTGCTACAGCTATCAAATTTTAAAATGCACAAAATTTTTGATCCAGGAATTCTACTTTTAGGAATTTATCCTGCAGGTACATTTGCATTTGTCTAATGCTATATGGAAACAAAGAGCAAATATAATAGTGCTTTATTTTTTATTTTATTTATTTATTTTGTTAGAGAGAAGGGAAGCGGGAGAAAGAGGAGAGAAACATCAATGTGTGCCCCTTACATGCCCCCAACTGGGGACCTGGCCCACAACCCAGATGTGTGTCCTAACTGGGAATTGAACTGGTGTCCTTTTGTTTCACAGGCTGGCACTCAATCCAGTGAGCCACACCAACCAGGGCAAAATAGTATTTTAATGGCAAAATCTGGGAACAACTTAAATTTCTACTGAGGGAGCATTGGGTAAATACATTATGGTACAGCTATTAGATGTAGTAAATTATGCAGCTGTTAAAAAGAATGAGGTAGTTTATTTAGCTAATACTGCCATGGAAGTATACCCTAAATATGTTAAATGAGAACAGTGTGGCCCAAAATTAATATACTATTAAGATGTGTGTGTGTAAATTTATAGACTATATCAGAAAGGACATAAAAAGCTGTTAACAATAGGATCTTGGGGAACAGGAAAAAAGGGACCACTTAATATTTATGTTCTTTCATATTTTTCAAATTTTGTACTATGTAAACATGTAACTTATTCAGAAATAAACTTAAAAATAAAAATTAAAGTAAAAGTAAAAAGAAATAGAAATACAATTAAAATTACTAGGAAATACTCATAGGATAAAAATTAAAAATTTAAAATGCCACTATATTTATGGTATAATATCATTTGTTTTAAAATATAATGTATATAGAAAGAAGACAGAAGTCCTGGCTGGTGGCTCAGTGGATAGGCACCGGCCTGGGAACCCAAAGGTTGTTGGATTGATTCCCCTGCCAGGGCACATAACCAGGTTGCAAGTCAGGTCCCCAGCCAGGTCTGTAGCTGGAGGCAGGTGAAAGGCAACCATACATTGATGTTTCTCTCCCTTTCTTCTTCCCTCCTTGCCCTTTTTCTCTGAAAATAATGAGTGAAATTTAAAAAGAAAAGATCAAAATGATACTGCATGATAAATTTTTTCTTAATATTTGGTTTTGAGATTTTTTTTGACAGTGACTGTATGTATTATTCCTGTAATCAGAACAAAAAACATAAAACTTATTTCTGATTAATGAGATTAAGGGCAACTTATTTTCTTCTTTATTCTTTCCAGTATTTTTCCATAGTGATTTTGTGCTACTTTTAAACAGGAAATAAAATTTAAAACTCTGATCCAGAAGTCTGGATTAGAGTTTCCCAAACTGTGCGTAGGTCTTCTTCCTTTTTTTTAAAGATGTTATTTATTATTTTTAGAGATAGGGTAATGGAGAGAGGCAGAGAGGGAGAGAGACATCAATGTATGGTTGCCTTTCACCTGCCTCCAGCTACAGGCCTGGTTGGAGACCTGGCTTGCAACCTGGTTATGTGCCCTGACTAGGATGCTTGGGTCTTCTTATCAGCGAGAGGCATCTACCCCTGGACACTCCTTGGCCAGGCTACGCTCAGCCCCACCCACTGGCCCTGTGGAGCGAGGGAGAAAGCTTGTTCTTTTGCCGAGTACTGCTGTTTCCCAGTCTATGGGCTCTCTGTGGCTGCTGCAGAGGAACCCCGGGAGTAAGAAATGGAGTGAGGAGCGTTGGGAGAAGCCAGAAAAACGGGCCAACAGGGAAAGCCAGGCACAGAGTAGGTTCCAGGCTGCAAGCATCTGGGTCAGTGCTATAGGCTGCTTGAAACACATTCTTGCTCATGCTTCTTGGCTCTCCAAGGTTGCCAGAGGGTTCTTGATTGTCTCTCATGCTGGAAGTCTTTGCCTCCTCTATCTCCCGAGGGCTGTGCCTGTCATTCTAGACAGACCATGAGTGTCCACAGCTGTAAGATTCCGGGCACAGAACCCTAACCTATTGGAATAGCCTTTATTTTATTATAGATATTTATCTATAAAATATTACAGATATTTTCCTAACAAATACCAGTCATATAAATGTAGTGTTGAATTCAACAGTGTAGAAAAGGGCAGAGGAAGGATAATTCCTGGGTACTGAGCTGAGAGGGCCTGCCATATACTACTGTCGAGGTTGTGTATGGCCACATCGTCCATGAATAAAGTAGACATTTCCAATTTGTATATTTATTGCAGCAGTTTTTGTGGAAGATGCCTATAAATTGTTTAACAAAATTAATACATGATGACAATTTTGAGACATACAGAAGAAAAGAGGAAGAGACATACTTTTCTAGTTGGTCAGTAGTAGCTCTGTTATCAAATACAGAATTTTAATTCAGGAGCCACATCTTGCCCTCATTTACACACCAAACCAAATCTGCTGTAAAACTCCTAGAGGTAAGCGGAGGCGGCTGGACAGAACTATAAAGATAGATTCATATGCATGTTTACAAGTGCTAAGAAAGAAGCAGAACCAGGGGCCTTTTCAGCATCTTGAATGGGCATTGGGAAAGGCTGTCAGTTCTGCCCTCACACTTGGGTCTCTGGCTTCCCAGTTACCAGAATTGCATGCTGATGTGTGCATTTCAAAGCAATTATTGAGACCTAAGGGCTCTATTAAGCAGACATTGCTGCCTGACTTGTCAAGCTTTAGTAACTTGGTCACTATGGTGTTTAATCCCGACTCAGACCCGAACACTCTCTCCTAGATTGTGAAGCATACATCTGTGACTGACCGCATCTGACTGCTTACATCCTTTGCACTGTGTGTGGGTGTGCAAGCGTGTGTGCAAGTTCACTCATGTACATAATGAATGCACATCGGCTTCCCTCTAAATTGCTTATTGAAATGCTGGTATGGATTACTTTTGGCCACATTCAGTTTCAAGGTGGGAAACTGAGACAGCTGCACCTAACGTGTGTCAGCCACCTTGGACTGCCAGGTCAGGAACGTGTTTTAGTAACGAAGGGCCCTGAGTCTGGAAATGATCCTAGGATCGACCATACAAGGCCTCTTTCTCTGTCTTGCCTCTCTACTCTCACCTCCTCAGCTAAGTAATTTATGCAAAAAGAGCAAGAAGTCACTGAAATGCCAGGACTCCTTTATACTGTTGTATCTTCTTTGTGAGACTCCTTTTCTTACAGAGCCCTTCAAGGAGTCAGTCTCTAAGGTCCTGGCTAAGCAATTTAGCCCCACTCTAGAATTCTTGACTGGGTGTTTTGCTGATCTCCAGATATCTAAGAAGGAAGGATGTTATGAAACTCAGTGTTTCCAGAAACTGAACCTGTTAGCCATCTTTCCCATTTACTGCAACTTTCTCCCTCTCTCCACGCCCCTCCGCCCTCAACGTGATTCCTATCTTGGTGTGATGGCTCTGAGAAAACCCACAGAGCTCTAAGAAAGGGGGTGTAGTGATCACAGGCCCAGCTTCTGTGCTTGGAAATCCACCACTGTTCACACTGAGACCCCACGTCCCATGGACTGTTGCCAGCAGTGCTGAGCTTGGCAAAGATACCAAGGCAGATTCATTCCTGAATCTGAGTGATGTGGGACAACTCTGACAACTGACTGACTCAAAGACACCATGCTGGTCTTGCAGAACCTTCTGTAGACTGCACGGCAGTCTAGGATGTTTTTACCCCAAATTTCCTCCTTCATTTAACACTTGGGGTCCCTTGCATCTGTGGCCTGACGGCTCTCCCAGGTTTTCATAGCTTCTTTTCCATTTTCTTAAGTGAAAACTTGGCACATTTAATCCCACTTTGGCACCTCTTTCTCAAGGAGCCAGAGAAACAAAGGTAGTAATGTGAGGGGTAATAGTATTATTGGCTCATCTGCATTCTCAGAAGACCAGTATTTCATCTTCACAGAGGTAAGTACTTATTCTGAGCATGGGTTTACCTTTCCTGCCTCTGGGTGATGTGCTAAGTGGTATGATCAGGGGCTGGCTTTGCCTGGGGACGTAGGTAGGATCCTCTTGACCTATGGGACATTGACATTCAGACCTTCTTTTATCAAAAGACATCATGAAGAGATTTTAAAGAATCAAGTGAACACCACGGGGTAAAATATTTGTAATAATGCATCTGATGTGACATACAGAATATATGAATTTATACAAGTCAATAAGAAAAATAGCAGGTAACTCAATAGAAAAATGCACAAAAGAGATCTGCCTGCTCATGATGATAGTGTAGGTTAATACAGTCTTTGCATCCTCCTACAAACACACCAAAATTACAACTAAACTACAGAACAGCTATCATTTAGAACTGCACGAAATCTGGCAGAATGGAAGTCCTACATGAGAGAATTAAAGAAGCCATATTGAGACTGGTAGGAGGGGCAAAGACATAAAACGGGCTGGTCCCACAGCCACATGTGGTAGATAAATAATCATGAGGGTTATCTCAGCTACAGAGATCCCCTCTGAGAAGCGAGGGGTTCCAGTCTCATACCAGCCTAAGGTTCTAGTGCCAGAAAAAGGAGTCCCCGTAACTTCTGGCTTTAAAAAATAGCAGGGATTGAGGCTGAGGGAGACATAAGGCATCTGGAGTCCCAGGCAGCTCCTCTTAAAGGGCCTGCGTGTGGACTTCCCAGGACTCATACCATCTGAGCTCCAGCACTGGGGCAGCAGCTTGAAAGTCATCAGAGACACAGAGGAGGAAATTGTCAGGCATGAGGGTGAGAGCTGTGGGGTGGGCAGCTTTCTCACAGACGGCAGTGCTGGCTGAGCTCATTGTTCCTTTGATGAATCCTCCCTTCACAGAGCTGCAAACAGGCACCATGTCTGAGACTCCATCACCTAGCTCACACTGTTTGCCCTGCCTTGGTGAGTCCCTGAGGCCACACCCCACCCAACTTTTGGACCTACACAAGCTGTTTCCTGTGGCTTTTCCACACAAATGACCTGTCTTGACTCATGCTTCATATTTGCCTAAAATCTAGCAAACAAGTAACACCTAGCCTCAGCAAGCCCTCGACCAAGTGGCCCCAGCCTTAGTTCACAGTTTGGCCTTTCTTGGGCACCTCTAAGCCCAGCACAAGTAGCAGCCATCTGAAGATTGCTTTGTAGCTCATGCTGGTTGGCCCCAAGTGGAAAACAGGCAGCAGTTGACCTTTGCCTGCACCTCCCAGGAGGCCCTAGAGCCAGAGCACCCAGTGGATGCTTCAGACCACATTGAAGCATCTACATAAGTGGCACAGTCAAGGGGTGGGCTTAGCAGGTACCAGAGAGACCTGCTGAAGTAAGTCCTGCTCTGTGGGGTGGGCCTCTGCACAGCTGAACCTCCATGGTGGTCGGTGGTCAGTGGTCATAGCCAGTCCTTGCAGCTGATTGGCCTGAGGATAAATCCCTTCCATTGATGGGCCAACAGCAATCAAGTCTCAACTACAATAGGAGGGTGCACACAGCCCACACAGTGGACGCTCCTGCAGTGCCCAGTTTTGGTGACCATGGAGGCTGTGCCACCGGACTCTGTTTTAGGCCACTCTACCAAACATTGGAGATGTAGCAAACAGATCTATGTAATACATAGAAACAAATAAAGGGAGGCAGCCAAATGAGGGACAAAGAAACATGTCCCAGGTGAAAAAACAGAAGTAAAAAAAAAACTAAACAAAATGGAGATAAGCAACCTACCAGATTCAGAGTTCAAAACAGTGATTGTAAGGATGCTCAGTGAACAGAAACAAAATCATAGATACAGAGACCATTTTGACATATGCTAGATAGGAGGGAGGTTGTGCTGATGGGTGAAAAAGGTGAATGGATTAAGTTCATTTGGTTGTTACAGAATCGTTATGGCGATGTGAAGTCAATAATATTCTAATAGCTATGTGTGGTGTGATTTATCGGGATGATCACTTAATAAGTTATGTAATGTCTAATTACTGGGGTGTACACCTTAAACTAATATAATAATGTATGTGAACTGTAATTGAAAAAAAATTAAATGATAAAGAAAAAAAAAAAAGAAAAATGCACAAAGGACTTAAACAGGCATTTCACAAAGGACACTATCCCAATGGCAATAAGCATTTGAAAAGATGTTAAACTCCACTATTTATTTGGGAAATGTAAATTAAAGCCTCACTGTGATACTACTAGCAATGACCAAAATGAAAACACCAGATAATACCAAAGGTTGACAAATAAGTGGAGTTGAGTTACCAGAACTCTCATATTCTGTTAGTAACAGACAAACAAATGTTAGGACAACTATTTTGAAAAACTTTTTGACAGTATCTTCTAAACTATACATACACATTTCCTATTCTGCAAAGAACAAGAATGTTTCTAGTAGCACTGCTCATATGCCAAGAACAACTAGTAACATAGTTCTAATTGTTAAGTGCTTCAAATCAAACAAAACTAATCTAGGCTGTTATAAATCTAATAGTGGTAATCTTTGTTGGGGATGACTGAAAGTGGGCAAAAGAGTGGTTCTGGGGTGCTGATGAGTTGTTTTATGATCTGAGTGTGAACACCTATGTTCACTTTAACAAAAACTGTGCTAGGATTTGTGTAACTTTATGTATGTGTTGTTTCAATAAAATTTATCAGAAAAGTTTATTAAAAGTTATTTTTGTTATCAAAATTTTAATAAATACAGGATAGAAAGAAATTGCAAGGAGACTACTTACTTTCAACATTTTAATGATTATCCCTTTGGCCTTTTCTCTATACACTTGGATATCCTCTCTAGCCCTTCCTTCAAATAAAATCAGGACCATGTTCTGGATGTTATTTTGTAATAGTTCTTACAAGTTCAAATATATATATTCAACTCTACACATTGTAAATATCTTTCTATGTTATTCACATCCTTTTATCACATCTAAAGCGCTGCTAGATATCCACTGAATTAGAGTTCAATTATCTTTATAAAAACTCACTTTTTATGTTTAGGTTGTTTCTAGTTTTTTAATAATGTCATTTTTATAGCTGAATCTTAACCCCATATCCATGATTACTTCTTTAGATTCAAGTTCTAGAAGCAAGAAGGGTATGTATACTTCCGAGATTTAAACAACTAACACTTAATTTTTTAACAACCATATTATAATTTGCACACAGAGCATGCTTTAAAACGATCTCCTGTTAGGTAGTTCTTGGCATCCTGAGAGCCAGAACAATGATAATAATCACCATGGTACCTATTATGTCACTTCATTTATTTCCCACCAAAATCCTGGCTTCAGCGGGTACTAGTAGCTAGCTGCCCTTTACAAACACGAAAGCAAGTTCAGGTGAAGGATCTTACTCAAGTTCTCTCAAGAGAAAACTAGATTCAAAGTTAGGTCTGTCTGACACGAAAACCCCCTTCGCCTCTCCGTGCTGTTTCCCAGGAAATGCAAGGTCCTTCACTGAGCTGTGCTAAGGAGCCCAACTGGATCAGTGAGTAAGCTCTCTCATAGAGTGAGGTAATTCTCAATTCATTCTAACAGATCAGAAAGGAAAGTAGGATTGGGATAGAAAAAGAAAATGCGTCGGAAAGAGCGGGTAAAGGCAAGGAAGAATTCTGAAACTGATGGAGGTTGCCAGAAGATTTTTTAAAATTGAAATCTTGTGTTGACTCACTTGCTTATGACATGTCACGAGCTTGTACAAGCTGCTTCAGCCAGGGCACCAGGCTGTTGGCCTCATTCCCCTGGAGCAAAGTTGATAAGCACATTCCACTGAGACCAGATGTAGCTGGGAGAGACCAGAAGCCAGTTTACAGAGCGAGTGGAAAGGTCTGTGCAAGCTTTTTGGTTGTGTCTTGGGGTTGTTACGAAAGGTCAAGGAAGTGAGACTTTTGAGGGATGTTACAGTGAAACTCTGGATGACGCTGCATCCATTTTCCCATAATGTTATTAGAACTGGCTACTAATAGCAAGAAAACTTCACCAGTGTGTATGTGTGCAAGAGTGTATGTGTGTGTGTGAGCATAAATGAAGGAAATGCTGTGATTGACAAGTTTGAGGAAAGCTGGATGTGTATGCCTTTGGATAATTTGTTCTTGGACCTTCTTCCTCATACTCTACATGTCCATTGATAGGGTAAATAGGTTGGACAGGTTTAGAGAAGGGAAGAGATGATATGAGGAAGTGGGAGAGAAAGTTCTAGCTACTAATCAAAATTTAGCCACAATTACCTTGACATTAGTGTAATAATAGCTAACATGAATTCCAGCATCTGTGCTAAGGGTATCTTCTATATATATCATTTAATTTTTAAAACTACTCCAGCGAAAAGTGTCTCCTATTGTCCTTGTTTTATAGATGAAGAAACAAAAGTTCAGAAGGCTTAGGAAACTTTATGGGAAATTTCATAAAAATTTTCTGAGAAGCAGATTTGAACTGAGGCCCATCAAAATCCAATGTACTGCCCTGGCTGGTGTGGCTCAGTCGGTTGAGTGCTGGCCTATGAACCAAAGGATCACTGGTTCGATTCCCCACCAGAGCGCATGCCTGGGTTCCAGGTCAGGTCCCCAGATAGGAGTGCACAAGAGGCAACCACACATTGGTGTTTCTCTCTCTCTACTCCTTTTTCCCTTCTCCTCTCTCTGAAATAAATTAAAAAATTAAAAATCCAATGTACCTGCTTTCAGGAAGGGAAAGGGCATACTAAAGCAAAGCAAACCAAAGAACCTGAGAAACATCTGGTGGCCTGGATGAAGCAGGCTTGATTGGGTGGAGCACAAGCAAGATTCAGATTTAACTAAGTGCACTAACAGGATGAAGGACACTGAACTTAGAACCACAAATATACTGACTTGGTCACCAGCTTTCAGGGATGATGGTATCTTGCCTAATTGCCAAGTTAGGAAATGATGCCCCAAAGGGCTTAGTTCCTGGCCCTAAGTCATGTAACTATGATCCTCTTTATGGAGGTGAACATACCTTCTATGTTTTATTTTTCAGTGAGGTGGAATTCGTATACCCTTTGAAGTGTACAGTTCAGTGGTTTTTAGTATGTTTTCAAAGAAATGCAACCATCACCACTATATAATTCTCTAATTCTAGAGCATTTCATCACCCCAAAGAGACTCCCCTTACTCATAAAGAGTCATTCCTTATTACTCCCTTTCTCAGACACTGGAAAGCACTAAATTACTTATATTTTTATGAACTGGCCTCGCCTGGGCATTTTATAGAAATAGAATCTTACATTATGTGGCCTTTTGCATCTGGCTTCTTTCACTTAGTATAATGCATCAAGGTTTAGGCGTGTTGTAGCATAAATCAGTATTTTCTTCCTTTTTATGACTCACAAACACCCCATTGTATGGATGTGTCATGTTTTATTTATCCAGTCATCTGTTGATGGAAGTTTTTTATTGCTTCCACTTGTGGGCTATTATGAGTAAAGTTACTATGAACATTTGCATACAAGTTTTTGTGTGGATGTGTATTTTCAATTATCTTGATATGGACCTAGAAGTAGAATTGCTGAAAGGCTGCTAGATTTGACATTGCTTTCTCTGCATTTCCTGAGATGAATATATGGTTTTGTCCTTTATTCTATTAACATAATATATTACATTAATTTGCATATGTTGAACCAACCTTGAATTCCTAGGATAAATTCCCCTTTCTCATGATGTATAAGCATTTTTATATGCTCACTTGGGTTTGCCAATACTCTTGTTCAGAATTTTTGCATCTATATTCATAAGGGATATAGTTTTTTGTAGACTTTTTTCTTATGATTTCTTTATCTGGCTTTGGTATCAGGGTAATGCTAGCCCTAAAGATTAATTAGAAGTGTTCCTTTCTCTTTTATTATTGTTGAATTTTCTATTTCCTTTTTTTTTTTAATTTAAATTTTATTTATATATTTTTAGAGAGAGGGGAAGGGAAGGAAAAGAGAAACTTTGATGTGAGAGAGAAACATTGATCAGTTGCCTCTCACAAGTCCCCAGCTGGGGGCCTGGCCCACAACCCAGGCGTGTGCCCTGACCGGGAATCAAACTGGCAACTTTTTGTTCTGCCAGATGATGTTCAACCCACCAAGCCACACCAGTCAGGGCTAGTTGTTTTATTTATTGATAGAATGGTTCTTTTAAAACTATAAAATCTTCTTTATTTCTAGTAACAATTTTTGCCTTAAAGTGTATTATATGTAATAATAGTGTAGCCACACTAGCTCTCTCTTGTTTATTGTTCGCATGATATTTATCTTTCCCATCCTTTTACTTTAAACCTGTTTGTGACTGATTCTGAGATGAGTTTCTAGGAGACTGCATATACATGGGTCATGTTTTTTATTCCATAATTACGATCTCTGTCTTTAAATTGGAATGCTTAATTTCATTCATATTTAATGCAATTACAGATAAGGTAATATTTGCTCTGCCATTCTGTTGCTTATTTTTTACATGTCCCTCTTGTTCCTTTAGACCACCACTATGGCCTTCTTTTGTGTTAAATAAATATAATCTAATATACCATTTTAATTATCTTATTGTTTTCTTGTGCTAATATTTTTGCATTTTTTCCAGTGGTTGTCCTAGGTATTATAATTAACATCTTACCTTATAACAACCTAGTTTGCATTAATACCAACTAAATTAAAATAGTATACAAAAGCTTTGCTCTTATGTGGTTCCATTACCTGATCTCTTATTTGTGCAGTTAATTTTCCTATAAATTTTTTCTATATTGCATTAGCGATCAACACAGGCTCATAATTATTGCTGCATGTGGCTATCTCTTAGATAGGAGAAGAGTTACAAACAAAAAGCACTGCTGTCTTCGATATTTAATTATGCAGTTATCTTCACTGTAGATCTATATTTCTTTATGTGGATTCAAGTTATTGACTGATACACTGTCACTTCATTTTGAAGTTCTCTATTATTATTTTTTGGTACAGCAGATATGATAGTAACAAATTCTCTCTATCTTGTTTATATTAGAGTGCTTTAGTTTCTCCTTTATTTTTAAAGCATAGTTTTGCTATATAGATTTCTCGAATGAGTCATTTTCTTTCAGCATCTTGAATATGTCATTCCACTGCCTTTTGGCTTCCATGGTTTCTGATAAGAAGTAGCTGATAATTTTATTGAAGATCCCTCATAAGTGACACATTGTTTCTGTTTTCAAGATTTTCCTCTGTTTTTGTCTTTTAACAGTTTGATTGCGATATATCCAGGTATGGATCTCTTAGAGCTTACTGGAATTTATTGTATAGGTGAATGTTTTTTCATCAAATTTGAGAAGTTTGGAGCCACTTTTTAAAAGACATTCTTTCTACCCCTTCCCCCTCCTTCTAGGACTCCCATGATTAATACATTGGCACATTTGATGGTGTCCCATAAGTGTCTGAGGAACTTTTCATTTTTCTTCATTCTTTTTCCTTCCCTCAACATGGGAGAGAGGCAGTAAGACAGACTAGAAGCGGATGTGTGATGGAACATCCTGCTCAGTGTAGGTGCCTCCAAGTCGACAAGGTTCTTGTGTTGCCTGCTTGAACATGATGGGGCCAAAGCAAATAGATACAGAAAGAGGTTCTATTTTTCCTTCAATATCCTTGAACAATCTCAAGTTCCATGACTCCCTAGGACCCCTGGTGCTCAAAATCTTCACTTTCAGTCTAGTCCTTTCTGTTGAAGTCTGGGCTCTGTGGTCAAGAATTTAGGTTCAGCTCTAGATCAATCAGACTCCAAAGCCTATGGAGTCAGTCTGATTCCAACGGCTCTACTAATTTCCCCAATTCTCTACACAACCTCTTTTACAGTGACTTAGCTACTTGATGGAAAAGCTTGTGCTGAGATAAGGTGAGAAATGAGGCAGGTAAGGAGAGCCGACTTGCTAGAACTGGAGGAGAAGCCAAAGTCAACTGAACTTATAATTTAGTCTAAGTCTATTCTGCATGTTCCTCTTCAAGACTTTTGGAAGGTCCCTTTTGCTTTATGGACTCCAGGTTCAGAATAATGGGAAACATATATATTGGCTCTGCTATAGGTATAAATTGAGACAATTTTATAGAATAATATAGAGAAGGGGGACTCTTCTTCTCTGCCGCCCACTCAGGTGGCTCTACAGATAGGCAATATAAGAAAATGAAGGAGTTGTCTAAGAATCCTAAGATCCACCCAGTTTGATGGTCAGAGACCTGAGAGTCATCTTCAACTTCTCTTTTCCTCCCCCTCCCCTTCCTTTCTTTTTCCTCTTCTAATACTTTCAGTCTTCCTTCTCTCTCTCCTTTTCCATACCTTCATAAATCCAATAGGCCTGACTATTTCTTTTTTCTGTTCTCTCCTTTTTCACTCCTCTGCCTTAGTTAAAAATCTCATTGTCTTTCCCATTTCCCAGCTGGAGAAAACCTCAGCTGGTTCTTTAGTGATCTTTACCAGCAATCTTGAGCTCTCATCTATCCTCCACACCAATTGTGAGAGATATTTATAAAGCCCAAATCCATCCCAGTAGATCAAATATTTTGAGATATATAGTTTGTCCACAGATTATCCAGCCATGTACTATAAAACAGAGACATTTATTCAAGAAAATACAAGTTACAAGAAACATCGTACATAGGACAATGGTGCCCCAGTCAGTCCCCTTTAAAGCAGGCACCTTGGCACCTCACACAGTTGTCCCAATCACCGTCAGCTAGCTGTCCCATTGTGTTTTCCTGACTCTCATCAATGGTCTGAAATCTCTTCCTTTCAAAGGGGTTATTAGTTTTAGGAAAAGCCAGAAGCCGCAGGTCACCAAATCTGGGCTATAGGGACACTGAGTCACATGGGTGATTTGATGTTTTGTCAAAAAACTCTGCACAAGATGTGATATATGAGTGGGTATATTATCATGGTGAAGCTGCCAATCACCAGTTGCCTGTAACTACAGCCTTCTGAATCACCCAAATAGATTCTGCGGAGGGATATTCAAGCTTAATGCAAAATTTGATGCGGGTTCCTTGCTCTATTTGTTCAGTCATTTTGAATTTGACAGCCATGCACACTCATTAAATGGTGTCTACCATCCCCACTGACTAGTACAGTGAAGTTATCATTGTTTGTGCATGCCTGTTCCAGTCCACTATCCTTGGTTGCCAGGTTACATCAATGTTGCGCAAACTGTTCTTATTATATTAACAGGCTGGACTTTTTCTGGATACAATATATATATTACTATACGTACATTTGAGCTGTTTCCACTGTTTGGCTATTGTGAATAGTGATGCTGTGAACATGTATGTGCATGTACTTGTTTTGAATACCTGTTTTCATGTCTTTTAAATGTAGTGAGGAGTGGGGTTGCTGGATCATATAGTAGTCCTTAGTTGAACTTTTTGAACAGTTCCCAAACTGCTGCACTCATTGGTTCTTAAGTTTGAGAAAATGAATCTAAGATATTGTCATCTGAAGATGCATAATCTGAGGTTTTTATATCAGTGGTTATTAACTAGGAGTGATTTTGTACTTTCAGAGGACATTTAGTAATAATATTTTTGACGATCACCACTGGATAGGTGCTACAGGCATCTAGGGGTGGAGGCCAGGGATACTGCTAAACATCCTATAATATACAAGAGAGCGCCCAACAACAAAAAAATATTTTGGTTCTCAAAACCCCCAAAACCCTGGCTTATACCATCAGTTTCAATGTCATTATTAGAGAATAGAGTGCTGTTACTTCTTTCTTTACATTCATCTTGTGATTCTCTAATAATTGTGAAATGTTTTTTCTCTGTTAATTCTCTTTTTGCCATGTGGATGGGATATGAAAATTCTGAATTCTCAACTGTGTTCAATGGAAGTTAAAAGAAGACTACCAAAATTATGTTTTTTGTCTTCTGTATCTTTTTGAAAGATGAAGCAGTGCTTTGGGCAGCACAATAAAAACTCAAGGATGAAGTTGCTTTAATATAGTTCATCATTGTTTCATTTTGGATAATGATCATCATCCTTCCATTTCCTTGTGGTTTTAGTCTTTTTTGGCATAGTTTGGAATAATGGATTAAGACATGATGAACTAATTTAATTTCTAAGAAAATGAAAAAAGCAAATTTTAAAATATAGGACAAATAACATTACAATAATGCCATAATGCATCATAGATTTGTAATAATGTTGCAGTGGACCCAATATGGTAATTGCACAATTGAATGAATTTTGTTCTATTTAAAAATGTAGGTAATTTTTTTCTTTGTTCATTGAAACACTTACATAGAGACTAAAAGTCATGAAATGTTAATTTTTACATATAATTAGAACTGCTCAAAAGTTAGAAACAAAATTTTGGTACAAGGTTAATTGCTATGTTCTATAGCTCCCAGGATGGTATTAGATTTTATACCCTTTGGCATTGAAAAATTTTATTTTTATTTCTCTTTTGTTTTTTAGAAATTTTGCTTTTTGTAAAGCTCTTGTTACAGTTTCCTTTTTAGTTCTCAACATAATTATATCTTATTTCATTTACATTTTTTTTAAGGAGAGAAAAAAAAATATATAAATATTTGGATAAAATCATACCTGCCAGTATTAGCAAGAGCTTGACTTCGAAGAAATTGTCAAAGTCAACAAATTGAAGCTTAACACCACAAAAGTTGTAGTTAGTTATTGACCAGGTAAGAATTAAGAACATACTTTATTCTTAACCTCTTCTTTCAGGAGATGATATAAGAATGTTATGAAAATATAATTTTATTTATATTATTTATTTATATAAATAAAGTCATTAAAAATTTTTTAACACATATCAAATTATAAATCAGATAACCAGATTTAAGGACTCATCAAACTAATTTAGATGACTTGCATTTTTGTTTTTGTTTGTTTTCTGTAAACTTATAAAAAGAAGTGTGAGTTAGAACATTTATCACTATATTTCATTTCCAAATGTTCATATTTTTATTAGATCTGATTATTTTATCTTAACATGTTTTAGTTTTTTAAAATTTTTTTCACGTTTGCTGAGAAATCTGATTTTGCTGAAAACACAAATTTTATTTGCCCGATTTTCTTTTTTTTTTTTTTTTTGATTTTATTGTTGTTGTATTACAACCATCCCTTTTTTTCTCCCCTCTGTCCCCCTCCCCACCCACCCATTCCCCCCAAAGTCAATCCCACCTGCTGTCCATGTCCATGGTTCCTTTATACTAGGTTCTTGTCTAAGCTGCTCCCCTTCTTTGCCTCTGCCTCCCCGCTCCCCCCAACCCCTTTCCCCCTAACCCTGAAGGCCTATTCCTTGTATTCATAGACTTGGCTCTGTTTTGCTTGTTGTTAGTTTTGCTCATTATTGTCCCGTAATGGGTGAGATCATATGATATTTGTCCTTCACTGCCTGGCTTATTTCACTAAGCATAATACTCTCCAGTTCCATCCATGTTGTTGCAAAGGGTACGAATTCCTTCTTTCTTTCTGCTATATAGAATTCCATTGTGTAAATGTACCAAAGTTTTTTGATCCAATCATCCACTGATGGGCACTTATGATTTGCCCGATTTTCTTTCCTCTGCTCCCCACATTGCTCATGTATATTCACAGCATCTGTGTAAAGTCATCAGAAACAATGCAGGGGAAATAGATAAGTTGAACATAACTGGGAATTGACTTTGGCCCGAAATATACTATATATCCTCCACACCAAATATACCTTCCAACTTCTTTCAGATACAAACTCATATTGATTTCTCATAAATGGTCCTTTCTAATGTATATTTTATTCTTACAAAATTAGCCATGCACCTTTTGATATCCAGTAGATTAAAAGCAGAACTTTATTTTGGCCTATTACCATAGGTCAATAAATGAGATATAACTGGCACCCAGAAATTTATTCTAGTTATCAGGTCTCAAAGTGCCAAAGAAGGTACTGTCATAATCTAGAGTAGATAAATGAGTACTTAGCCACTTCCTTATAGCCAATGTATGTTAAACCTGGTTTAAACGGAAAAACCCATCTTGTAGCAACTACTTATTAGAGAATCCCAACGCACAACCTTACCCTGTTTGCAGACTGTCTTTGAAACCGCAACTCAACTCTTTGATCCTCATGGATTCTCTTGGTTAAGAACCACAAATCTTATTCTCTCATTACTCCCCCCTTTCAGTCAACACACATCCTTCTTATTTTTGATTATTTCAGGTCTTTGATGAAGCAAAGTGTGTCAAAGTAGTTCAAGGGACTCACCATCTAGTTATGTTTTGCCTTATAAATGCCCTCTTTCAAGAGTGTCTTTAGGGGAGTCCTAGCCTAAATGTTTGTAGAGGGTCCATACAGTTTAATGTGTGTTGAATAAGAGAGAAGTAAGGTGTGTGCTGGATCACATTTTGGGATCTTCGTGGACCAGAGAGAGTTAAGCAGAGCCTTGAAAAATAGAGAAGACTTGTAATGCAGAGGAGCGAGGACTCATTCCAGCTTTAGGAAACAAGGTACGAGGTTCCCAGCTTTAAGTCAGGATTTATGCTGCATTTGTGCAGCAATGAAGAGGTTACCTGATTAGAGCTGTGTATGTGAAATTTGGTAAGGCAGACAAATATACAGGGCAATTTTAGAACTTGGAAGTGTTAGGATTCTAATTCACCGTTCCCCAAACTACATTTCGTAGCACACAACTATCCCTCTAAGTATTTTTTAAATTGATATGTAATATTATATTAGTTTCAGGTATACAATAAAGATTTAGTATTTGTCTGTATTGTAAAATGATCACCACAATAAGTTTAGTTAACATGTATCACCACATATAGTTACAAACTCTTTCTTTCTTGTGGTGATAATTAAGATTTACCCTCTTAGCAACTTTCAAATATACAACATTGTATTATTAAATATAGGTACCCTTTAAATATTAAAAAGTGTCTGCTGATTTAAAAAAATTAAGTGGTCTTATGGTCAAATCAATCTGGTGAATTGTTGTTAAAGTTTTTATGGAAATGTGTCCAAAAGCCTTCATCAGTGAGCACTATTATGAATTTCCAAAGGAGACTGTAGTATCTAAATTTTCCCTGCAATATTTGGCCATGAAGTCCTATTTTCAAGAAAATTTAAGCCACATCGTTAAAATCAGCTGTTCCATGAAATACAGGTTATAAAATGTTGACCTAATCCAACCCTGTAACCTTTCAAATGTGTCCTGGAGGGAAGATGTGCCTCCTTAAGGCCATACATTAAGTCAGAAACTGTGCTGGGGCCAAAATCTAGGTCCTGACTCAGGACCAAGATAACCTGTGGTGGGTCTTGGTTGCCATGTATGTCAGCAGGGGGAAACACTCAATGTGGTAACAGAATAAGGCCAAATTTTCCGTCTTGGCTCAATGTTTTCCATATATGTGGTAGTCCATTGTAGGAGTTCGTGGTCAGTAGGTAACTTGCTTCCCTGTGGTTAATCAGTTCCTATAATTGTGTGGCTTTACCATCTCCTGGGCTACTGAGAAGCTAAAGAATCCTTGCTTGCTTTTTTTTTTTTTTTTTTTTTTTTTAAGATTTTATTCATTTTATTTTTAGAGAGAGGGGAAAGTAGGGAGAAAGAGAAAAATGCTGATGTGAGAAACATGGACATGGGTTGGTGGCCTCTCACACTTGCTCCTACGGGGACTGGACCTGCAACCCAGGCACATCCCCTGAACAAGAATTGAACTGGCAACCTTACACTTTGCCAAACAACACCTGACCAACTGAACCACACTGGCCAGGGCAATGCTGCTTGCTTCTGCTGCTTCTTCTTCTTCTTCTTCTTCTTCTTCTTCTTCTTGTTTTAAAATTTTATTCATTATTTTTAGAGAGAGGGGTAGGGAGAGAGGCAGAGAGGGAGAAAAATATCAATGTATGGTTGCCTTTCACCTGTCCCCAGCTATGGACCTGGCTGGAGACCTGGCTTGCAACCTGGTTATGTGCCCTGACTGGGAATCGAACCAGCAACCATTGAGTTCTCAGGCTGGTGCTCAATCCACTGAGCCACACTAGCTAGGGCTCCTGCTTGCTTTTTAAAGGCCCTAGCCCAAAAGGAAGCAAGTGTTTAAAAGCATAAACTCTGAAATTAGGTTTTCTGGGCTGGAATCCCATCTTTTTGTCTTATTGGCTGTGTTCCTCTGTCTTACCCCACTACTCTGACCTTCAGTATTTTTATCTGTAAAATGGGAACAATTATAGAACTCACAATACAGAATTGTTTTGTACAGTAAATGAGTTAATGTTTGTCCAACACCTATCTGCACCTGGCACATATTATGTGTTTTATAGGTGTTTTCTATATAATAACATAAAAAGTAACTCCTGCTCATATTTCATTAGCTACCCTTGGC
This sequence comes from Noctilio leporinus, assembly GCA_004026585.1. Taxonomy (NCBI): domain Eukaryota; kingdom Metazoa; phylum Chordata; class Mammalia; order Chiroptera; family Noctilionidae; genus Noctilio; species Noctilio leporinus. The sequence continues at coordinate 192,789 of PVIW01000398.1, read as the reverse complement.
TGCAAGGAGAGCTAAGCAGCTACTTCCCAGTGACAACTTCACACTCTGGAAAGGGAAGGGAGATTTTTGATTTTTTGGTAGAGAGCTAGCTATCTTGCCAAACTAAATATTAAAATTTGGATCCAAACAGGGAGGTAATGGAAAATTTTAAAGATTTTGAGCAGAGGTAAAGTAATAACAAACTAGTCCAGATATTTCTTTCCTATCTCAAATATCTTTTCCATAAAATGTAAGTAATTAAAGATAAAGTTATATATAATATTCTAGACTATGAATATGTTCAATTGAGAATATGTGACTTTTCAGTTGTTATGAGGAGTTATAAATAAAACCAAACAGGATCCTGGCTGGAATACAAATTAGAAAAGTATACCTTTTCATGTATGCTAATTTGTATAACTTGTATATTTGTAAATCTCACATATGTTATATATACTAAGAAAAATTAAGATATAGATAACACTGAAACTACTGAAGAGAGAAATTTAAAATTTTCCAGGTGGAAAACCATGGTAGTAGGAAGTTAATTGTATAAAATCTGTATTTAAATTTAATATGTGTAAAAAAAAAGCTAATACTATTTGGTCTAAAGTAATTGCTTTCTTACTGAATGTTTCAAAAATATTAACAAGATATTTCAATGTCCTCACTGTATCTTTCCCATAAGGTTATAATATTTCTTTCATTTAAATTCTTCTATTATGGAAGTAGGAGTTTTTTGGGCTGGTCACAGTATTCTGTTTCTCTCTACAGGCACATGGTAGGTTTGCATTTCCCTGCCCTCTTTCAAAGTCAGGCATAGTCTCATGACTTGCCTTGGTTAAGAAATGTGTGTAATTATCATGAATGTCACTTTTGGGCAGAAGATTTAAGTATCAGTGTGTGATTTGCCATGTTCCCTTCCTTCCTTCACATGTGGAGATTATGACCCATTACAGTCTTCTTCCACTGGGGTCCAAATGTCTACAAAGAAGACAGTCTCCCCTGGCCAGCTAGTTCAATTGGTTAGAACATTGTCCTGATATACCAAGATTGCAGGTTCAATCTCTGGTCGGGGCACATACAAGAAACACCCAATGAATGCATAAAATGTGAGACAACAAATCGATGTTTCTCTCTTTCAATCTCAACCTCTCTCTGTCTCTCTGTCTCTCTCTCAAATACATTAAAAAAAAAAATTGCAGTCTTACTGCCAATCAGCTCTGAGGATTCAGCATTAACAGGAAGGAAACTTCAGTAATGTTATACCTCTAAGACCTGGAGATGTTCATTGCCCCACCATAACCAAACCACTCCTACCTGATGCAAGGAGTATCAGGTTCCAAAGGACAGTTCTTTAATGTTGTTTTTTGTTTATTTTAATGATTTGTTTGTAGTGTGTGCACCATGTGGGTTGATGCACTGGTTGGAGATAGAAACATGTTACTACAGACTGAATATCTGAATCCCTTTCCCAAATTCATATGTTTAAACCTAATGCCTAATGTGTTGGTATTAGTAGGTGAAACCTTTGGGTGGTGCTTAGGTCCTAAGGGTGGAATCCTCATGAATGGATTAGTGATCTTACATACAGAGCCCACAGAGCTTCCTAGTCCCTTCTGCTATGTGAGGACATAATGAAAAGATGATTGTTTATGAACCAGGAAGTAGACCCTCACCAGCCGAAGGACCTGACCATGTGGTTTCAAACATCCAGCTTCCAGAACTGTGAGAAATAGAAACCACCTAGTCTGTTGTATTTTGTTACAGCAGCTTGAAGGACTAAGACACAAATGTTAAGTGACAAGGGCCTGAACTAGGCTTACTATAATGGGAAGAAAGGAACGGTAAAAAGTAAAAGCATACCCATGCTGTGTGCTCATAAACATCATGCTCTCCATTAGGCCTCTACCAGCCTTAGATGCAAGGGTGACTGCACTTGGCAATCACAACATCTTCCCAGAGAATGACTTGACTTTGACTTTGAGTACTTTTTAGATATCTAAGGCTAATTATGTTTAATTCACTGGCACAGTTATTGGTTTATTGGATATTATCTAATTCACAGGATTTCTTCCTATCTTGCAGACTAAAATCTCTTTAACATGATAATTTTTGCTGGACAATACAGTATTCAATTTATTCTGAAAGTAATCATGCTGTAATATCAGGCTTTGCTTTTTGCAATCAATGGAGACCTTTTTTTTTTTTTTTTCATTATAACAGAAAGAAATACTAATTTTAAGAGCTACAATAGAAAGGTTAAGGTCCAATGGAGCCATTATTTGTATAGGCAGCTGATTTTAGATCAGTAGCTAGTACTGTTTGCTGAAACATAATAGAGTGAGGTCTAGGGCTATTTGTGTAGATAAAAAGGTACTGATGTAAAATACACACCTAACTTGAGGGAATTACAGAATGAGCCACGTGCTTCCTAGATATCAGTCAATGTACAAAATTGGTCTTGCTGTTGTCTTGGTTATAAATCATGAGATTAGGGAAAAGCCTTTATAGAAGACAGACTCATCCAGTATTCAATATCTCATATCCAAGTTTAGTATATGATCACTTATTCTTTCCCAGATTGACTAATGGACATGTATGGGAAGGTATTAGTCCTTTTGCTGATGTAATATGTATTATTTTAAGAATTGCCAAGACAACTAAGTTATGAAAGTCAACTTAGCAAATATTTCCTGATCAACTACTTTTCCCATTTATTATAAACAATAGCCCTCACTGCAATGAATGTGCAGAGTCTAGAAAGTGGGGTGGGGGCAGTGAGTGGAAAAGGTATAATTTAAGTACATGTTTATCTGGTCCTCTTATACACATTAACATTTTTAAAATGCTGATTTGAATTCAATTGCCATATGACTTCACTTACATTTTTAACTATTTTAAAACTTTTTAAAAAAGATTTTATTCATTATTTTTAAAGAGAAGAGCAGGGAGGGAGGAAGAAAGGGAGAGAAACATCAATGTATGATTGCTTCTCACCTGCCTCTGGCAACAGACCTTGGCTGAAGACCTGGCTTGCAACCTGGCTATGTGCCCTGACTGGGAATTGAACCAGCGACCTTTGGGTTTGTAGGTGGGTGCCTATCCCCTGAGCCACCAGCCAGGACTTATTTTTAACTTTTTGTTGATATCTAGTTATTTAATTTCTGCAACTTTACTTTTTTTTCATTTGTTATGAGTTTTCTCAGCTTTTGCATTTTCATGTAAATGTTAGAAAAGCTTGTCATTTACCCCCAATAAAACATTGCTGACACTTCGATCAGGATCGCGTGCAATTTATAGATCAATTTGGAGAGTATTGCTATCTTTAAAACATTGTCTTTCAAAAAAGAAAACATTGTCTTTCATTCATGAAAATGATACATCCTTTCATTTATTTAGATTTCTTTTTATTTCTCCTAATAATGTTTTGTGGTTTTCATCATCAAGGTCTTGCACATTTTCCCTGATATTTAGTACTAGATACTTGATGTTTTTTGATGTACTTTTGGTAGGCTGAAAAATGTTCCTCTCAATGACATTCTGTCCTGATTCTTGAAACCTATAAATGGGACTTTATTTGAAAAGAGTTTTTGAGATGTGATTAAGTTAAGGATCTTGATATAGGGGAATTGTCCTGGATTTTCTGAGTGGGTCTGCAACACCACCATAGGTATTCCTTTAAGAGAGGTGAAGGGCTGTGTGACATAGGCACAAAGGGAGAAGGTTATGGGAAGATGGAGCAAAAAGAGATTTGAAGATGTTGGCCTTAAAGATTGGAGTGACATCACCACTAGTCCAAGAATGCTAACAGCCTCCAGAAACTTGAAGAGGCAAGAACAGTCTCTCCTAGAGCTTCTGGAAGGAGTGTGGTGCTCCTGAGGCCTTGATTTTTATCTCAGTTTTGAACTTTTAAGCTCCAGAGCTCTGAGACAATAAACTTGTGTTGTTTTAAGACAATTCTTCTGGAGTTGATTAAGTGTCTCTAGGTTAAAAGGGTCCCAAGTTCCTTGATACCTCCGTATTCCAGTCTTCTCCACCTTGGTCTGGCAATGCTTCACTATCTTTTGGGTACTTTAGTGACTCTAAGCAGTTTAATTTATTTTAATCCAGGCTTTTTGGATGTTCTCAGCAGAAGAGTGGTTTTATTTTCTAGTTTCATGTTACTCTAGTTTCATGTTTTCTTGAGTGTATTGTAATTTTTTAAAGTTTATTCATTTCCTGAATTATTTTTTTTATTACAGTTTTCCCATTACCATTTATATCCCCTTTCCCTGCAATGAGCATGCTGTGGTCCATGTCCACAAGTCCTTTTTCCTTTCTGCTCAATCCTTCCACCCCTTATCTTCTCCCCAAATAGTTGTTTTTCTCTGTTTTGCTTGTTAGTTCAGTTTGTTAATTAGATTCCACACATAAGTGAATTCATATGGTATATGGTATTTGTGTTTCCTGACTGGCTTATTTTACTTAGCATAATGTTCTCCAGGTTCATCCATGCTCCCCCAAAGGGTAAAATTTTCTTCTTTTTAAAGGCTGAATAGTATTCCATAATTATTTTATCCACTCATCTACTGATGAACACTTGGGCTGCTTCCATATCTTGGTCATTGTAAATGATGTTGCAATTAACATAGGGGTGGTTAGGCTCTTTTGAGTTAGTGTTTTGGGTTTCTTTGGATATATTCCCAGAAGTGGGATCAGTGGGTCAAAAGGCAGATCCATTTTTAGTTTTTTAGGTATCTCCATACTGCTTTTCACAGTGGTTGCACCAGTCTCCATTCCCACCAACAGTGCAAAAATGTTCCCTTTTCTCCACATCCTTGTCAGCACTTGTTTTTGCACATTTATTGACAATAGCCATTCTGACAGGTGTGAGGTGATATTTCATTGCAGTTTTAACTTGCAGTTTTCTAATGTTTAGTGATGTTGAGCATTTTTTCTTATGTCTATTGGTCATCTGTATGTCCTCTTTGGAGAAATGTCTCTTCAGGTCCTTTGCCCATTTTTTAATGGGATTGTGTTTTTGGTGTTGAGTTTAATAGCTTCTTTATAAATTTTGGATATTAACCCCTTACCAAATATATTGTGAATATATTCTCCCATTCTGTGGGTTGTCTTTTTATTTTGTTGATGGTCTCCTTTGCTATACATGGAATTATTTCTAATTTATCTATATTACTCTCTTTCTTCTCTTCTTTTTCCTATTTTTTCATTTTGTCTCAATCTATTGTTTTAAAATATAAGCTTTCTCCAAATATCTGCTGTGATATATATATACACACACACACACACACCATATACTATATATGTACACACACATATATGTATGTGTATGTATGTACATACACATATACACATACATACATATATAAATATATTTATTTATTTAAAACCAGGCACTAAATTCTGATTAAGGTGAGAGGGAAAGAGAGAGAGAGAGCGAGAGAGAGAGAGTTATTAGACCTTACTGATTTTTTTTTGAGAAGACACTAAATGGTCATATATGCAGGTCCTTTTTCTTGAGTAGGGGTAAATGGCTGGCTTCCAGTGTTCTGGGACTTCTCACCATTCAGTTCAATGACTTTTCACTTATTCAGTATTCAGGCCATTGCTTCCCCACTTCCTTGAGTTGTTTCCTGAGTTGAAATCATCTCAGTCCAATTGAGTCTGACCAGCTCAATTGCTGTCCCTATCAACTGGGATCCAGGGACCTGGTCATAGGGTGTATGAGCTGCCACTTTTGCTTTGAGGCTAGGGTATTTTTACTAGAGGGTATTGAATGGGGGGACAAAGGTACTCTTCATAAGGTACTTTTATCTTTTTTTTACATCTTGACTTCCTTTCTTTGTAGCACTTTTGAAAGTGCTGAAATCTTTGTATGTCCTGAGAAACCACTTAACTTGGTGAGTAGGAAAATCATCAGGCTGTCTCGGATAATCAGCTTCTTTTCTTCACAGACCTAAAATTGTTCATAAAGCCAACCAGGGACACATTCCAGGCAATGGAATGTCCATCTATCTGCACATCATGGTTAGTGGATCTCTCAAAACAACATCATCTATGGGAAATACAGGTGCAATGAGATTAGACTAGAATTTTCCTTCAGTCTTTAGGTCAATTCTGTTAGTTCCAAATTAACATGGGAGACTTGAGGATAGGCAGGGTCCTGCTGTGTGTCCATACTCTCCAGTATCAACTTGGTACAGTTAAATAGGAGAGAATAAAATTTGGTCAGAGACTTTAATTTGAACCACAGCCACTCAGTAGTTATGTGACCTAGGGCATATTATTCAAACTTGGGGGTTATTCAAACTTGCAGGTTCAGTTTCCCCCTGCCTTTAAAATGAGAGATTATGAGGCAGGCGAAAGGCAACCATACATTGATGCCTCTCTCCCTCTCTGCCTCTCTCCCTTCCCCTCTCTCTAAAAATAATAAATAAAAATCTTTATTTTTTAATGGGAGATTAAAGAAACCTTGTTCTGCTGAATTTTGTGAAAACATAACTATGTTACACACATAGGAGAGCAAAGACATCCTGGATAAGGAAATAGTGTCCAGGGGACCCGGGCCAATAACACGTTGGCATGCCATTCATATAAAAGTTGAAATGGATGGTTTTGAGAAAATAGCTAGAGAGACAGCATTTTCTTTTTCGTAAGGTGAATTAAAAGCTAGGTAATCAATTTGTCAATTCAAAGGAGCTGGGTCAAAAGTGAGATGCTCAGTTGTGTACAAATTAGCTTAAAGCCTGAAAATTCAATCTTGAGTATAACTTTGAAGTGGGCTTGGGAAGCAGAGTCTGGAGTAATTCCCAGAATCACTTATAAGTACGGCTCCTCTGCTCTGGGCAAGGAATGGCCTAACTACAAGGCCAGGCCCTGAATAAGATAGAGTTGTAATTTTGACTTTTTTTTTTTTTTTGGTAACAAAATCTAACATCTACATGGACTGAAAAGTAAAGGCCCACGTCCTGGCCGGTGTGGCTCAGTTGGTTGGGCATCATCCTGAAAATTGAGCGGTGTCTGCTTTGGTTCCTGGTCAGGGCACATGCCTGGGTTGTGAGTTCAGTGCACAGTCAGGGCGCAAATGCAAGTCAGCCAAGCAGCCAATCAATGTTTTTCTCTCTCTTATTATTTCTTTCCTTCCCCTCCCTCCTTTCTTTTCCCTCTAAAAATCAAAAATAATATTTAGAAAAGAAAAATAAGGGCCCACCTCTCCCCAAACACAATGCAAACATAATATATGTATTTACACACATATAAAAATACCCTTTTTTACATAAATGAGATCAATCTGTACATAGCATTATTTCTTATTCAATAATATATATTTGGCAATTCATTCACTTAACAGGTATTGGTTGTGTACCACTTTAGGTGCTAGAGATGTGGTGCTGAATAAGACAAATCCTTCTTCCACCAAATCTTTTTTTTTTTTTTCCACCAAATCTTTTCATATTGATATATGTCTATTATTTTTACCAGTGGCAGAATTGATTTACAGTTTAAGGGACATTTATTGTTTTCTCTAAGTCTGATTCTTGCCTTTTCATTTCAAATGTATCTTTCAGGCAACAGTTTCTAACTTTAAGTCCAATGTATAACTTTCCCCCTTTTTTTGATTAGTGCTTTTACTTTACTATTTATTTATTGGTATTTTCTTCCTTTGCCTATTCCAACACTGTAAAGATTTTATTATGTTTCCTTTTAGAAGTTTAATGGTCTAGTCTTTATGTTCTATCTCTCTCTTGATTAAAGACTTGGCCTGGTCCAAATCACAGAAATTTGTACAAAAACAGGCAGCCATCACTCAATCTAGTGCATGAGATTCTCTTTACCTTTAGGAGTGGTGATTTTGTGAGATACAAGTCTGAGGGGCCGTGGACTCTTTGCTGCCTGAGAATGAAATCTATGTAGAAGAAAGCAGAGATAAGAGACAGAAAAGGCACATTCCTAACATCATTTCAATACCTGGATCCTATGTGTCCTCAAGCCACAGATCCTTGAGCTTTCAAGTATATGAGCCAATAAACTCCTATATTGGTCTCAGGCAGTTTGAGTTATATTTATTTCAACTATAATAAAATTTAACATGGCTAATGAATGAAGGAAGGATGTAGCCTAACTTATGTAAGCAGTCTTGTGTAGGTTGACATTAAAGTGTGCTAAGTTTTAGCTAGTATAAGCCTTGCAGCCCCAGGGCTGCAAGGTGAGGAGGAGAGGGGAGAAGGAAGATTTTAGATAAGCATAAGGGTTACTGTTTTGAAAAAAGTGCACTGACTTTCAAAAGAAGAATGAAATCAGCAATGGGCTGCTTTGAGCCTGCATAGTTGAGGGGAGTGTTTCATCAGACCTCTGCCCAAAAGCAAAGGAGTGGCCAGGAAGAGATGGGGAAGAGACTGCTGCCCTCGCCATGCTCATGATCATGGTCGTGGTTCCAGCCCTTTCCACATATCTTCCTGCTAATACATAGCCCTCTGTGGAGGTGACTTGTAGACCCTGAAACACAGGGTCTTTCTGTGACCTTGAATATAATCTTGAACATAAATTTTGATTATAAATAATTATTAGATTAACTTAAAACTTTGAAATTATAAGTGTGTGCAAAGGGATGATGATGATGATGATGATGATGATTAAGAGCCATTGGGAAAGTGAGAGGGGTCCTGGCTATTGTGGCTCTGTGGATTGAATGCTGGCCTATGAACAGAAATATCATTGCTTCGATTTCCAGTCAGGGCAAGTGCCTGTGTTGTGGGTCAGGTTCCCAGCTGGGAGAGTGGAAGAGGCAACTGATCAAAGTATTTCTCTAGCAAAGATGTCTCTCTCCATTTCTTTCTCCCTCCCTTCTCTTCTCTCTAAAAGTAAATAAATAAAATCTTTAAAAAAGAAAAAGGAAAAAGAGGCCCTAGCTGATGACATAGTGGATAAGGCGCCAGCCTGCAAACCCAAAGGTCGCTGGTTCAAATCCCATCCAGGGCACGTGACCAGGTTGCAAGCCAGGTCTCCAGCCAGGGCTGTAGCTGGAGGCATGTGAAAGGCAACCATATATTGACATCTCTCTCCCTCTCTGCCACTCTCTCTTACCCTCTCTCCATAAACAATAAATAAACTCTTTTTAAAATAAATAAATAAATAAATAGAAAAAAGAAAAGAAAAGGGAATATTTTGGAAATAGAAGAATGCTTCAGATCAACTTGAACCAGAAAGATCTCAATGGCTCTACTGGATTAAAATCCCAGGCAGGTTACTTCTTATGCCTCAGGTTTTAATTTACACAATGGGGATAACAAACACTTCCTTCATATAGTTGTTGTGAGCATTAAATGAGATTATTTTTGGCAGGGTGACACATGGAACAGAGCCCATGAATTGTAATAGACATTATTAGTAAACAAAGTCTCAGAAAAGTAGAGACATGTCCAAATTCTCATAAGTAGGTATAGTTGAGAACTATGACTACTGACCCTTGTTCTTTCCACTGTGCTATACAGCTTCTGAAATGACTAGCCTCTCAGCCAGTGAAGGAGAGTGTGGAGGCAATATGATGTTCTCTAACTCTTTTTCTTTTAGCGTTGGACAGTTCTCTTTTCTCAAACATTCTCTGAACACTGGTCAATTTAGAATGAGATCTTTTGTGCCACTGACCAAAGGCCACCCCCAAGATTTCCTACTGCAAGGAAGACCTCAACAGTGGTCCAGCTTCCCAGAGCACCTGCCCAGACTCCCCCTAGCGGCCATGTAGGACGTGCGCAGTGCCAACTGGGCCAGGAAGCCTTGGCACCTACAGAAGAGAGGGGTCATTTACTCAGCCCAGGCAAGACAAACACTTCACAGAAGTACCCAGCTGTAACGCAATGTTTTCCCAGGGGGAGGGCACACTCACAGACTGCTCTGGGATTCTGGGGCTAAAAGGATAAACAATGGCGGGGGTGGCACTGAGGCCCAGGAAGAGTAACTGAAGACCATGGTACAAGAGGATAAAGCCTTTATGACTCCATGAAGTCCTCATGGCCATGTCCCTCAGGGCCATGGTGCCTGGCCAACTGACTCAGGGAACATTCTTATTCAATCTGGACCTGCTCCCGGGGGACCAGCACCAGTGCTCTGTACCCCTGTGCCTATTCTTGGTACCGCATTTCCACAAACTCCTGTCTCTGAGAACCTATCTAACAAGTTTTGGAAGCCTGTGCTATTCAATTCCCAAGACACCCTATGATCTTGATTCTTCTATTATCCCAGTCTTAGAAATGAGGAGGCTGTGATTCAGAGACCCTACCTCTATTGTCAAGGATCATATACCCAAGGAATGGAAAAGTTGGAATAGAATCCCAAGACTGAGAACTTCAAAGGCTGCTTTCTTTCCACCAGGCCTTCCTGCACTGGACCCTGTAATTGATTGTTACCTACAGACACCATCAGTCATGGAACTGAAGGGGAAACTTGGAATCTCAGCTGAAAGGAAAAAGCCTTTTACCACAGTTTTACTTGTGTCTCTTTTCCCTGTGTCTTACTCATCTTCCTCCCTATGGTTTGTTCTACATGCCTTCCTTTTATCTAAGAACCACTGCCAAGCCACAAATTACTGTGTTTTGTCTTCTATCCAGGGAAGAAGGTAGAGTCTGCTGGCCTGATCTGTGACTCGTAGCCATAATCACTCCTGGACTGTTTGGATCCAAAGCGCTGGCTAACCATCTCACAGAAAATGCCACACCATAGTCATCCAGTTCTTTCATCTCCTTGGTGGAAGTTAAATAGAAGAGGACTATTAAGTAAGCACTATTAAGTAACATATTCTGAAAAAATATTTATCAACTTACATTATTCTTTACTATGACTTTTTGATGTAGGTATCAGTACTCTCACCACATGGATGAGGAAACTGAGCATTGGAGAGATAAAGTGGCCTGTCTATGGTCACATCTCCAAGATACAATAGCTGATATTTGAATTTAGTCTGTCTGACTACCAGTCTATGATCTATGTCTTGTACCACATTTCTTGTTAAAAACATTTTTTTCTTCTTAAATTGATTCTAATGAGATATAATTAACATAGTAAAATGCCCTAATTTTAAGCTTATTGCTTGGTGACTTTTGACAAATGTATATACCCTTGTAGCCATCACCGCAATCAAAATGTGAAACATTTCCATTATCTTAAAATTTCCATGTGCCCCTTTGTGGTCAATTTCACTCCAGCCCAGGCAACCAATCACTGTTTTCCCTTGCTAGACATTAGCTTTACCTTTTCTAGAACTTCATATAAATGGAATCTTAGAATATGTACACTTCTAGCTCCGAGCTCTTTAGCTCAGCATATGATTTTGAGATTTATCTACCAAGATAGTCAAAAGTAGGGTCACAGTTGTGAGTATGCAAAACATAGTTTATTCTTGGATATAATTTATTTATTGTTGTATTATTTATTTGTATTATGTAAACCTACTTTTGCTCACTCCTGTATGTGGTTGCTTATATCAGTAATTTGTTCTTTCTCAATTTCTGAGTAGTATTCTGTTGTGTCAATATAAAAAAAATGCTTATTTATTCAGTGTTCCTCTTTATAGATATTTGTGTGGTTTTCAGTTTTGAACCATTATAAAAATGCTGCTATGAATTCTAGGAATAAACCCCCATTGATTATGATTTGCTATTCATTAAAAATATTCCTGGATATAATTTGCTAATTGGTTTGGAAGGATCTTGTACCCATATCCATAAATGATAGCAGGGCGTAGTTTTCTTTTCTTGTAACATCTTTGTCAGGTTTTGGTAATAGGAAATGCTGGCCTCGTTTTCTATTTTCTGAAGAGCTTGTATAGAACTTGCATTACTTCTTGAAATGTTTGAATGTTGAGTGTAGAATTCACGAAGGAAGCATCTGACCACACAGGTTTATTTCTGTGAAGGTGTTTTAGACTGCTTAGCTGCTATAATTAAACTACCATATACATTGGGTGTCCTCAATTAGAAATGGTTATTTTTCATAGTTTTGAAGACTGGAAAGTCCAAGATCAAGATGCTGACTGATTTGGTATCTGGTGAGAGCCTGCTTCCTGGCTCATAGATGACTGATTGTCTTTTGATTCTGTCCTCACGTGGCAGAAAGGGAGAACTCTGGTCTCCTCAACCTCTTTTCAGGGCACTCACGCCATTCATGAGAACTTCACCCTCATTACCCAATAATCTCCCAAAGGCCCCTCCTCCAAATACCATCACCTTGAGATTAGGCTTCAACATATGAATTTAGGGGTGGGAGGTTGCAAACATTTAGCCCATAGCAGTGTTTAATTACAAATTCATTTACTAGGATATAGGTCTAGTCAGATTTTCTATTTCTTCTTGAGTCAATTTTGGTAACTTACATTCTTTTAGGGGATTTGTTCATCTCATTGAAATTGTCAAATTTATTGACATTATGTTATTCATGATATTTTCTTATTATCCTTTCAGTATCTGTAGTATCTATTAATATAATGATGCTTCCTCTCTCATTCCTGAATTGGCACTTTGTGACTACTCTCTTTTATTCTTAAAAAGTCTAGCTAGAGTTTTTTTATTCTATTGATCTATCAATAGTTTTAACTTTTGCTGTTTTTATCTATGGCTTATTTGTTTATTTCATTTTATTGCTTTCTGCTTTTGATTTGCTATTTTTCTCCTTCTGCATATCTCTGGTTTAATTTACTTTTCTTTTTCTAGCTTCTTAAGGTGAAAGCTTACATCATTGATCCCATTCTTTTCCTGTTGATTCAGAGTTTATATTTTGTCAAATATAATATTTTGATATATTTGATTGATAGAACCATGCCTTATTCTTCTCTGCATGCTCCATAAATATTAACATCTTGTTCTGCATATAGCAGGCACTTAATGAATAATTATTAAGATAACAACTAACATGTTTGTGTTTCCAAGCACCAGATATAGATAGTGGGGGATAACGTGCATAATAGGGGCTGGGCTTGATATTCTTATTTGGTCATCAAAAGCCACCTGAGACAGACATTCTTAGAAAGTCTCCACTGGCAGAGAAAATTGCTCTTATTCAATTTTTTAAATGTTTTTTTAAAAAATACTTTATTTATTATTTTTAGACAGAGAGGAAGGGAGGGAGGCAGAGAAGGAGAGAAACATCAGTCTATGGTTGCTTTTCACCTGCCTCTAGCTATGGACCTGGTTGGGGACCTGGCTGGAGACCTGGCTTACAACCTAGTTATGTGCCCTGGCTGGGATTCAAACCAGCAACCTTTGGGTTCGCAGGCTGGCACCTATCAATTTTTAAAACAAATGAAAAGTATTTCCAAAGTCAAGTTGGCATACAATATTATATTAGTTTCAGGTGTACAACATAGTGATTAGACATTTACATAACCCATGTAGTCATCACCTTGATACGTCTAATACCCTTATGACACCATATATATGCATATATGTATGTGTGTGTGTATTTCCATTTTCTTTATCTTGCATGTATCCCTATTGTTGCACTTACGTTGTATCATAATATTAAAAACATAGTTTTAGGTCTGTTTTTCCTATGCTAGTCTTAGTTTTTTGATAACAGGGACTGTGTCTTGTTCCTCCCTGGCTAGCATAATGCCTGATGTACAGAAATGACCCGATAAATGTTTGTTGGGCGAGCTAGAGAACAAAGGCTTTCCCCTGCCTCTGGAGTCTGAGGAAACATTCAGAACATATGTAACAATCTGTGCATTCTGTTGTGTTGTAGTTCAGAGTAAACACGCAGGCCTATTGTATTTTTGAACTGTATTTCAAATGGAAAAACGTTCAGCATGTGTTGTAAGTTACTGCTTTCACACTGAGCAGGGCCCGGAATCAATCAATGTCTAGAACCCAACAGCAAGTGGACAATGTCCCCGACCATTTCCTATGTCTTAAAAGAAAATGACTGGTTTAAAATAAACTAACCTCTTCTTTGTTCCCAGAGATGAGAACGGTTTCACAATAAAAGGAGGGTCTGCATCTCCACTGTTTCAGAAATCCTGAATTCGGAGCAATTACATAACAGGAAATGTCCCTAAACTCCAGCCAGATCAATTTGTTCCCCTCCCCAGGGCTATTATCACAGTGCCCTTGCCAAAGCTCTCAACAAGTCTTCGTAATCTCTTACATGCTTAGTTCTCCATGGAGTTTTCCAAGCACTTTCCCACCCATTATCTTTTCTAATCGTCACAACAGCTGCTCTGTGTTCCAGAGGGCACTGAATAAAGGAAAGAGATCCAGCTCCGGAGCCAGCCGCGCCAATTCCATTTCTGCACTGCTGCTGATGTGTGGCGGTGGGCAAATATCTTTATCTTGCATAACCTTGGTTTTCTCACTTCTAACATGGAGATAATACTTATCTCACAGGTTTCTTATGATCGTTAGAGCTAATATGTAAAAACCATGTGGTGTGGTGTTAGGCACATAGTAATTGCTGGCATAGTAATAACATGGCAGTTATTATTGTTGTTTTTCTATTCTATAAATGTAATTATTTTGGTTTCTTGTAGCAACTTAGGGTGAGATTAAACCAGGTGCCATAAAACAGCGGTACTGAATATCACATGTGCTGCACAATTCTAAGGACAAGGAAAGAAGGAACTTAAATAAGCAAACAAAAGAACAAAACCAAAAACACCTCCCCCCAAACTAAATGGACCAAAGGGAAGTCCTGTAACATAAATAATGCTGGAGTGCAACCAAATCCACCCTGAATTTGTGTAGACCTTCTGCTAAATGTGATTGCTTTGGAAAATTTGGTACTTGGTAATCTGTTTCTTTGAGTATAATCTAACAAAAATTGAACCGGCACCCACTTGTGCTAGATACTAAGGTTAGAGAGAGAAATGAGTGAATAAATCACTAACTGAATGAATCTTTGTTCTCCAGCAGAAGACAGTACAAAGAACACAGATGATGAACTCGCCTACTCTGTGCAGGAGAATTGGGAAAGTCTCCACAGAAGAGCCTTGAGGGATAGATTGGGTTTTCCCCAGATGGTGCCATCACTGAGTCTGGTAGGTGTGATGAGATCTTGTGGAGATCTTTCATGTGAAACAGTAAAGTTACAGGGATTAACTTGGCATCATGGTCAAGTTTTTGTTGTTTTAAAGCTAGACAAAACTGAGGAGACTCCAAATTCTGTCATCATTGAGCTAGGGAACCTTGACTAAGTTGGCTCAATGCTTGTATTGACTCAGATTAAACTGGAGATACTAACAATATCTACTTTGGGGATTTTAAGGGATCAACAAATAATTTCCCAGCTTACCTATACAAGTGTGAAGTCATTGAAAGGGCAGAAGTTGGACACATGGATATGAAAATTTCACTTTACTATTAATAAAACTGTATTAGAAAACTTGGATGCATAGGAATGATGGCTTCCTACTCTTGTACCCCAACATTAAACATACTCACTAGGCATAGGCAGACATGGAAACTACAGGCCTCTCTCTTGGGGCGGATCTGCTCCATTACACTCACTATAAGACTCAACAAGCAGACCAAAATGCATTCTTTCTCTAGGCATGCAGATGAAAGAGTCATTCTAGCTATGGCTGAGCAAAGCATGTCTAGTTCCTTCTTCCCAACCAACCAATGAAGTGAGTGACCCACCCCAGAGGGCATGAGGGGATGAGTAAGAGGCCAAGAGTTTTACTCTAGGAGATCCTTCCACATGAAAACAAGAAGCCAGAGGAAAGAGGTTGTTTTCAATACCTACTATAAGATTTTGTGAGGATGAAATAGGAGGTAATACATACAATATATACTAATGTATACTAAGCAGTGTCTGTCACATAATGAACACTCAACAAATGCTAGCCTTTATTGTTGTTGTAGAAAATTAGCAAGGCCCAATATATTATCTGATAGCCTCACAGTAAAATATTCATGAAAGCCCTGGCTGGTATGGCTCAGTGGATTGAGTTCTGGTTTGCAAATCAAAGGACTGCTGGTTCAGTTCCCAGTCAGGGCACTTGCCTGGGTTGCAAGCCAGAACCCCTGTTGGGGGTGTGCAAGAGGCAACCACGCATTGATGTTTCTCTCCTTAACTTTCGCTCTCCTTTCCCCTCTCTCTAAAAATAAATAAAATCTTTTTAAAAAATAAAATATCTATGAAAATATGCAGAAATACAAACACTAAGGTAAAAAGATCATATGCCAAAGTTTAAGAAGTAATTTCCTCCAATTGTACTGTTGATAAAGATACACATCTTCTACTATATTCTCCTTTAGAACACATGGAAACCTTTTTTGGGCAGGAGTCTCAACTAATCCAAAATATCAGCAAACATTGTGTAGCTACATCCTTTCTACATTGGAAATTCTCTATGAGCTTGAAAGAAGTAATCCTATCCTCTCATTTCCATAAATTCCACTCCATGTGTGTCTAGAAGCTACAATTCTCAGGACACATGATATATTACATCTTGTAATGAGTAGTTAGCCAAGGAAAAACATTCTGGTGGAAATCATAGAGTTCTGAAAATAGTGCAATAGGTAGGATGGGATAGTGACAGAGGAAGAGGCAGGGCAAAGGATGTGTAGTCTTTTATGCTTTGACAGAAGAAACGCCCTGACTGGTATGGCTCAGTGGATTGAGAGTGGTAACCAAGGGGTCACTGCTTCAATTCCCAGTCAGGGCACATGCCTTGGCTGCAGGCCAAGTCTCCATTTGGTGACACACAAGAGGTAACTACATATTGATATTTCTCTCCCTCTCTTTCCCCCTTCCTCTCTCTAAAAATACATAAATAAATAATCTTTAAAATAAAATAAAAAAAGAGCTAATGAATACATCTAACCCAAAAGTCAGAGGGAAAGGAGAGCTCACCTCAGTCCTGCTCAGTCACATGAGGTGATGTCTTGCCCAGCCCAGGACTAGGGGCCATGTGTATTCACTCCTGGTCTAGGTTTAGATTTTTAAGGTTCCTCCAGCTTCCAAGTACACAGAAAGAGGTACCAAGGACATCCCAGGGCCTCTACCTGTTGGCAAAGATTGGACCTTGTTTAAGGCTAAGTCAACAGTGAAAAGAACTATCCCTACCCAAATTATTATAGCCTATAAAAAGGAAAAATATTCTCTAGATACTGATGAAAATCATAACTCCAAAAATTACTGTAGAAGTCAGAAAAGTTTTTGGAAGACATTTGCTTATTATTTTCAATAAAATGCAAGGAGTCATGGTCTCTCTGAAAAAGGATGAGCTTTATCAGCAATGTTTTAGGATAAAAGGGAGTTTGCAAGTCAATCCCCAAAACAATACTAATAATATCAATGTTGGACAGGATTTTATAAAACTAAATTGTTCCTGAAGAAAAATTACAACAAATAAACATTAAAAATCTAAATTTTAATAAAAGAAATGATTCTTCAGTGGGAGAAAATGCCAGTGTTTTGAGATCAGTATGGTTTGGTTTGTTCTAGTTAACATTAATAAATATTCCTAATGACATTGTTTTTAATTTTAAGGAAAAGGAAAAAATGTATAAGCATCCATGCAAAAAACAACACCTCCCCTAAAAAAAAAAAAAGAAAGAAAAGAAAAGAAAAAGAAAAAGGAAAAAGAACCTACACAAAACTCTAGATTATCTACAAAGGAACAGAAATTAGACTTTTATTTGGTAACATTGACTAACTTAACAGAATGGAGGTTCACTCTTCCTTTTAGCAGCACACCCATGCCTTTATTCCCTTTCAGGCCTGCATCTCCTAACCTCTAAGGGTCCCCACAAGATTTGCAATCAGGGGAGCAATAGGCAGCCAGAGCTCCTCCTGGGCCAACCACTGAACTTGTTTCTAAGGCCACTTTTCTCTGATTTCCAGTGAGCCAACGCAGCCCCGCCTGTGCTCTCTCCTGCTGCTTCTTCTGTCCTAAGCCTTTCCTTATTTCCCTGTCAAAATCACAGAGAGAGAGAGAGAGAGAAAACAGAGCAAAGTCTGCATACTTTTAAAAAAGGTTTAATATATTTTTAGAGAAAGGGGAAGAGAGGGAAAAAGGGAGAGAATATTGATGTGAGAAACATCAATCAGCCTTTCCTATGCCCTGCAACTGAGGGTCGAACCCACAACCCAGGCATTGCTCTGACCCGGAATCAAACTGGTGACCTTTCTTTTTGCAGGACGACACCCATCCAAATGAGCCACACTGGTTAGGGCCAAAGTCTGCATAGCTTTGAAGAATGAAATGGGAACCAATACTTGGTTCATAGAGAAGCAAAGTGAGAGGTGAATCTGAAATAATTCAAGACTGTTAAATTGTAGTTCAATAAGATAGATGGTAAGCACTGAAAAAAAAGTGAGCATGCGAACATAAAAAGTGAACTGTGTCAGTTCGGCTCCTGCCATGCAACAGAAACCAGCGAGGCATTTCAAACAGAGGGAATTGAATGCAGGCTATGTGTTACTTAGGACATGGTCTTTCTGAAGACACAAACAAACCATTGCTTCCCAAACTTTAATATGCAGTCAAATCACCTCAGATGAAAAACAAAAATACAGATTCAAATTTAGTAAGCTTGGGGTGGAGCCTGAGGTTCTGCATTTTTAAGACACTCCCAAATAAAGCCAGTGCTGCAAGTCCCATGAACCACTTTTTGAATAGTAAGGAAGTAGAGGGAGTTAAGGCAACCAGAAATTGGTAATAGCAGGAAGCCTCAATTTTCCTTAAAACTGAGAGCACACTGAGAGGAGCTGATGTTCCCAAAGCCGAGAGCTCAGCCCCCATCAAGTGCCAATATGGCCAGGCCTTCCTGAGGGAAGCTGGAACCAAGTGGGAGGGGCTGTCTGGCAGGAGCTGAAGTGACAGTGGGAACTCAGCTGGAGGTAGAGAAATAGGTAGTGGGTACCCTGGCTTCCACCCTCTAATCTTCTGCAGGTTTTTCCTACCAGCCGAAACTGGCTTCCCCAGTAGGGCAATGCAGCCTCTCTGACTCTCAGCTTCTCCCTCCAAGTTAACTTCTCACTCCTTTCTATGCTGACCAGTGAAGACTGGTCTTAACTTGATTCTAACTCTGCCTTCAACATTTCACAAAAAGCTCTCTAGGTGTAAGGTCCACCTGCTTAGAAAGAGCTGGAGAGCTGACGTAAAAATTGAGTGAGGGAGAAATAACAAATATAATTTATATTAATCATTAACATCATTTTTACTTTTTAGCTTATGACACGTGTAGCTCTTATCTTTCAGTGCCTTGAACACACCAAGCGCTCTCCCTCTTCAAGGCTTCAAGGAAGGCTAACTGCTTACCATGAGGTGCTTTTCCCCATAATCTAGGGCTGGGTGTCATTTGGAACTTAGGTTAAATGTCCCTTGTTAACAGGTAGCTCCCCTAACCCTTCAGACTAGGTAAGATCTGTCTGGATAATTTCTCATAACATCTTCTCCTCACTCTTCAACTTCAGCGTGAAAGTACACAGTTGTGTGATTACGTTCTGTGTCCCGAACTAGTGCGTAAGTTCCACGAGGACAAAAACTGTGTTTACTTTGTTCAATACTGTATTTCCCATGCTTGGAAAACTAGACTAATAAATGAAGGCACCGCTCCATCACATTAGTATAAAAAAGCAGGTTGAATGTTTTGATGGAGGAAGAACATATTCCTGATTTTAATATTTGAGTGTGAATATTGAAATAATGTGATTCTTGGAAGGCATTTTGCTTTGGTAATGAGCCAGTTAATCAAGAGTTGATATTATTCTAAACTTTTATAATTTGCTTCATATGTGTACCCACATAAAGCTGGCCTTTAAAGACCAATCATAACAATAGTTACCATTTGTTGAATTATTAATGCCAGACATTGTGCTGTTTTGTCGATATTATTGCATTTAATCTTCACAACCACCCATGAGGTTGTTGTTACTCCCATTTTTTTCTGATGAGGATATCGAAACTCAGAGTGGCTGAATGATGTCCTACAGCTCATAAGTAGCAGAATGAGGATTGATTCATGCCTTCCTGTCTTTATCAACCAATGTAACTAACGTTAATAACTTCTAAATAAGTTACGTTAAGTTTAATGTAGGCAGTTTTAATCTTTTTCTTCTTAACTCAAGGGAAAGGAGGGAAGTGACCTAAGCTGTGAATTGCATAGTCTTCACGGGACTTCCTGTCGGGGTAAAAAGTAAGTAAAGCAGACATCTGTTTGTGCAGAGGTGTGCCAGCCTCAAAGAATCCTTATCTCCCTGCTGCAAAAAGCCAAGAGAGGTCTTGGTGGGGAGTTAGGTTAGAACGTCACACATGTGAAAGTGTGGCAGGTTGAACCCAGTGGTGTGCCAGCTCACAAGAGCTGACTGTTAAATTTTCTGGAATTTTACTTGTTGGTTATTAGATGCGGCCATTATTAAAAATTAAATTTTATAAACATTTAAATTATATTAAAAACCAAGATAATACAAACTCAATACTCATTGCTTCCTAGTTATTTTACTAGTACCTATGCTCTCCAGTTATTTTGATCTAGTGCAATGGGATGACACAAATACTCTTCAGTGACGTGCGGGTATGTGCATCTCTTCCTTATTCCATGTTCAGTGACACCATGCAGGTAGCTTGAAATGGTCCGTTATGAAGTGTTTATGCCATGGAAATTGCAAGTGCTACAAATGAGCCTCTACCCTGGCTGCTTAACATATATCAGGACACCATTGGTTTAATCCCTGGAAAAGGGCAAGTCCAGAGCCAATGTTAAATGCAAAATGCCAATATAATTGAAACTGGTTGCCCTCCGCCCCTGCCCCATTACTTGGATTAGCCAGCTCCTCCGGGGCTGAGGGCTGGGGTTTGGGTATTTTACAAACAGAAATGTTGGATATAGGTGTTCTTTACTGAAGAAAAGAAAAATGCTGATGAAAACATTAGTTATGAAGTAAAAAATTAGACAGCTGAAATACAAACTCAGTTGGTAGAAACATTTAGGGACTAGGAAATCTCCTTATAGTAAGTAGTTATAAACAAAATGATGGAATTTTTTTAAAAGGCTGATTAAACTTGAATGTGATGCGTGAGGTTTAATCTATACTTGCAAGTTTTACACTTGCCACATCCTGCCACAGTTCTGCTCCTGCCCTTTTTCTATGGCTCTGGAAAGCTGTGAGATGTTTGGGTTAAGTATGGAATTTCCTTGGCCTTTGTTATATTTGCAGAAGGGTCTGGGGTGTGTCTGAAGAAGCAGAGAATTATTTATAACAGGTAAATCTAGCTTTGAAGTTGGTGGTTGGCCTGCAATTAGTATTGTCAGCAGCAGAATTTTGGTCGTGCTTATATAATAGGTTTTCCATAAAGGCTTTAAATCACCCTTTGAAATCTAAGTCTTAGCAACCCAGGCAATGTGGCAAAAAATATGAAAGCTTATGGAAATGTTCAATTTGAATTATTTGAGTGAAAGTTAGCTATGCTCAATAGTTGGTACATGTTTCCTGGCATGATCTCCTTGGTTATTTAAAAGTCTTACTTACAGAGTAATTAATTACAGATTAATATATGCTTAAATATAAATATTCAGCTAAGATAAATAAATAAATACCTCACAAATTCACAAACTAGAACCCCAAAGATCATACCCATAAGTTAAGCAGTTTATGTAGTGCTCCAGAGTTTTTCTGTTCATTAGCACTTAACATATAAATATGAAAATTAAATAAGATCATATTGCTTTGCAATCTGCATTTTTGTTCTTATTTTTTAAATATGGTATGTTTCAGACATAGAGATGATTATATAAATGGATGGGCATATTTCAATGAATTATAACTAAATGGACATCAGTACAACCTTATAAGCATTCTGTGTCCCTTCATGATCACAAGCACTTCAGTCTTTTATAGAAAATCATGACCTTGATTTTTGTGACAGTCATTCCTCTGCTTTTTTATTTTTTCATGCTTGCATCATGTATCTTTGCATCCCTAAATAGTATTTTGTTTAGTTTTGGCCATTTTGAACGTTATACGAAACAAATCATACTGAATGCATTTTTCTGTGACTTCTTTCTTTTATTCAGTATTGTTAAAGAGATTCATTCCTGTTGCTGCATGTAGATGAAGTTCATTTATTTTCACTGATGTATAATTTTCCCCAATATAGATGAAAGTCTATTTGTGTATTCATTGCACTATTGATAAATGTTTGTGTTGTATCTAGTATTTTGATATATATTTAAAATCTTCATTTATTGATTTTAGAGAGGATGGGGTAAGAAAGAGAGAGAAAGAGTCATCAATGTATTGTTCCACCTATCTATGCATTCATTGCTTGATTCTTGAATGTGCCCTGACCAGGGACCAAACCAGCAACTTGGCTTATTGGGATGACACTCTAACCAATAGAACTACCTAGCCAGGGTTTGTTCTGATATTATGAATAATGCTATTACATGTGTTTTATAGAAATCTTTTGGTGTAAGTGCATAAGTTTTCTATTGTACCTAAAAGAGGGATTGTTGGATTATAGGGTTTGCACATGTTTATCTTTTCTAGGTAATCCAAGTTATATTCCAAAGTGGTTTTTCCAAAGTGTTTTTATCAATTTACTCTCTGACCAACAGTGGATGAAAGTCAGCATCTTCATCAAACTTGGTATCATCAGACTTAAAATTTGTCTTGCCTCACCCTGGCTGGTGGCACAGCAAATAAGGCACCGGCCTGCAAACCCAAAGGTCGCAGGTTTGATTCCCCAGCCAGGGCACATAACCAGGTTGCATGCCAGGTCTCCAGCCAGGTCTGTAGCTGGAGGCAGGTGAAAGGCAACCATACAAGAGAGGGATGTTTCTCTCCCTCTCTTCCTCTATCCCTTCCCCTCTCTCTAAAAGTAATAAATAAAATCTTTAAAAAAAAAATTCGTTTTGTCTCTATGTAGAATTTCATTGTGTTAATTTACATTTACCTGATTCCTAATAAAACTAGGTTTCTTTTCATATGATTATCAGACATTTTAGTTTTCTCTTCATAAACACTCTGTTCAAGTCATTTGTTCAATTTTTCTCTTGAGTTGTTTATTTCGTGTAATGATTCTTAAGTATTCCTTTTAATAAAAATTTTATTTATTTACTTTTAGAGAGAAGGGAAGGGAGGGAGAAAGAGAGGGAGAGAAACCTTGATGTGGGAGAGAAACATCAGTCGGTTTCCTCCTGCACACATCCCATCCAAGGACCAAACCTGCAAACCAGGCATGTGCTCTGACCAGGAATCAAACCAGTGACTCTTCACTTTGTAGGATAATGCCCAACCAACTGAGCCATACCAGTTGGGGTGATTCTTAAGTATTCTTTATATTTTCCATGAAATCCAAGATGCCATTGATTTTTAAAGTGCACTAGTATTTTTGTTGCATTAAAAAAAAAAAGCATTATCAATTTTAATATTGTGATATACACACAAATAATGATAAAATGTGGAAAACTGTATGCTTTAGAGACAAAAAACATAGTATTCTTAAGTACTACGTAACTTTGCACGTTATTCATGTTGCAAATAGCTTCTACTAATTTGTGGCTTTGCTTTTCCCTCTCTTTATGGTTTAATTGATTAACTGAAGTTTTAATGAGGTCAAACTTATCTACCTTTTTTCCTATGGTTTTATTTT
Organism: Noctilio leporinus; assembly: GCA_004026585.1. Lineage (NCBI taxonomy): Eukaryota > Metazoa > Chordata > Mammalia > Chiroptera > Noctilionidae > Noctilio > Noctilio leporinus. The sequence goes on along the minus strand of PVIW01000398.1, from coordinate 169,217 downwards.
TCTCATTTCATTATTAATCTCCCTAAAATTAATTTTAGGTATAGTGTGAAGTAAGGGTCCAATAGTGTAATTTTTACATATGGCCTATTTCCTTATGGGTGAGTTTGAAATTATGTTCTATTCTCTTTCATTATTTGCCAATCTTGTGTCAATACTGCATTGAATTTTCTGTAGCTTAATTATATGAGAGCAAGTTATTCTTCATTTGTTCTTCTATCAGAGCATTTTGGTAATTCTTGACATTTTACACACATTTCTCACACACCCAAAAAATACCTCTCTGAACAAAAAATTTCCAGGACTTTAAGATTACATTGAATTTATAAATATATTTTTAAAGAAATTACATCATTATAATATTGAATCTTAAAATTCATTGGTATATATGTATCTCCATTTTTGAACAGTCCTTATTAATTTCCCTGGATATGTTTTATGGTTTTCACATCATCTTGCACATTTGCTATAGAATTTATTCCTGAGTAATTTTTTTTTTTTTTTTTTTTTTTAGATTTTATTTCATTATTTTTAGAAAGAGGGGGAAGGGAGAGAGGCAGAGAGGGAGAGATACATCAATGTATGGTTGCTTTTCACCTGCCTCCAGCCACAGACCTGACTGGAGACCTGGTTTGCAACCTTGTTATTTGCCCTGGCTGGCGCCTTATCCACTGTGCTATCAGCCAGGGCTTTATTCCTGAATATTTTTTATGCTATTAAACCAATATTTGTGTTTTGTTGCTATATATGGATTTACATACAAACACATTTCATAAAATATAAATATAAATATATTTAAATGTTTATATATAAATTATATATATTTATAAATAAATAAAAGAATTGAGGTTTGTGTTATCTTTGTATTTAGTAATCATTTATTTGTACTCTTAAAATTTTTCTGCATATACAATCATAGCACCTATCAATAATATCAATGGTTTCTTTTGTTTTTATTGTGCTTGCCTTATGCATAGTCTAGGATTTTCAGTATGATACCGAATAGAGGAGGTAATGGTGGGTAGTTGTCTTATTCCCTAATCTGTTCCTTAATCCCCTAATACTGTTCCATAGTTCAACAGTAAGAGTGACATTTGCTGGATTTTTATTGTTTGTTTGTTTGTTGTTGTTCTTGTTTTATAGTTATACTATATGAGATTAATGAATTTCCTAGGGTTTAAAGCCAAGCTTCATGGATAACTAGCTGGATTATCTTTGGCAAGGTATTTTATATCTCTGTGAGTTTTCTCATGAGGAAAAAGGGATTTCTTACTCTAGATTCCCTAAAAAACAAAGACTTGGGACAAGATTAAGTGCTAATGCTTTATATGAGAGGTGTCATCCCAGGGTAGCAAGAATAAACGAAATGAAAAATGAGGCAGGGAAGTATGGGAAGCAATGCAAGCTAATGTCTCACGATCCTTGCCCCTGTCTCATGACATAACCAGTGGCTCTGCAGATGAGCTACTCAGCCAGGTAAGATGTTTACAGATAGGCTGAATGGCAGCTTGGGTCTCAGAAGAGTCAGTAGGGAGGAATAGAGTGAGGGATTGTATTCTCCAGCTTCCTGTCTTTTCTTGAGGATCAACATTTGGCCCACAGGCTGTTAACTTTCCCTCATTTTTGGGTTACATTATCAGACTTTTTGGCAGCTGTGTGTAGCCAGATCCCAAACCCTGTGGAAGGGCATTTCATCAGTCTAGAGATTATAGGAGGAACCATAGACTCCTGGTAAGTGGCTCTCCAGCCTCAGGTAGCAGAACTACAAGAGCCTGTGTGAAGTCCTTCAGCTGAGGTGTGAGTGAAGCTGAGCAAATGGCTAAGAGCTCAGGAGACAGGTGAAGCTGAAAGACTCTGAGAGCTTACATGGAGTAAGTAAATGTATGAGGCTGCTACTACTAGTACCTACACATAGAGTTGTTGTGTGGATTAAATATGTTACTAATTGTAAAATGCTTAAAAAGTATCTGGTGGGACAGAGTGAGCTCTCAAATAAACTATTAGCTAAAATGCAATCCAATGTATCACCCTTTTTTGTATAGACACTAATCTCTGTGAAATGCTTAGAAAAGTCTTCTGTACTCAGCTATTATAAAAATAGCATCCATCTGGATTTTATTTTGGCATATAAAGTGAGGTCAGAATCATGCTTTATGCATTTCCAAATGACTTGACACCAGTCCAAATACTATGTATTGAATATTCCATATTTTCTCCCTTTGCTTTGAAATGTGATTTATAATATTAAATTTGCATATTTATTTGCTAATTTACTTTTATTCAGTTCCATTGGTGTGTCTGTAAATTCCATTGTACTATTTTAAGAATTGTAGCTTTGATAATAATGCATTGTATGACATGCTCCCATTTCTTGTTCTTTTTTAAAGAAAAAATTTCCTGGCTATTTTCATATGTTTATAATTTTAGATGAAGTTAAGAATCAGTGTTTCAAGTTCCTTCTTCTGAAAAAATTCTGCTGGGGTTTTGATTGTGAATACATTAAATTTATGGCTTATATTAGGAAAATATTATGATAGTGAAACTTTCAAAAAACAAGATATCTCACTTTATTTATTCAATATTTAATGTTCTTGGTAGAATTTTGTAGCTTCCAACAAGTTCCAAATATTTCTTTTGCCATTATGCCTAGATAATTTATAATTTTCTATGGTAGTGAATAGAATGTTTTTCTATCATATATTTTACTTGATTTCTGTTTATATATCAGAAACCTATTAGCTTTATTTTCAATTTTTAGCAGCTTTATTGAGGTAAATTTTACAGTGTCATAGAATTCACCCATTCAAGTGTGCATTTCAGTAAGTCTTAGTAATGTTAGTAATGTTACTGAGTAGTGCAATTTTCACCACTAATTAATTTTAGAATATTTTTCCTCCTCCAATAAGATCTCTCATGCTTATTTACACTTAATTTTGTTCCCAGCCCCAGGTGGATACTAATCTACCTTCTGTCTCTATATGTTTTCTAAACAATTCATATAAATCACACCCTATGTCATCTCTTGTGTCTAACTTTCTTTCATTTAGCATATTTTTTTCCAGGTTCATCTATGATTATCCATTCACCAGCGATGGACATTAAGATTGTTTTCAGTTTTGGACTGTTATGAACACTGCTACTAAGAATATTTGCATGAAGCCTTTGTGTAGACATATGGTTTTATTTCTCTGGGGTAGACAGGTAGGAGTGAAATTTCTGGGTTGTATGCTAATTTTATGTTTAACTTTTTGAGAAACTGCCAAACTGTTTTCCAAAGGGGTTACACTATTTTATATTCCCACCAGCAATGTATGAAGGTTCTCTGCTGACTTTGGAAATATTTATTTTATATGTGACTATCTGATTGAATAATCTTTTATTTTGAATAGTTTTTCTGTTAATGCTTGAATTAGTACTTAGGTATTGAAAGTGATGGCATTCTAACTTAAAGTAGCTGAAGAAAAAAAGAAAAATGTATCGGCATATGTGATGAAGAAGGACAAATGAAATGCTTGATCATATACAACTATAATTCAGAGACTTAAGAGAGAATCAGGAAGGCCTTCTCAGCTATGCTTCTTAATATTGTTTTAGTCTTGAACATCTTGATAGATGATAGGTGCTAAATGAATGATGATACAGTTTTTCTCCTTTGATTTCTTCATGTAATGATTATGTTGATCAGTCTTTTGTACCAATATTGCACTTTCCTTGAATTTCTAAATTAAACCCCTATTGGCCATATAGTATCATAATTTTATATATGGCTACCTTTTATTTGCTGATACTTTGTTTAGAATATTCTTTCTAAATAAATGGAGGAACTGAATCCTCTTGGTTTTACACTATCTTTAGCCAATTTGATTATTAATATTTGCTAGTAAAATGAGTTGGAAAGTTTTCTATATTTTTATGTGGCTTAAATAATTTAAATAGAATTATAATAATTTATTCTATACTTAGATGAAGCTCAGCTGTAAGTACCTTTGGACTTACAGCCATTTTTAATGGTAGATTTCTTGTCATTTTTTAGCTTCTTTTACAATTGGTCTATTTGACCATTCTATTTATTTTGGGTTAATGTTGGCAATGTTTTAAATTTTTTAAAAATTATATTTATTGATTTTAGAGAGAGAAAGGAAGAGAGAAAGAGAGACATCAATTTGCTGTTCCACTTATCCATGCATTCACTGATTGACTCCTGTTTGTATCCTACCCAGTGATTGAAACTACAACCTTGGCCTATCAGGACAATGCTCTAACTAACAGAATTACTTGGCCAGGGCTAATGTTGGCAATTTTTGTTTAGTTAGGAAATTCTGTTTCCTATGGGTTTTTAATTTATGGCTATGGAGTTTTCATATGATATCCTTTCTTCATTTATTTTATTTATTTATTTTTAGATTATAAATGAACATCAATGTGTGAGGAAGATTGGTTGCCTCTTGCACACTCCCAAATGGGGACCTGGCCTGCAACCCAGGTATGTTCCCTGACTGGGAACCAAACCAGCAGCCCTTTGATTTGAAGTCAAAAGCATAAGTAAAGAAATGAAGGATTAAGAACGTAAGTTTTTTAAGGCAAAGATTATAAACATACATTCAGCAGTGGTGGAAACACCATAAACTGATAAACCAACAGAGAAGGGAAAGAAGCTAGGGTTCAAGTCAATGATTTGAAACAAAAGGAAGAAATAAACATTCACCCAAAATAGAAAGAAGAAACAAGAATTCAAAAAAAGGAGGAGAAAATAAGAAGACTCTGGGACATTTTCAAAAATGCCAACATGTGAATCATAGGGATGCCAGAAGGAGAAGAGAGAGAGCAAGAAATTGAAAACTTACTTGAAAAAATAATGAAAGAAAATTTTACTAATTTGGCAAAAGAAATAGACATACATGTCCATGAAACACAGAGTCCCAAACAAGTTGGACTCAAAAAGGACCACATCAAAACACATCAGAATTAAAATGCTAAAGGTTAAAAATGAAGAGAGCATCTTAGAGCAGAAAAAGAAAAGAAAAGAGTTACCTAGAAAGGAGTTCCCATAAGACTATCAGCTGGTTTCTCTGAAGAAACTTTTCAGGCAAAAAGGAACTGGCAAGAACTATTCTAAATGATGGAAAGCAAGGAACTACAACCAAGATTACTCTATCCAACAAAGCTATCAGTTAGAATGGAAGGGCAGGTACAGTGCTTCCCAGGCAAGGTAAAGCTAAAGGAGTTCATCATCACCAAGCCCTTATTATATGAAATGTTAAAGGGACACATTTAAGAAAAAAAAAAAATCAAACTATGGACATTAAAATGACAACAAACTTATAACTGTCAACAACTGAGTCTAAATAACAAATAAAAATAAAACTAAGCAAACAACTCGACCAGGAACAGAATCATAGATATGGTGATTATTTGGAGGGTTGTCAGCGGGGAGAGGGAAGGAGAACAATGGGGGAAAAGGTGCAGGACCAAGAAGCATAATTGGTAGGAACAAAATAGCCAGAGGGATGTTAAAAATAGTATAGGAAAGGGTGAATCCAAAGAATTTACATGCTGAACCCATGAATTAAGTGGTGGTGAGGGATGGGGATGAATTCCTGGAGGAAAGGGGCATACTGGGCAGAGTGGGGCAAAGGGGAAAAATTGAGACAACTGTAACAGCATAATCAATAAAATATAGTTTAATAAAAAGAACTATAACAGGTATGGACAACAAAAACTCAAAGAAAACCTTTTCCTGCTGGCAAGAAGACCAAAGAAGAGAGACCTCTGCTCTTTATATTTGAAGTGAGTTTCTTAGACTTACAGTTTTTATACAATCTGATGATTTTTGCTTTTTAAGTAGATTAATTAGACCATATAATATTGATATGGTTAGGTTTAAATCTATTACCTTCCATTTTTTTCTTTCTATATTATTTTGTCTATTCCTTTGTTCCCTATTTTCTCTTTGTAAATTCTTTTTGATTAATTGAATTTATTTAGTGATTTCATTTTATCTTCTATGTTAGGGTTTATAATATATATCTTTAACTTATATTCTACCTTTAAGTGGTATTATACCATTTTGTACATAGTATTAATGTAAGAACTTTTCAATAGTATGCTTCTATCACTTCCCATATAAACTTTGTACTGTTGTTGTTATATGTTTTAATTTTACATGTTTTAAAAACCTACATTAACTAGTTATTGCTTTTGTTTAAAGAGCCAATTACCTTTATGTGCATTTATATAATAAGAGAAAAATCTTATATGTTCACCTATGTAGTTATCATTCGCAGTGCCCTTTCTTTCTTTTGTGTGTGTTTTTTTTTTTTGTAGATCCATATTTTCATCTGATATCTTTTACTTTTGTTTAGGGACTTATTTTAATACTTACTCTAGTGTGGGTCTGCCGGTGCTGAATTCTTTCTGTTTTTGAGTATTTGAAATCTATTTCACCTTCATTTTTGAATGATGTTTTTGCCACAGATAGAATTCTAGGCTGACAATTTATTTTCTTTCAGAATTTTCAAGATAGCTTATATTTTCTCACTTGCATTGCTTCAGTCAAATTATCTTTATTCGCCCACATGTTACATGTTTTGTTTTTTTATTCAGCTTGAGAAATAATTGATAAATAAAATTGAAAGATATTTACCGTATACATTGTCGTGATTTGATAAATGTGTATTTACACATTGTGAAGGAATTTCTACCATCTAGTTAATTAGCACATCTATTGCTATACACACACACACACACACACACACACACATGCACAAACATATATTTGGTGAGAACATTTAAGTTCTACTCTCTTAACAAATTTCAATTATATAATACAATGTTGTCAACTGCAATAGTCATGGTTTACATTAGGTCTCAAACTATTCATTTTATAGCTAAAAGTTTATACTTTTTCACCAACCTCTCCCTATTTTTCCCAACCTGAGCTTCTGGCAAGCACTTTTCTACTCTCTCTATGAGTTTCACTCTATTTTTTTTTTTTTTTTAGATGCACTTCTAAGTGATACCATGTAGTATTTGTCTTTTCCTGTCTGGCTTATTTCATTTAGTGTAATGCCCTCAGGATCTATCCATGTTGTTGCAAATGGCTGGATTTCCTTCTTTCTCATAGCTGAATAATATTCTGTTGTGTGTGTATGTATGTGTATCCACCTCATATTACCACATCTTCTTTATTCATTCATCCATTGATGGATACTTAGGTTGTTTACATATCTAGGACATTGTGAATAATGCTACAATAAACATGAGTGTACAAGTATTTCTTTGATAACCTGGTTTCATTTTCTTTTGGTTTATATCCAGGAGTGGAGTAGCTGGATTACATGGTAGTTCTATTTTTCAATTTTGGGAAAACTCCTCCATACTGTTTTCTACCGTGAATGCACCAATTTACATTCTCACCAAGAGTGCATAAGGGTTCCCTCTTCTCTATATACTTGCCAACACTTGTTATTTCTTGACATTTTCATGGTAACTATTTTAACAAATGTGAGGTAATACTCTCACTGTGGATTTTATTTGCATTTCCTTGGTGATTAGTGATGTTGAACACCTGTTAATCACTTGCATGTCTTTTTTGGGGAAAAAATGTCTATTCAGTTTCTCTGCCCATTTTTTAATTGAATTGTTGGAGTTTTTGTTTTTTGTTTTTGTTTTGTTTTGTTTTTCTATTTTTGTGAGCTCTTTGTAAATTTTAGGTGTTAACCACTTATTAAACATATGATTCACAATTTTCCCACATTCTATAGATTTCCTTTGCTGTGTAAAAGCTTTATAGTTTAATATAGTCTCATCTGTTTATTGTTGTTTTTGTTGTCTTTGCTTTTGGTGTCAATCCAAAAAGTCATTGCCAAGACCAATGTCAAGAATCTTACTCCAGGACCTGGCTGGTGGCTCAGTGGATAGGTGCCAGCCTGTGAACCTAAAGGTTGCTGGTTTGATTCCCAATCAGGGCACATAACCAGGTTGCAAGCCAGGTCTCCAGCCATGTCCATAGCTGGAGACAGGTGAGAGGCAACCATACATTGATTTTTCCCTCCTTTTCTTTCTCCCTTCCTGACCTTCTCTCTAAAAATTATGAATAAAAACTTAAAAAAAAAAATCTTACTCCCTATGGTTTTTTCTGTGAGTTTCATGGTTTCAGATCTTACATTCAAGCTTTAAATCCATTTGAAGTTGATTTTTGTGTATGGCTTAAGATAAAGACCAGTTTTCCCAACACCATTTATTGAAGAGGCACCTTTTGCTATTGTATGCTATTAATTCCTTTGTCAGAAATTAATTTACCGTATACATTTGGATTTCTGGGCTTTTTAATCTATGTGTCTATCTTTGGATTAATGCCATACTTGTTTATGACTATAGCTTTGTAATATAATTTGACATCTGGAAGTGAGATGCAGCATATTATTTGTTTTAGGACTTTTTAAAAACATGGCTATTTTTAAGTTCTTTTAATCACTGGTTCTAAATAATTTGATTATGATGGGCCTTCATATAGTTTTCTTAATTTGTCTTGAACTTGGCCCTGCTTAAATTCTTGAATCTATAGGCTTGTAAGTTTCATCAAAAAAATTTTTTTAATTATATTTTTTGAAATATATTTTCCACTTCACTGTTCCCTTTTTTTCAGGAAATCCCATTTGAAGCTTTAGTATGGCTCACTGATGCCATGCTCATTTTTTTTTTTTTTTAAATCTCCTTTCTTTCTGTGTTCCTTTTTTTTTTTTTTTTTTTTTTTTTTTTTTTTTTTTTTTTTTTTTTTTTTTTTTTTTTTTTTTTTTTTTTTTTTTTTTTGATCTGTTTCTATTGTTCCATCTTCCAAGTTCATTAACCTTTACTTCTGCAATATCTAATTTGCAATTAATCCTAGCCAGTGCATTTTCTATCTTACACATTGTAGTGTTCTCTAGAAATTTTATTTATTTTGTATCTCCACTCAACTTTCTTTTAAAAGGTGGAATATAGTAAAAGTAACTTTTTAATGACTATATTTGCTAATTCTAATATCTGTGTCAGTTATAATTTGGTTTCAAGTTACTTATTTATTTTTCTCATTATGGGTCATATTTGCCTCCTCTTTTGTATCTAGGAACTTTTTATTGGATCCCAGACATGGTGAATTTTTCCTGGATGGGTGCTGGATATTTTTATTCTTGCTCTTTTTTTCTGGGACACAGTAAAGTTAATTGAAACAGTTTTATGCTTTCATATTTTGCTTTTAAGATTTATTAGGCAAAGCTGGAGCAGTGCTCAGTAGATAACTAATTATTCCCTATTGTTGACAGAAAAGCCTCCTGTGTACTCTCCCTCACACTTTGGAATCATAAGGTGCCCCAGCTTGGCTGGTGGAAACAGGCACCATACCTAGCTTTGTGTGAGCACTGGACACAATTACTTCTACATGTTTTGAATGGTCCTTTCCCCAGCCTTGGCTAGTTTCCTCACACACATGTGCTTATCATACTTGGCTGAATACTCAGAGAGACCCTCTGTAGATCCTTGGAGGTCGCTCTTTGTGAGACTCAGTGTTCCCTTGTGCTCTGTCCTGCAAATGCTAACCACCTTGGTCCCCCCAGGCTCTCAGCTACATCTCCTCAAGTCAAGGATTATTTCCTTTTGACAAATTGACTCCTTTATCCCGACTAGATCTCTCTCTTTATCCATTCCAATGTTATTTTAAATCTTGATATTATTAACAAAGTGACATCCTTTCACATATTCTACTCAATGCCCTTGAATTATGTGGGTTCATATGCTGCCTGGTGGGAAAATGACCTATTTCCAGCATTGTGTGAGCTTTGGGGATTGTTCCTTCTGCTCTTTTTGGTTGATTCTTTCCCCATCCTTCGGTGGTTTCCTCACAAACATGGTCTGGTCTGTATTTAGTTGAAAACTCAAGAGGCTCTGATGATTTCTGAAACTCTCTCTTCAGGTATTTTTCTCTTTGGTTCTCCATCCTATGACTCGACACACCTCAGCCACCCCACCTCCCAGCTCTCTTCTCAATTTGGAGAGACTTCAAATCTCTGCTTCCTTTCTCTCTCCCTGTGCTGTTGCCTGGAGATTTCCTCCAAACAGTAGGCTGAGGCAGGTTTGACTCACCTTCCATGTTCCCTTTATCTCAGGCGTCACTGTCCAGAGCTGCCCAATGTTAAATATCTGAGAACTATTGTTTCATAGGTTTTCTTTTTTCTTTCTCTTTTTATGTTTTTGGTTGTTTCAGATGGCAGTGGTGGTGGTGGTAGAGGGTGGAATCCAATCTCTGTTACTTCATATTGGCCAAAAGTGGACATTCTCATCTGTAATAACTTTAAAGCTATCTTTTAATGGATGCAGACTGTATCTAAGATGCTTGGTGATTACATTGTGTTTTTGTGATGCATACTATTGTTCACTCATGGTGACTTATGTTTGCAAATGTTTGGCTTTGTTATTTTTTATTATAAGCTCATCTTCAGTGATATTTTCCCCACCAGGATTCTGTGCAGGGATGAATTACATATCCCTCCAGAGTAGTATTGTGTGTCCTTCTACCAGATTATGTTAACTTCTCAGCTGCCCAGTATTCCCACGGATAAACACCACTGGAGATGAGCTTAGAAAATATCATTGTTTTCTGACACTGGACATCTTTGGTGCCTTCAGATCAGATGGGGAGTAAATTCGAAGTCTGAGCCCATGTATGGTAAGGGACCCACATTTTTGTATTGTCAAGAGATATTTTAACTATCCCCCCCACCCCAATCCAAACAAAACCTGAGAAAAGACTGACAACTTTCTTATGATCCTTGTATACTGATAGTTTGTTCTCCCTAGAAGGTGTCAAGCTTGGTGTAACCATCTCATTTCTAACTCTTAGCATTACATGGGGCTTTTCTGCCCTTGCATGGTTGTTGAAACTCAAGTCCCTAGACTAAAAGTAACATCTCTTCCCTTTTGGTAGGGCTTTCAGAGTCAGTCCCTGCAATTATTGTTCTGATGTTCAGTTTCTTCTTTATTACTGTGATGTTCACTTTCAGGGTATACATGTTACGTGTTTTCTTTTTGATTACTAGTTAATGGCAACTTAGTGAGGCTTCTAGTCTTTAGTAATTTGGAGTTAAAAAATAAGTACCAAGGGGAAAGGGACAGCAGAGGGGGGGAAATGAGATGAATGTAATACAGCAACAATAAAATTACATTTAAAAATAGTAAGTACCTAAATAAGAGAAAGGGTGCTTGCTTTGGTAGCACATATAATAAAATTGGAATGATACAGAGAAGATCAGCATGGCCCCTGTACAAGGACGAAAAACAAATTCATGAAGTGTTCCATATTTTGCCTAATGAACAAAACAAACAAATGAGCAAAATAAAACCAGAGGCGTGGAAACAAGGGTCAGACTGACAGTGACCAGAGGGGAGAGACGAAGGGGATGAGGGGGGAAGAAGGGGAAGGGGACAGTCAAGGAGCTAGTATGAATGACCCATGGACATGGACAACAGGGCCGGGACTGACTGTGGGAGAAGGAGAGGTGGGCAGGGCAGGGGAGAGCAACAGGGGAAAAATGGGATAACTGTAATAGAATAATTAAAAACTATAAAATAAAATTAAAAATAAGAGAAAGAGTATTTCTAAAGATACTATCAGTGAATAAAGGAATGATAGTTGGGTAATGGGTCTAGGAAATTTTAAAAAGCAAGATAAGAAGAGTGATCTAGGCAGATGAGAGTAGGTATAATAAAGCTAATACCTGTAGTCACTTTTTATGGGTGCTGACTGACTGTGTACAGGACACTTTACATGTGGTGCCTTGGTGATCCTCCTTTTAAGGAAGGACATGGTGTCCCCAGGATCCAGAGGAGGGAAGTAGAGCTCAGGAACCAGAGTGTGAGAGAGATGATTTAAATTGGATCTGCCTGCTCTTTCCATTAAAGTGTGCTGTCTCCCTGAGGTGTGTAGAACATATTGAATTCTTGTGAGGAAGAAGAATAAGGCTAAAATTACTCTAATCTCTTTGAATGAATGTTTTGTTCCCCATTACAGTGTTATTTTGTAGTAAGAGTGTGCTACTTACTATACATACATACACACATAATAGCAGCTCAGCCAAAAAGTTCATTTGTTTTTTTCTGTAAGCTGGCTCTAGGAGCTCTTAGTTGCTTTTAACTTCATTCAAAACAATTTCGTTAGATTGTGTTGTGACAGCTGTCATATTAACGTGCATTTAAAAAAGCCATCGCAACATGCAAAAAGATAAAACTAGACCACCAACTTACACCATACACCAGAATAAACTCAAGATGGATAAAGGATTTAAACATAAGCAGTGCCACCATAAAGGTCCTGGAGAAAAATATAGGCAGTAAACTTTTAGATATCCTACGCAGAAATACGTTTACTGATACTTCACCAAGGGCAAAGAAAATAAAAGAACAAATCAACAAATGGGACTATATCAAATTAAAAAGTTTCTGTTCACCTGGCTGGTAGCACAGTGGATAAGGCGCCGGCCTGCAAACCCAAAGGTCGCAGGTTTGATTCCCCAGCCAGGGCACATAACCAGGTTGCAAACCAGGTCTCCAGTCAGGTCTGTGTCTGGAGGCAGGTGAAAAGTAACCATACATTGATGTTTCTCTCCCTCTCTGCCTCTCTCTCTTCCCCTCTTTCTAAAAATAATGAAATAAAATCTTAAAAAAAAAAAAAGAAAAGAAAAGAAAAAGAAAAAAAGCAATTAATTTCCAAAAAGAAAAGAAAGAAAGAAAAGTTTCTGTTCAGCTAAAGAAAATATCAGCAAAATTCAAAGGGAACCAACTGTATGGGAAAACATAATTGCCAATGATACCTCAGACAAGGGTTTGATCTCTAAACTATATAAAGAACTAATTTGACTCAACACTAGGGAGACAGACAGCCCAATTAAAAAATGGGCAAAGGACCTGGACAGACAACTCACTGAGGAAGATATACAAAGGGCCCAGAGGCATATAAAAGAATGCTCAACATCACTAGTCATCAGAGAGATGAAAATTAAAACCACAATAAGATACCACCTCATCCCTGTGAGGTGAATAGCAATCATCAACAAATCAACAAACAACAAGTGTTGGCGAGGATGTGGGGCAAAAGGAACCCTCATGCACTGTTGGTGGGAATGCAGGCTGGTGCAGCCACTGTGGAAAACAGTATGGGGTTTCCTTAAAAAACTAAAAATGGAACTGCCTTTTGATCCAGCCATTCCACTACTTGGACTACACCCAAAGAATCCTGAAACACCAATTCATAAGAACCTATGTACACCTATGTTCATAGCAGCACTATTTACAATAGCCAAGTGCTGGAAACAGCCTAAGTGCCCATCAGTGGATGATTGGATCAAAAAACTTTGGTACATTTACACAATGGAATACTATACAGCAGAAAGAAAGAAGGAACTTGTACCCTTTGCAACAAC